>JAMZAV010000300.1:0-445725 GCA_024449915.1 Sweltsa coloradensis
AATAATTTTGGAACTCGTTCCTTTTCCAACAAAGTATGGTGGAAAATCCGGGGTGAAAAATAAAACTACGATGGGACAATCCCTAAAAAAATTAAGGTAAAATGGTGTTAAAGGTAAAAAAACATTCTACAACTAATGCCACTTGGTTTTTTGAAGCGTTGTGCCATTAGTTCTAATGTCTGGCTCTTAGAATACCCATGGAGATAACAAAAGGATACTCAAGGATCTCATCTAGATTCTAGAACTAGGCCGAAACTTATTGTGGGTCATAATAGCGTTCATTTCAACGGACCTAGTCTTAGGAAATTAGCCCAGCTCATTTCCGCAACGGAAACCAAAGCAATCACTGGCGCCCCTTTGGGCATTCTGACCACGTTGTAACGCAATATTGAGACTGTGCAAAGAGGGGGAAATAATAATATGTGGGCATAGCTGAGTCTAAATATTTGCGCGGTAGGTTTGCTCACGTTGGTTAAACCCACAATATGTAGCTGCCGGCTGAACTGTCAACATTGATAATGTGTGGATCTGCACACTGTGGTGACGAGAAACATCCCCGTAGCAACATGACCTTCTGCAATGAAATATAATGAATGGAATGGAATTCATTAGAATGTATTAAAGGCTTTAAATCAAGCTCGAATTTATAAATTAAGGGAGAAAATGGAAAACAGTCTTAAAGGTAATTAACCCAGAGAGAGCTCCTCAGTTGATGGTTGGCGCGCGAATACAATGCCTTTCCAAGTAATTAACTTGAAGAAAACTGAGGCAAAAGTTCCAAACTTGTCTAGTAACTCATTCAAAAGAAACAAAGCATAACACGTCGAGTTGCTCAAGTAGTCGACTCTTCTGCCCTGGGGGGTGGAATCGTTAGTGTTATAATCCCTTCTAAAGATACTGTACATATAGGCTTGACAATTTATTGTTTCGCACGGGGTGAGATTTATTGTTTTATGCGCCGTGCTCGATGGGCCGCTATGGCTTTCATCTTGTGGCGGAGGGAGGGGTGTTTGTCACCATTCGTTAGCCAGGAGTACGTGCTAGCCCAAAACAGACGTGGTGCCCTTGCGACGCGGGGCCGGACGGTCAACTAAATTGTCACGTTTTGAATTTCACTGAGTCGTCAAAATTAATGTAGAATAAAATATCAACATTTGACCCATTTTTCTACGTTTTTGCCCGAGATTTAAACATTTAGAAACTTTTTCGCCCTAAAAAGCGTCACACTTTATTAGATTCGTTGTTGATTTTGTCGCCCTTTAGAATCACACTAAATGTGCGGTCATTGATTTGCGAATTTTCAGGTTTAAAAGATAGGGTAAGAATGAGGAATAAATCGATTAATGGTTTTCCTTTTAACCCTGCCGTGCCACTATAACATCTTAACCTCTTCATTTTCGTGGCTCCCCCTCGACAATAGGAGAGGAAATCCACGCAAGAGAGCAATGTGGGTCCGACAGATATTCAAAACGAAAACCCATGACACTCGACGCCCGTATGTTTGGGGCGTCGAAGCTGGTCAAGAGTGATGCTTGGGGTTTAGCTCGATTGCAGAAGTCAAAATACAACCCCATCATTTGAGTCAAGTCTCGCACTTGAAACACGTGCTAGAGCCCAGTCTAATAAGTCGGACTATAGCAATTTTTTAGCGTTCAATTCCGGTTCCGATGGTCCGCAATTAGCATGATGGTAGTAGTCCATTCTCAAGTAGAATCACAAGATTATAAAACAAACACTTTTTTCAATTTAGTATCGCAACTTAATATAGGCGACTGAACGAACCTAAAGCGCTATGTTTGGGTTCCTTGCAATGATATAGTCCTACAATATAATTGGATGAGCGAAGCGAAGACTTCAATTTCATGACCTCCCAAAAAAATTTAGCTCCAATGTTTTTTTTTTTGTTTTTTTTTTTTTTTTTTTTGTTTTTTTTGTTTTTTGTTTTTTGTTTTTTGTTTTTTTTTGTCTGTTTCTTTGGCTGTTTGTTAGCAGGATTCCGGGCAAACGGCATAAGCGATCTTGATGAAAATTTGAGGGACCTTCGTTTTCTCTGAACTTAGAGGTGTATTTGTTTTTGGTAACAATCGAAAAAATATTTCTCATGAATATCGTACTTTTACGATTTTTTTCGATTTTTAGTGCGATATTTTCGTCAACATTTGGGCCGATTCTGACCAAACGGGAGGGGCTACAACGTTCATATTTCACATGGAAATTAAGATTATGGTGATGTGTTTTTTACTATGAAAGAAAAAGTTGAAAAAGTTAGCTAGAATCCATAGAAATAAAGGTTTTAATATTAGTTTTTCAATTTTTAGTACGATATTTTCGTACCATTTGGGCCAATTCTGACCATAACGGATGGGGCTACGACGTTCATATTAATACATGGACATTAAGGTTATGGTGATGTGTACCTTTGAAAGAAAAAGTTGAAAAAGTTACCAGAATCCATAGAAATAAAGCTTTTAATATAAGTTTTTACGGTAAAAATAATACCAATTGACAAGAACATAAGAAACTTGACATCATTCACCTACAATGCGTGGGCAGCAAAAAAAGCACTTGCAAAAGTAAAGATATCCCACGCAAACTAAAAACTTTAAAAAGCTCATCCATCAACGCGGCGGGACTTTAGCGTTTTCCCCAGTATAATACTAACATTCAAATGTTTATTCAGACAAAAATAAATCCCCGTTCCTCTATAATATGTCTTGTCCCGTGTTGGGTTCCTTGCAATGATTTGTCTACAATATAATATAAAACTAACATTCAAATGTTATTTAGATCCAAGATAACTCCCAGTTTAGCCTCTATATGTCTTGTCTGTTTGATTTAATGGTTTAAAAATATCCGGATTAATTTAAATCTTTATCATGTAGACAAGATTTATTATAATATGTATAGTTTTTTGAGCAACTCACAAATAGTAATGGGATATATATATATATTTCATTGTTTTTTGCTTTGTCCAACATTTTTGTTTTCCACTAACAATTAATATATTATATTTTAAAATTGCTTTCACAATCATGTTAGTTTAGATATCGTACATATAACAAAGAAATTTAATTTTGGATGGGGGAAGTAAAGGTATAGAGGTACGCTACAGCATTTATGTATATCAATTAGAAGTACC
The DNA here is from genome assembly GCA_024449915.1 of Sweltsa coloradensis. NCBI lineage: Eukaryota > Metazoa > Arthropoda > Insecta > Plecoptera > Chloroperlidae > Sweltsa > Sweltsa coloradensis. The sequence continues at coordinate 3,140 of JAMZAV010000300.1, forward strand.
GTAAATTGCAATTTTAATACGGAGAAGACCAGTAGTCCGGTTAATAATTACATGCTTCAAACTTGAAGCATCATTCTCGCCACACAGAGCACATTCATTCCAGCGCTTGTGAACCCAGATATGTGTGTGGGAAAGTCATTAATGCAACTACCTCTCACTTTACTGAGATTCAAAAAGGATATTATATTAGATCCCCTGTGAAGAATTAATTCTATGAATTACGATATCTCCAGTCTTGCTTGAAATTTAAAGGAGTTGGGTTAGCTGGTGGTCGCTCGACCGAGCGTCTTCTACCTTACTGTCTAAAATTCAGAAATGAGCCAATGCAAACGAAAATTTGAATATATGCCCATTTAAATATATTATCACAATATGCAATGATCAATCAATTCGGTTCAGAAATGAAATAAATTAACAAAATGAGAATTCAAAATATGTGAACATAAATTAAAACATAAATTTGTGCACATGGTTACTATATTTTTGCTTATTGCGCAATTTTCGTTTTAAGAATTCAATGTACAAATTAAATTTTTAAACGCACTCTGTTCTTATTTCCTTTTTCCGATACACTTATTCGAATCGAAGTTCTCCCACCTACTGCTTTTTACCATCGACAATTCCCTAGTCTTGCTTGTCACAAAATCACATAATGACCTCCGATTGATATGCGGTTCCTTTTACATTTTTTTCTTCAGCAAGACGAAGGTTTTGATGACCATTTGGGCAAACGGGCGGGTATCACCAACAATTGATTAAACCCGCCGTCCCCCGAGGATTTTACTGCGGGAGAATAATTTTTTTAATCCTTTGAAAATCTGTTGAATACTCAAATTCACTCCTTATTTCTGTAACAATTACTTATCCGCGATTTTTTTTTTAGAACAATATTACTGTTTGTAGAAACTCTGTATATGTGCTGTATACTGTGCAGTCTAGTTGAAATAAAGTCCTTTCCAGTATTATTACACACAGAATTGATTCAACCGTATAATATTTTTTAACTCTATTAATATAGGGGATCTCCTGCTACGATTTAAATAAGCCTGTTAGTTATGAACAATAAGTAGAGATACGTTTTTTAGCATTTAGATTTAGAATATTTAGCATTAGTTTTTCCAAATTTAGCATTTTGTAGCAACTATTTTTTTTCCTTTCACCAAAACCAGTGTGAAGTATCAACCAACGTATTATAACGTGCTATGTCGTTGACCGTAAGTAAACCCGGCACCTCCACCAAAGTATCAACTAACGTGTTATAACGTGCTATGTTGTTGACCGTGCGTTAACCCGGCACCTCCACCAAAGTATCAACCAACGTGTTATAACGTGCTATGTCTTAGCTTCAAAGTTCTACCCCAACTCTACAGTTTGAGATGTGACGGAACGTAATATCTCTAACCCTCGAGCTTCAGTCTAACTTAACGTTTAAGCCCTTGTGGTCTACCAGTTTCACATGAGAACCCCGATGATAAGGAATGCCATAACATGGTGGACAGCAATTATCTCTCCTACAAACTAGGAGGCATTGCTTGAAGTGGACCAGGGGGCTGAAACCGTTGGTAAATAATCCGCTTAGCGGTGGAGAAATCTTGGAATTATTATAGTATACATATAGGGCTTTTCTTTTAGATAAGTTTTTATCCGTTTTAATTTCGCAATATAATGTAACTTAGGGTTTCTTTTATTAGATTTATACCCGTTACTCATTAACCTGAGGCATTGTTTATTTACCATTCAAATTGCAAATATAAACAATAATAAAGCATGCCAAAGGAAAATTAGGCGAATGGTAGGCGTTAATTCTCCAATAGTGCACCATTTATATACATAACATGGTTGCAATCATTCTATATAAAATCATCTTGATTTAAGATTTAATTTAAAAAAATGCATTTTTATCTCATAACAAATTAATAGATTGAAGTATAATCGTGTTACAGTAACAGTCTTCAATCATTTATTTTATTAATACCAGAACATGTTGTGATCATTGTATACGCCATAAGTGACAGGGGAAAGCAGGGAGGAGGAGCTGTAATATTGAGGATTCCATCGAAATATGTATCAAATACTTTGATTATGAGTTGCTTAAATCTTCATTCATACGTAACATTTCAAAAATATATTTTCCTTTTAAAGGAACAGGCTTATTTTGTAGAATGTGGGCTTACTACGTGGTTCATGTTTTGTAAAACTTGAACTGATAACGACAGGAAGTGCATCAAGTATGCAAATACGATATGAACAACTTAAAGCATACTTCTATTACTTACCTCATTAGTGTACGTGTATACACGTGCCATTGCCTATTGAGGCCACGAGTTTTAAGGTAAATGTGTTACGTATAGGGTCCATAGGTTCAGTTAACAGTTAGACAAAGTAGCGTGTATGGTTATCATTTTATCAAATTACTGCTCTAATGCAGATTTCAGTTCTACTAAGTGTGGTGTATAGTCTATGGGGATTTATATAATTGTAAGACTGTATTTTGCTCGTTATTGTAATGGTTCACCACATAATCCACGTTCACCAATACCTACACAATGGTTTTGATTGATTTATGTATATTTGGTGAATTGGGGGATGAACCAAACTGTAAATACCCAGTAAGAGTAAGTAGTATAGTCACCTCGTTAGACTCCTCCTTCTTCGTTGTGTCGAGTATAGTTAGGGTCAATCGTTGGAGGAAATATAAAAGTTAAACATCTGAATTACGTTGTATTGTTCGCTTCTCCCAAGTGGTGGCGGAATCTGCATCTCTTCTCTTGCCTCTGCTTCTCCTTTACTTTAATAACCGGTCAGATTCCGGCAAGATGGCTGGATGTAATTTAACTCTCCCATGGGTGCATAGAACAAACTTATCTGGGTGCGGATTGCGAATACACTTTCTTGTTATACCTCTATCTAGAGAATTCTAATTATCGGAACAAACTACTCGAAACAAGAGTTTTTACGTTGTGGCCGCGCGCACAGAAAGTAGAACTGGATAGTTACCCTTCTCGTTTATGTCTTTTTAACTTTGTCCCGATTACGTTGAGCACAATGCTCCCGTTTCCAAGCCAGAATGGTGCGACCAATTTGCAGCGTTCGAACGTTACATCGCGGTCATGCAGACTTTTTGCTTCGAGCCACGGTCTCAACGTTCACTTATTGCGCCCAATACTCCCCCGTCGACCAACTATACAGCTACAAATTTAATTAAATTTTTCTAGTCCGAAAACTGTTTCAACTGTGCAATTTTCCAAACGTTTCATCGACATCACAACGGTTGTTATGCATGCACCGCACTGCAATGTTGCCATTACTATTTTGTCATTTTCTGACAACCTATTGGAAATGTTTTGACACCGATCCGGTGCGATACTAAACTAGCCCCTGCAGTGGTAGCGGTGCCTAAAACTCGTCATATCGCCGCCGTCTCGTGGGCTCTGCACTCTAACAACACTTTGGCAGACTAATGGAGTATGGAACATTGTTCATTATCGGTGAAATGATGGATGACATGTTCGCAGCAGGCAGCGCCAACCCATGCATGATCCAGACAGGGTTATTGCTATTTTACATGAGTTTATATTGAGGCAAGCCTATCGCTCTCCATTCAATAAAAACCATTAGGGACAAGTGATCAGAAACTACGACCTTCTGGCCGTCGATAGTATCGAACGATTCTATATCAGTTATTGAATGTTCGACGTTTATCATAACCCCGTGGAATAGAGTTGCACATATATGCTGTTTGTATTTTAATCACGTTCATCTATATTCAACAGTATCCGCATGGGCGTGAGTGACGCGCCAACTTGTGGACGACCTCACTGCCATTTTGCGTTTTATTAATTAAATCATTCGAAAACCAACTGGAAACTTTTGGTTTGATGCGTTTCTGCCAATTGACATGGCACGGGTAATTAAAAGTCCTCTGTTCCACTCTGCGATGTACGGGTTGTAGTCGCACGCCGAGCTCTGGCGTCGAGGCCGTCACCGTCGCGGCGCTCAATACCGGCCTCCGCGGCGGCGGCGTCACGTGCGACGCTCGGAGACGACTATCGCAGGATCAACGGAGATAAAAGCCATAACGCGGACATATCTCTGGCTCGCGAAAACAAAAACAGATAAAAAGAGCTAAAAGGAGACTAGAAACCGAATAAAAAAGATTCAATAACATTGGCGTCACATGAGAGAAGCAGATAAAAAGTTAGCCGAGTAGCATATGTGTAGCGAGGAGACGAGATAAAGGTGAAGAGCAAGCCTGGACCTCTGATAAGATCTTACGAGTGAGCTTGTCATGGATGAACGGGGTTCCTATACCCACATTTATCTTCCACGCAGTCCAGTGGACACATTCATGAAACTAAGCCTCCATATTCTACTCGGATGCATACTAGTCACGTGGTGATATGGGATGACCCGTTTCCTTCCTGTTCTTCTCTCCTTCAACATCGACGGTCCGGCGGTCAAACGACCACACATAATGGAGGTTATATGGCGGGAGCAGGCCCTTCTGCAACTACACTCCTGTCTCCACTAGCGTGCCTAGACTCCTATGAGGATTGAGGACACAGATAATAGATAAGGTGGTCGAGCGTTGGCCTATATGGTGACTCAATTTGTTCCCAGGCTGTCAAAATACCTCATTTCGAGAACCGTTTTAACAGCTTTTTTCTGCCTCTGCTAATTGTTTATCCTTATGCATGACATAAAAGAGCCACTGGAATATAAGTGTGAAAACAGTTAACACATATTATAAGTTTATGTTGCTTGAGAGTTTCATTTGTGTTTTTTTGATATTGCGTCCTGGGTCTATCATACAAGATGCTTACCCCTACCACTGCACCTCCTCGCTTCCGAGGCCAAAGTGTTTCAAGCAGTATAGTGTTCGGTCACGCGTGCTGTGTGAGTCGTATAGGACAGAGTGCGTGACTCAAAAGACTCCAGTTCTGTCTCATCAAATATTCCAGGTGATTGAGCCCTCCTAGTCGGTGTCGCGGGCACACGGGGCTCTCTACTCGGGAGTGGTAGGCCTATACACATTCTGTCTACGTGATGTGTTCACTGCTCGTTCCACTCGTCTCACATAAAATATTTCTAGTTTTTAGGGCTAGTAGTCCGATCCAAAGCCAACAAGGGTTCCAGAAATCATTGAATGCAATACAATCATTCATTATAAAACACCAGACAAGACCAGAACCAAAGATAGATAAAATGAACTTATTTCACTCTGAATATACACGGTTAAAACAATTGCACGCACTCACCTGCTGCGTGACATTTCGGCGTCGTCCGTTGCTTCCTCGGACGCGAGGCTACTCAATCAATCATTGATCTTCATCATGGGCATGAAAGATAGTCATCTTAATCTTATTTTCTGCTGCCACATACTCTTCTCTTTTCCTGTATACCACTACGATTCATTCTCTTTAAATTATTCTGTAATGAATATCGCAGTCGGCATTTTTCTTTCCTAACTGGTACTTTCAACTTGTTCATTGTTTGGGGAAGTTATAATTTGTGTTCTTTCAACAAGTAAAAATACCTAGATACTAAAAATTTGGGATAAGATTCCATTTCACTACACTGGAGAAAAAAATCCGGAATGTTTTTTTCTGTTTGTATTTTTGTGTGTCTGTTAACACGATTCCGGCTAAACCGATACTCCAATTGCGATTAAATTTTCAGGAGGCCTTCGAAATCTCCGAACTGCCCCGTTTTTGAGCGCAATCGAATTATTATTTCTCACGAAAATCGTAATTTAACGATTTTTTCGATTTTTTTTAATTTCTGCGACTTATTAAACCTACATGCTTTATCCGATTGTAATAAGTTTTTCGCAGAACCTTAATTTCATGAATACATATTCGTGTGAAATTTGAGCGCAATCAAATATTATTTATCTTCTGAAAATCGTGTGTGGAAATGCCGGGCTTATAACAGACAGCGAAGAAGAGGAGGTGCTGACTCTGGCTAACAAACACTGATAAGCCGTATAGCCCGAGAAAATGGTGATGGTCACCCCCCGACCCGACGAATGTTGGAATAGGGGCTGATATATTATTATTATGAAAATCGCAATTTTACGATTTTTCGATTTATAAATTTCTTCGACTTATAACACCTGCATGCTTTATCCGATTGTACTGATTTTTCACAGAACCTTAATTTATGAGTTAATATATTGATGTGAAATTTGAGCGCAATCGAAATATTATTTCTCATGAAAAGTCGCAATTTTAGGATTTTTTTTCATTTTTTTAAATTACGATTGTTTCGTTTAAAAAAATGTCTTTGACTAAGTAATTTTTTTCACAGAACAACAGAAAATCTGCATAACACATGGCAGCTCAATTCACCAATTACGCTCATCCAACAACGCGCCTGAAAAAGCGTTTGCGAAGCTTCCTAGTAATTACATAAACACGAACACTCAATTTTATTGTGTTATGTAGCAGTAAACGATTTCTTCCTTCTTGTTGCTAGCAAGATCACATGACTTTTGTTCTGTGGTAGGCTTATTCTCGAGTCGAGTATAAAGGCCTACATAACGTACGATCCAGTTGTAGCATTGTTAGATTATTGTATCAGACGCATTTTTTCCGTCTTTTCGAACGCATTTGCTCCTGCGCATATTTCTACAACGTTAGTATATTTTAATTTTAGTAAAATTATTGATCCTTTTTAATATTTTTTTTTTGTTTTTTTTTTCCCAACCCCTTTCATTTTTTTTTTTTCCCCCTTTTTTTTTTTTTTTTAAAAATTTTCCGGAAAAAAAAAAAGGTTTTTAAAAAAACCAAAATTTTTTAAACTTTGGGGGGAAAAATTTTTTTTTAAAAAAAAAAAAATTTTCCTTTCCCCCAAAAATTTGGGGGGAAAAAAAAATTTTGGTAAAAAAGGGGGGTTTTGGGGGGGGGGGGGAAAAAATTTTTTTTTTGGGGGGGGGGAAAAAAATTTTTTTTTTTAAAAAAAAAAAATTTTCCCGGAAAAAATTTTTTTTTTTTTTTTGGGGGGAAATTTTTTTTGGAAAAGGGAAAAAAAGGGGCCCCCCCCGGGGAAATTTTTTTTTAAAAATTTTTTGGGTTTTTTTTGTTTTTTTAAAATTTTTTTAAAAAAAACCAAAAAAAAAAAGGAAAAATTTTAAATTTTTTTTTAAAAAAAACCCCCTTTTTTCCCTTTTTTTTTTTAAAAAAAAAATTTTCCTTTAATTTTTTTTTTAAAAAAAATTTTTTTTCCCAAAACCAAAAAAAAAAAGGGGGGTTTTTTAATTTTTTTAAACCCAAAATTAAAAAAGAAATTTTGTTTTTGGTTTTTCCCCAAAATTTTTTTTGAAAAAAAACCTTTTTTTCCCAAAAAAATTATTTAAAAAAATTTTTAAAAATTTTTTTTTTAAAAAAATTTCAAAAAAAAATTTTTTTTTTTTTTTAAAAAATTTCCCTTTTTGGGGGTTTTTTTTTAAAAATTTTTGGGGTTTTTTTTTAAAAAAAAAATTTTTTATAAAAAAATTAAGCAAAATTTTTTAAAAAAAATTTTTTTTTTTTAAAAAAACCAAAACCCTTTTTTTAAAGGGTTTAATAAAATTTTTAAAAATTTAAAAAACCCCCCCCAAAAAAAAAAAGTTTAAAAAAAAATTGGGAAAAAATTTTAATTTCAAAGGGGGTTTATTTAAAACCCCCCCCAAAAAGGGGAAAAATAAAAAAAAACCAAAAAAAAATTTTTTTTTTTGGGGCCCCCAAAAAAAAATTTTTCTTTTTTTTTTTTTAAAAAATTAAAAAAATTTAAAAAAAAAAATTTTTTTAAAAAAATTTCCAAAAAATTTTTTTTTTTTGGTTTAATTTTTAAAAAAAAAAATTTTTTTCCCTTTTTTTTTTTTTTTTTTAAAAATTTTCCCTTTTTTTTTTTTTTTTCTTTTTTTTTTTTTTTTTTTTTTAATTTTTTTTTTTTTTTTTTTTTTTCTTTTTTTTTTTTTTTTTTTTTTTTTTCCTTTTTTTTTTTTTTGGGTTTTTTTTTAAATTTTTTTTTTAAAATTAAAAAATTTTAAAAAAAAATTTTAAAAATTTGTTTTTTAATAAAAAATTTTCATTTTTTTTTAAAAATTAAAAGGGAAACCAGGGGGTTTAAAAAACAAAAAATTTTTCCCAAATTTTTTTTTTTAAAATTGGGGGGGTTTTTTTTCTTCCCCCCCCAAAAATTTTTTTTTTTTTTTTTTTTTTTTTTTTAAAAGGCGTTTTTGGGGAAAAAAATTTTTTTTCCCAAAAAGGTTTTCCCTTTTAAAATTTAAAAAAAAAAAAAATTTTTAAAAAAAAAAATTTTTTTTTTTAAAATAAAAAAAACAAACCAAAAATTTTTTTTTTTTTTTGGGGGGTTTTTTTTTTTTTGGGGGAAAGGGGGGGGGAAAAAAGGGTTTTTTTTCCCCGGGCCCCAAAAAATTTAAACCCCTTTTTTTTTTTTAAAAAAAAAGGGGGTTTTTCCTTTTTTTTTTCCCCAAAAAGGAAAAAAAAGGGAAAAAAATTTTTGGGGCCAAAAATTTAAAAAATTTTTTAAAAATTTTTTTTTTTTTAAAAAAAAAACCCCTTTTTTTTAAGGGGGTTTTTTTTTTTTTTTTTAAAAAAATTTTTTTTTTTAAAAAAAAAAATTTTTTAAAGGAAAAAAAAAAAAATTTTTTTAAAACCCCAAAAATTTTTGGGTTTTTTTTTTCCCCTTTTTTCTTTCCCCCAAAAAAATTTTTTTTTTGGGGGGGTTTTTTTTTAAAAAAAGGAAAAGGTTTTAAAAAAAAAGGAAAAAAAAAAAGGGGGGGGTTTTTTTTTTTGGGTTTTTAAACCTTTTAAAAAAGGGGCCTTTTTTTTTTGGGGGGGGAAAAAAAAAAAAAAATTTTTTAAACCCAAAAAAAAAAAATTTTTTTTTTTTTTTTAAAATTAAAAAATTTGAAAATTTGGGGAAAAAAAAAAATTTTAAAAAAAAATTTTTTTTTAAAATTTTTTTAAAAAAAAGGGTTTGGGGGAAAAAATTTTTTCAAAAAAAAAAGGGCTCCCAAAAAAACCCCAAACCCTTTTAATTTTTTTTTTAAAAAACCTAAAAAAACCATTTTTTTTCCCCAAAAAATTTTTTTTTATTATAAAACCCCTTTTTTCCCCCTTTTGGAAAAATTTTTTTAAAAAATTTTTTTTTAACACAAAAAAAAAAAATTTTTTTTTCCCCTTTTTTTTAAAAATTTTTTTTTTTTTTTTTTTTTTATTTTTTAAAAAAAGGGGGTTGTTTTTTTTTTTTTAAAAAAAAAATTTTTTGGGTTTAAAAAAAAGGGGGTTTTTTTTAAAAAATTTGGGGGGTTTTTTTTTTTTAAAAAGGGGGCCCCCGGGGGGGTTAAAAAAATTTTTTTTAAAACGTTTTTTTAAAAAAAAAAAAAAAAAAAAAAAAAAAATTTTTTTTAAAATTTTGGTTTTTGTTTTTAAAAAAAAAGGAAATTTTTAAAAAAAAATTTAAAAAAAATTTTTTTTTAAAATTTTTTTTTTTTTTTTAAAAAGGGAAGGGGAAAAAAAAAATTTTTTTTTAAAAAAAACCCCCCCGGGTTTTTTTTAACCCCCAAAAAACCCCCCCGGGGAAAAAATAAAAAATTTTTTTTTAAAAAAGAATTTTTAAAAAAAAAAAAAAAATTTTTTTGGGTTTTTTTTAAAAAAAAAAAAATTTAAAAAAACCCAAAAAAAATTTTTTTTAAGAAAAAATTTTTTTGGGAAAAGGGGGGTTTTTTTTTTTTGGGGGAAAAAATTTTGGAATTTTTTTTTGGGGGGGGAAAAAAAAAAAATTTAAAAAAAAGGGAAAAAAAAATTTTTAAAATTTTTTTTTTTTTAAAAAAAATTTTCCCCCTTTAAAAACCCGGTTTTTTTAAAAAAATAAATGGGGGGGGGGAAAAAAAAAAGAGCTATTAAGACGATAGGGTTTGGGGGAAAAAAAAAAATTTGGGGGGGCCGGGGGGAAAAAATTTCCTTTACAAAATTTTTTTTTCTTGCAAATTTTTGGGGGGGGCCGGGAAAATTTTTTAAAGTTTTTGGGTAAATGTCCCCTTTTTAGCCCCGGGGCCCCAAAAAAATTTTTTTTTGGGGGGGCCCCCAAAAAAAAAAAAACCCTTTGGGGGAAAAAAAACCCCCCGGGGGGAAAAAAGGGGGGAAAAAGGGGGGGGGAGAAAAGGGGGGGAAAAAAAAAATTTTTCCGGGAAAAACCCCCGGGGGGGGGAAAAAAAATTTAAAAAGGGGGGGGGGTTTTTTAAAATTAAAATTGGGGGAAATGGCCCCGGGGGGGAAAAAAAGGGGGGGGGAAAAATTTTGGGAAAAAAACAAAAGGTTTTGGGGGGGGTTTTTGGGGGGAAACCCAAAAGGGGCCCCAAAAAAAAAAAAGGGGTTGGTTTTTGGGGGGGGCCCCCCCCCCGGGGAAAAAAAGGAAAAATTTTTTTTGGGGTTAATTCCCCCCCAAAAGGGGGGGGGTTTTTGGGGGGGGCCCCAAAAATTTAAAAAAAAGGGCTTTTGGGGTTTTAAAAAAAAAAAAAAATTTTGAAAAGGGTTTTTTAAAAAAAAAATTTTTAAAAAAAAAAAGGGGGGGGTTTTTTTTTAAAAAACCCCTTTGGGCCCCCCAGGAAAATTTTTAAAAAAAAATTTTTCCCCCCCCAAAAAAAAAGGGGAAAAAAGATTTTTTAAAGGGGGGGAAAAAAGGGGGGGGGGGGGAAAAAAAAAGGGGGGGGCCCCCAAACCCCCAAAAAAAAAAAGGAAAGGGGGGGAAATTTTTTAAAATTTTTTTAAAAAAAAAAAATTTTTTAAAAAAAAAAAACCCCCCTTTTTTTAAAAAATTTTTTTTTTTTTTTGGGGGGTTTTTGGGGAAGGGGGAAAAAAAGCGAGGGGAAATTTTTTTAAAAACCCCCCTTTTTTTCCCCCCAAAAATTTTTTATTGGGGGTTTGGGGAAAAAAAAAAAAGGAAGGGAAAAAAAGGGGTTTTTTTAAAAATTTAAAAAAAAAAAAAAATTTCCCAATTCCGGGGAAAAATTTTGGGGGGGGGGGGGGGGGGGGGAAAAAAAAAACTTTTTTTAAAAAAATTTTTTTAAAAAAACCCCCCTTTTTTTAAAAAATGGGAAAAAAAAAAATTTCCCAAAAAAATTGGGGGGGGAAAAGGGTTTGGGGTTTTTTTCCGGGAAAAAACTTCCCGGGGGAAAAAAAAGGGGGGGGGGGGTTTTTTCCCCCCCAAAAAAAAAAAAAATTTTTTTTTTTTTTTTTCCCCCCTTTTTTTTTTTAAAAAAAAAATTTTTTATTTTTTTTTAAAAAAAAATTTTTTTAAAAAAAAATTTTTTTTTTTTAAAATTTTTTGGGGGTTTTTAAAAAAAAAAAAAATTTTTTTTTTTTTTTTGGGGTTTTTTTTCAAAAAAAGGGCCCGGGGGGGGGGGAAAAGGTTTTGGGGGGCTTTTAAAAACGGGAAAAGGGGAAAAAAAGGGGGGAATGGCCCCCCCCGGGGGGGGAAAAAAAAATTTTTAAAAATTTTTTTTTTGGGGTTTCCCCCTGGGCCCAAAAAAAATTTGGGGGGGGGGGGGAAAAAAAACCCCTTTGGGCCCCCGGGGGGTTTTTTTTTTTTAAAAAAAAAAAAAAAGCCCAAAAATTTTTTAAAAAAAGAAAAAATTTTTTCCCCCAAAAAAATTTTTAAAAAAAAAAATATTTTTTATTCCCAAAAAAAAAAAAAAAATTTAAAATTTTTAAAAAAAAAAAATTTCAATTTTTTTTTAAAAATTTTTAAAAATTTTTTGAAAAAAGGGGGCCCTTTGGGAAAAACCCCCCCCCCAAAAAAAAAAAAAAAAATTTTAAATTTTTTTTTTTCCGGGGGAAATTAAAAAGGGATGGGTTTCCCCCCCCCCAAAAAAAATTTTTTGGAAAGGGGGGGGGGAAAAAAAAAATTTTTTTTTTTTTTTTTTCCCCAAAAAAAAAAAAAATTTTAAAAAAAAAAAAAAAAAACCAAATTTTAAAAAAATTTTTTTGAAAAAACCCTTTAAAAAATTTTTTTTAATTTTTTTTAAAAAAAAAAATTTTAAAAAAATTAAAAAAAAAAAAAAAAAAAAAAAAAATTTAAAAAATAAAATTTTTAAAAAAAATCCCTTTTTAAAAAAAAATTTTTTTTTTTCTTCTTAAACCCCCAAAAAAAAAAAAAAAAAAAACCCCTTTTTGGGAACCCCGGGGTTTTTTTAAAAAATTTTCCCCCCAAAAAATTTTTTTTTAAAAAGGGGGTTTTTTTTTTTTCCTTTTTTTAAAAAAAAATAACGGGGCCCCAAGGGCCCCAAAATTTTTCCCCCCCCCCCCAAAAAACCCAAAATTTTCGGGTTTTAAAAAAATTTTTGGAAAAAAAAGGGGGGGAAAAAAAAAAAAATTTTTTTTTTTTATTTAAAAAAAAAAAAAAAAAAAAATTTTAAAAAAAAACCTTTTTTTTTAACCCCAAAAAAAAAAAAAAAAAATTTTTTAAAAATTTTTTTAAAATTTTTAAAAATTTTTAAAAGTTTAATTTTTTTTTTTTCCCCGGGGTTTCCAAAAAAAAAAATTTTTTTTTCCCCCCAAAAAAATTTTTAAAAAATTTTTTTAAAAATGATTTTGGGTTTTTAAAAAAAAATTTTATTTTTTTTAAAAAAATTTAAAAAGAAAACCCCCCCCTTTTTTTTTAAAAAAAAAAAAATTTTTTTTTTTTTATATTTTAAAAATTTTTTTAAAAAAAAAAATTTAAAAAATTAAAAAATTAACCTTCCCAAAAATTTTTTTAAATTTTTTTTTGCCAAAAAAATTTTAAAAAAAAAAAAAAAAAACTAATTTTTAATTAATTTCCCAAAAAAAAACAAAACCCCAAAATTTTTTCCCCCCCAAATTTTTAAAAACCCAAAAATTTCCCCAAAAAATTTTTGGGGAAAAAAAGGTTTTTTTGTTTTTTTTTAAAAATTTTAAAAATTTAAAAAATTTTTTTCCCCAAAAAAATTTTTTTTTTTTTTCCTTTTAAAAATTTTTTTTAAAAACCGGGGGGTTTTTGGGGCCGGGGAAAAAAAAAAAAAAAAAAACCCCCAAAAAAATTTTTTCCCCAAAAAAAAAATTTTTTTTTTTTTTGGGGGGGGGGAAAAAAAAAGGTTTAAAAAAAAAATTTTCCCCCCCTTGGGAAAAAATTTTTTTTTTTTTTTTTTTTTTTATTTAAAAAATTTTAAAAAAAAATTTTTTAAAAAAAATTTAAATTTTTGGGTTTTGGGGGAAAAAAAAATTTAAAAATTTTTTTTTCCCCCCCCCTTTAAACCCTTTTTTTTTTTTCCCTTTTTTCCCCAATTTTTCCCTTTTTTTTAATTTTTAAAAAACCCCCCCCAAAAATTTTTTTAAAAGGGGGGGAAAACCCCAAAATTTTTTTTTAAAATTAGGGGGTTTTTTTTTTTAAAAATTTAAAAAATGGAAAAACCCAAAAAAAAAAAAAAAAACCCTTTTTTGGGGGACTTAAATAATTAAATAATTAAAAAAATAATAAAAAGGTTTGGGGGCCCCCCCCGGGGCCGTGGGGGGGGGTTTTTTTTTTTTGGTTTTTTCCCCCCCCCCCCCAAAAAAGGGGGGTTTTTTTAAAAAAAATTTAAAAAATTTTAAAATCCCTTTTAAAAAAAAATTTTTTAAAAAAAAACTTTTCCCCCAAAAAAAACCGGGGCCCTTTTTAAATTTTTTTTTTAAAAAAAACCCCCGTTGGTTTTTAAAAAAATTTAAAAAATTTTTTTTGGGAAAAAAAAATTTTTAAAATTAAAAAAATTTTTTTTTTTAAAAAAAAAAAAGAAATTTCCCAAAGGGGGGTTTTTTTTTAAAAAACCCTTTTTAAAAAAGGGGGGCCCGGGAAAAAAAAAACCCCAAAAAAATTTTGGTTTGGGGGAAAAATTTTTTTCCCAAAAAAAATTTTTCCCCAAAAACATTTTTTTTCCCAATTTTTTAAAAAAATTTTTTGGCCCGGTTTTTTTAAAAAAAAAATTTTTTTTTTAAAAAAAAAAAAAATTTTTTTTTGGGGTTTTTTTTTTTTTAAATTTTTTTTCCTTTTTAAATTTTAAAAAAAAATTTTTTTTTAAAAAAAAAATTTTTATTTAAAAAAGGGGGGGGGGGGGAAAAAAAAATTTTTTTCCCCCCCGGGGAAAAAAGAAAATTTTTAAAAAAAATTTTTTTTTTCCTTTTAAACCCCTTAAAGGGTTTTTTAAAAAGGGGTTTTTTTTTTTGGGGGGGCCCAAAAAAAATTTTTTTGGGGGGGGGAGGAAACCCCCCCCCCTTTTTTTTTAAAAATTTGGGAAAAATTGGGGGTTTTTTTTTGGGGGTTTTTTTTTTTTTTTTTTTTTTTTTAAAAATTTTTTTTTTTGGAAAAATTTTTTCCCCTTTTTTTAATTTTTTTTTTTTTGGGCCCGGGGAAACCCCCATTTTTTTTTTTTTAAAAAAAACCCCAAATTTTAAAAAATTTTTTTTTTTAAAAATTTTTTAAAAAAAATTTTTTTTAAAATTTTTTTAAAATTTTTTTAAAAAAAAAAAAAAGGAAAAAAAAAATTTTTTCTTTTTTTAAAAAAAGGAAAAAATTTTTTTTTTAAAAAAATTTTTTTTGTTTTGGGGTTTAATTTTAAAATTTTAAAATTTTTTTGGGGGTTTTTAATTTTTTTTTTAAAAAAAAAATTTTTTTTTAAAATTTTTTGGAAAAAAAAAATTTTCCCCAAAAAAATTTTTTTTAAAATTTTTTTAAAAAAAAAATTTTTTTTTTTTTAAAAAAAAAAAATTTTTTTTCCCCCCAACCCCCCCAAAAAAAACCCCCCGGGGGGGGGGTTTTTTTTTTTTTTTTTTTTTTTTCCCCCCGGGAAAAAAAAAAGGGGGGGCCTTTTTGGGGAAAAATTTTTTGGGTTTCCCTTTTTAAAAAATTTTTTAAAAAAAAACCAATTTAATTTTTAAAAAATTAAAAAAATTTTTTTTTTTTTTTGGGGAAAATTTTTTACGCTGGCATTGGATCCGCTCTCTCTCGATACATCAATATGTTTCAGCGCTGACAGATCTCCTCTGCCCATACATCTCAGCGACTGAGAGCGACCGACCTCCGCATTGTTTCACCCGTTGCAACGGAAGTAACGAGGTCGCCGCGGAAAATTGGAAATCTCCTTCTGTTAAATTCAAATGGAGCTAGCTCCCCATCCAATTTAGCCGATTGGTCTAGCTCCGTCTTAGCGTGCGGCGTGTGTTTCTGTCATCCCCTTTGCGTCTGTCTGTCTGTTTGCGTGGGATGCTTTGCTTTACCATACCAAGGGAATGAATAAACGCCCTAGAAGAAAATTAAACTGGATGAGTCTTAAAAATCAATCACATTTCGCCATTAAAGAGAGACTCGTCTTTTATTCTTCTTCATTTCTTTTTATAAGAATATGATAGTAACGGAAATTTATTAGCTTGCTTGGATAGCTCACTGGATGGATTTAAAGGCGAATTTCCCAAATGATTTCTATTCCAAGTACGATTTCCTGATTTTTGTCTATCCTTCCTTTTATTTTCTTATAAGGTGACGGGATATCGCAAAGAGCTTATTGACCTGGTGTAAGCTCTTTGCCCTAGTGGGATACATTTGATCTCGGAGTGAAGCCCTATCCCGCTCTGCTGTCATACGAAGTTAAATGATGTTCTGATGTTAGAGCTCAGCTTACTCGCGGGAATAGAACCAAGAGGAAGGAATAAGACATGTTCCATTAACTTTTCTTGTCACTCATTGAACAAAATAAATTCCTATTCGTCTGATATGAAGATAAATGTTAAATTACAACCATACAACACTGCTTTTCTATACCCTGGGGTACACAATACCACCATCCAAAGATTTAATTAATGTTGTATTATAATTTTAATTAAGTTATTTTTCGAAACAGTCTATTTGTATTTTCGCAGCCTTAGTAGCTCTCTGAGTGTTTTGTTTCGCTTTATTAAAACTTTATGTGCGCTTCGGGCCCTTCAAACATAATTTAAACAAACTTTAACATACTGATTATTTGGCTCGTTATATAATGGTATGCCTATGGTGGAGCTGCCTTGCGGAAACAATGGCTTTTAGTGCTGCTTGCTACGTAGTCTCCGACAGCCTTTGTTGAACTAAACTTGCAACCCTATCCAAAACCATGCGCGCACTTGTTCTTAACACTTTCACTGTACAATATTATCTATAGCAAGGGTTTTACTTTGTAATAAGAATGTTTTAATTTTTTATTATCGAAATAATTATATCAAGAGACCACATCGCACATCACATTTTCAAGTAAGCTATGCTATTCCCCGTAGAAATTTAGTAAATCACCCACATTGGTAAACTGATAAGTGTTATCAAATATCTATAACAGATGGGTATTAACTAATTCAGAATAGAAGGTTCATTGCACATTTACTATTAAAATTAAAAAAATAATGCATTATCACAGTTTTACAGTTGAAAAGTAAACAATGAAAACCTTACTTTTTGTGTGTAATATTATATAGTGATCATGAAATCTTTTTAAAAATTGAACAAACTGATAAAATAAAATAAATTAATAAATAACCATTTCCATATCAAACATTTTTTAAATCTTTTTACCTACCGTTTTACCAGACTCGTAATTAACTTGTTAGTGAATCAGTGAGAAAAAGTTATAAGTTTTTAATTGAACGCGTTACTTGGCAAAATTAAGTGAATACAATACCGACCTTTTTCAATCTAGCTTTCAGCGCTACTGACACCATACATATTATGTCAGCGCTATTGACACCATACATATTATGTAAAAACTTGCGTACATGTAATGGAAATGTAAACATTGTTAGTTTCCTATTTTAACACCAAAGTGTTTTTAAGGAGAATAGTTAAACAATCCTATTTATCCTAATAATCACCGTGGATAATTGTGTTTGGCCATTTCTTCTAACTTTTAGTAATCTACGACTATGTTAAGATAATCAGAATCAGATGCTTACTGTCCGCAGCAAAATGCTTAAAATATGCCAAAAGTACATCTCCACGTGTGCATGTTTCTTTCCTCGTGACGAAATAGTCCATTTTGCATTTTCCATTTAGTACTGCTGGAAAAAATCTGTTGACATAGAAGATGAGAGCATTTCCTACGCCTGAAAGTTTGAGTGATGTGATTGTTTCCTGCTACACGCATTGACTATAGCACGTTTTGATATATATTCATTGTTTTTGTAGTCAAAACTTCATATTGATACAAGGAGCCACGATTTTGGATATACGCTATGGGAATTCTATGTTGTGTGTGCTTGGAATGTTTTATTTGCTTTAAAAGACTGGCATATAATCACATTTTTACTGACAAAATATCTCAAACTTGTAGGCCTATTCAGTTTGGATTGTGGGAAATTTCCTCGATAATATGTAGGGCCGAGTCTACGTATTCCTATATTGTACATCCCCTCATTACGCTTCATGTGAATTGTTCTGAGAGAAGATGGGGGTGAAAGAGCTCTTCCACGTCGGGTGAATTAAAATTCAGGGGGCGTACCTTGTTGCTACGTCATCTTGACAATATGAACAGACTCGTGTGGTCGAAAACCAAAATATTCTAAATCGAGTTTATTTCAGTGACATTATATAACTCAGGTATTGCATAATACAACTAATAACAATAAGATAGTGTCGCACGAACACAGTGAGTCTATGTGTCATGTCGAGGCAAAGGCGACTTATCTCACGTGCTTATAGTGCTGGAGATAGGTTAGACTTTCGACTTTCGAGGTACAGTTGGGCTATATGTTGATAGCAGAAATTTACGTATTAGTATTATATTTGTAACACATCTGGTATGAGTAAAAAAATATACGGATACAATAATAACATCGTGAAGTAATGCAATAGTAATTACAATAATAATACAATTTAAATTTTGCGAATCTGTTTCACTTTAACTACTTTTACTACATAAGTTATATAAATACGCAATTTCAACATAATTCCATATATTTGTTAAATTCTAAATATTCTTAGTTGATTTCTAAATATATTACGTTCTCACATCTATGCTAATTTACAAAGCCCATCACCAACTAAATCGTGATTTAATTATTAATAAGTAAAAAACTTGATGTTGGTAATGGTAGATGAGAGCAGATGTTACCAAGTTTGACCTGTTTGTAGAATCCCGCAACAAACATGCGATACACACCAGAACATCGCTGTATCCCGAGGTTTAACCCTTCCATCTGATCCATACTCTTAGTTTCAGAAGAGACCGATTACCAAACTTCCGATCCAGTCAGGCGTATCGTAACTTCCACTAACAACATCAACTTTCCTATAGTTCAGCGAATTTCAAATGTAATACCCAAAGTAAACTTCAAGCCAAGATTTATGGTAGTTAAAAACTGTCACGGTTGTTTGTAAAATGAACAAACACAAAGTTGATAATATGTTATGTATAGCCAAAAGTTAGTCACGTGACATTTATGTTTCTTTCGTTTAGTTCTGAATCAAACCAATTTAATTGAAAATTTTGAAATAAATAACTTTTGGAACATTCATTTACTTGCTGTTTCCCATGCGGAGTACAAAAACTTAACCTCTTTTCTCAGCTACCGGGCGACAGCTTGAGAAGCCTAGTCACGTCCCATCACGTGACGCCGGAATCTATCTTGCTTATTGCAGCCCATTCGTCGAGAGGATATTTTGTACATGAAGGGTGACTTCAATCTTTACCCTTGGTATAGTAAATCCTTGGAGGTGATGAATTCATATCTTCTTTTTGCCGGCGCAGGAGTCACACGTCCCACATCAATCTACTGGGGAAATCGTGAGGTTAGCCGTTAGAGCGACGGTACATGAAAACGTGCCACAAGCAATTTACGTTAAATGTAATCGCTCAATATTGTAAGACGTTACATTTACTGTGACTTAGCCTTGATTTGAAACTAGGACTTTGTGTAACGCCATTGCTTTCGAATGTTGAGCTTTGGTTTTTGATTGGTTGGTCGAGGTCACCTCATTGGGGCTTGGTCTCCTCCTTCTAAGATATTAACGTCTGAACAACTATAAACTATATACTAGTGATGTAATTGATGTAATGTAAACGTAAGCTAGATAAGAAGACTCAATTTATAGTTATTAAAAAAGTGTCGAATTTAATTTTAACCAAAATTAATTATAAAGTTGTATTTAATCGCATTGTACATTCCAAATTTTAATTGTATTCCAACGCAAAATTATTGTTTCTATACGCATAGGCCCCCTTTAAGGACATGGCTGGGCTATTGACTGATATCAATTGTCGAAAAGTTTGCCCCGACTGGGGCTCTTAAGCATAATTTTAGGTTTAGATTAAAATCGATAATAATTAAAGAATAATTTATGGCATGTGACAGATCCTTTCAAAACAGTAGGTCGCGTAACGTTGAAGCCTTTCAGGTGTCAGGTCACCGATGCTCTTGCCATTTGATTGGATGAGCGAAGCGAAGACTTCAATTACACTGACCCCCCCAAAAAATTTAGCTCAGGTGTTTTTTGTTTGTTTGTTTGTTTTTTTTTCTTCTGTTTGTTCGCTCTCTACCGGGAAAACGGCGTATGCGATCTTGATGAAAATTGGAGGGGACCTTCGAAATCTCTGAACTTAGACTTTCCATGTTTTTGGGTACAATCGAAGAAATATTTCTCATAAATATCGTACTTTTACGATTTTTTTAAAAATTTTAGTGCGATATTTTCGTGACATTTGGGCCGATTCTGGGGGCTACAACGTTCATATTTTACATGGACATTAAGGTTATGGTGATGTAGTACCCTTTGAAAGAAAAAGTTAAAAAAAAGTTAGCCAGAATCCATAGAAATAAAGGTTTTAATATAAGTTTTTTTAGTTATATAATAACAATTCACAATAACAATAAAATAGAAACTTGACAATAATCACCTACAATGCATTCAAAAAGCACTTGCAAAGGAAAAGTGGTCCCACGCAAACTAAAAAGCTCATCCATCAACGCGACTTAAAAAAGCGTTTGTGAAGCTTCCTAGTATCATTACAATTATTGGATGAGCGAAGCGAAGACTTCAATTTCACTTAGTTTTTTTTTTCACTTACGTTACCTCAAGAAAAATAGCTCCGGTGTTTTGTTTTTTGTTAGTTGTTTTGTCTGTTTGTTCGTTCTCTACCGGGCAAACGGCATATGCGATCTTCATGAAAATTGAAGGGGACCTTTGAAATCTCTGAACTTAGTTTTGCCATATTTAAATCGATCAAATAATTCTTAAGATATCGTACTTTTACGATTTTTTCGATTTTTAATGAGATTTTTCGTGATATTTGGCAAACGGCTACTCCGATCTTGATGAAACTTTATGAGAACGTTTAAAATCACTGAAGTTATATATGTTATGATTTTAGTGACATTTGAAGAAATATTTCTCATAGAAATCGTGCTTTTACGATTTTCCCCCAATTTTTAATACGATATTTTCGTGATATTTGGGCCGATTCTGACCAAACGGGTGGGGATACAACGTTCATATTTTACATTGACATAAATATTATGGTATTGTAGTGCCTTTTGAAAGAAAATGTTGAAAAAGTTGTCAAAATTCATAGAAATAATAATAATATCAAATAACTATAGAAACAGTAATGAGATCCCACTTAAAATCGTAAATCATTGAACAGAAATATTTTTTAAAAAAAGCTCATCCATCAACGCGACTGGAAAAAGCGTACGCGAAGCGGCCTAGTATTTATAATAAAACTAATTTTAATGTCCAACTTAATATATTATAAGTTATAACGTGCCACCTTTGCTACGGCATTCTGGTCGCCAAAACATATTTTAGATGGTAATATTTAAAGCCTAAATTGTAAGTCAGTTTTTGTAACTGAATAGAATAGATGTTAAATAAATAATTAAACAAATAATCGTAATACTCTACTTGTACGTGTTAACAGTATTATTAGCTTGTATTTGCCCGCTGCAAATGCAAGGACGTTAAGATTTGCACAATGATAATAACAAGTTATGAACATACTTAAAGAAAAATAATGAAATACTGCAATATTAACTCAAAGGTGTCTAAAGTGATCGTTATGTTTACAGATCAGTTAAATCCCACTCCTGTCTATAGGTCTTGCACTCACTACTATCGGCAGGGAGTATTATAACAGAGTGACATTTTAGCACTCGACTTAAGAGCATGAAGACACTTAAGTTATGCTTTGTACTGACTGACCAATCGCACGATATGATAATGTAATTAAACCCTGAGTACCTTGAGGTTGGCGGAGAAGTCTCGTGAAAACCGTTATTAGAAATATCAAGAGTTGGAAAACTTAGAGTGTCTTCTCTAATCAATATTACATTAAAGTGGAAATTCGAACATTAAAATATAGGAGCAAGACAAACAGTTTACAAAGAAACTCTCTCCTAAAGCAAACAGTGATTTGAGCACCAAAGGACTAAAGCTCAACCTGGAATTCTCATTTTCATAAGAATGCTATATAATCCTGTCAAATAAGATCGTATATTCACGTTTGGAGGAAAAAATTGCGATGTCGCTGAATTTTTGCAGAGACCTTCCTTATATAATACTTATCAACATACTAAAACTCCCCTACAATCGGACTGGAGCTTCGGCCGCCATATTGGAAAATGGCAGCCAAACGGTGTTTGTTATCGAATATCTCCAAATTGGTTTGAGATAGACAAAATATCTCAATGGCAAAAATATTCCCCATTTAATTCCCTACAAAACAGGTGTCTTCTATAGTTTTGGTAGGGGTAAAGGTTACGTCACAAAATCGTGGTTTATATGTTGCTTATTGGAGTACCAGCTAATTTCCAAATTTTCACGCCCAGCATCAAACAATGCCCGGTAAATCCGTAAGAAATCGATTTAAATACAAAAGGACTTTTGTACGGGGTTCATGAAAGCTTCCATTAGTATTTTAAAAATCAGGTCTGCGAAATCGAATTTTGCATTTACCCGGAATTTGGGTTTTTCCATTGTTGGCATTTCCTCAAAAATACCCTTTTTGACTGTCCATTATTAAGCACTAAATAGCATTGGAGGAAAAATTCTTCCAACGCACATTGAAATGACTCAAATAATGATCCGATTACAACCAAAGTTTAAATCCAATATGGCTGCTAATTCCAAATATCCGCAACATCAAAGTGAATTATGTAACAAAAAGAGAGTAAAAACAGCACGAAAACAGTATTCATATTGTGAATATTAGGAATTAGCAGCCATATAGGATTTAAACTTTGGTTGTAATCGGATTATTATTTAAGTCATTTCAATGTGCGTAGAAAGAATTTTTCCTCCAACGCTATTTAGTGCTTAATAATGGACAGTAAAATATGGATTTTTTTAGGAAATGCCAACAATGGGAAAACCCAAATTCCGGGTAAATGCAAAATCCGATTTCGCAGAACTGATTTTTAAAATACTAACGGAAGCTTTCATGAACCCCGTACAAAAGTCCTTTTGTATTTAAATCGATTTCTTACGGATTTACCGGGCATTGTTTGATGCTGGGCGTGAAAATTTGGAAATAAGCTGGTGCTCCAATAAGCAACATAGAAACCACGATTTTGTGACGTAACCTTTGCCTCTACCAAAACTATAAAAGACACCTGTTTTGTAGGGAATTAAATGGGGAATATTTTTGTCATTGAGATATTTTGTCTATCTCAAACCAATTTGGAGATATTCGATAACAAACACTTTTTAGCCGCCATTTTCCAATATGGCGGCCGAAGCTCCAGTCCGATTGTAGGGGAGTTTTCGTATGTTGATAAGTATCATTAAAGGAAGGTCTCTTCAAAAATTCAGCGACATCGCAATTTTTTCCTCCAAAAATTCTTATTTGACAGGATTAATATAGTATAATATATTACTATATCGTCTACCCTTACAAGTGGAACGCAACATAGAGGCCTACACTTTAAATAAGTGTCACATAACTCAATTGTCGTATGACATGCATGCAGGCTGCAGACTAGATAGTGCTATCCTGCATGTTTCTGTCACGAGACGTCAATGCAAGCTGGCTCTATCGCGCTTCGTATCGCCAGGCAGTGATTATTTGCAACTGACAGCCACGTACACACACAACCGTGGAGTTTAGTGTGCCCGTATACCGTGACCGTATATTTGGCGTTGTCATGTCAGCTAATATTTGGTTTTCCTCTTTCCGTGTAGCTAAAATAACATCGGGTAACCCACGGGAGCTACTGTTGGCTGACGACAAATTGTCGCTAGCGTTCAAACAGAGGGCGCACTCTTTAATCAGCACAGCTGTCCACTGACGCGTGCAGCCTCGTGGCCCTGCAGGGCTGGGGGGCAGGGACAGGGACGGGTACGCGCTATCTATCGCCCGTACTGCGCGCATATATTACGCGTTTACGCCGCTGTGGAAACGAAATTGCTCTCCGAGGAGTCTGCTTTGTTTTAGCCGCGGCTTTGACCCCGTTCACGATACCTTCGTTGGTTCATTTCCGAACATCGCCGCGTTCTTGCCGGTTGATTAGGATGCATACATTACGAAGCCAAGCTCCAGGGACACACTTGGAACTCACATAAAGTTGGGACATTAAACAGGATGGTGGGTTTTATTCCTCGATGCCTTTACTTTTTTCCAGTGCAAGTCACGTCACGTATTTTCATTCTAAGGTCGAATGCATTCACATTATATCCAGACACGTGCTTGGAAATATAGATAGTACATCATATTATAGTCGATGCTATTAGAGGCAATAAAGAAAGTGAATAAGAAAGTGGGAAACCAACAGATACCGATACGGTTTAAAACCTAGTAACCGTGAATCAACAAACAAAACATATAAATCTACATAAAATTGTTTATTAGATGGAGATTGGAGGGATCAAGCATCTTGTGGTAGGGTACTTTCAAGTCTAGGGTTCAGGGAGTCTTACCGTCTTCGTAAGTCAGTGCTGTGCATCATCAGGTCTCGTACCTTATCACAATCCCAATCTTAAAAATGTCCTGAATATAGAAATCTTCCTACCTCAGATATAGGTGAGAATCAGGGTGTCGTCGTTCTGGCCCTAACACAAAGAACTAATAGCCTTTCCTCCAAATGTGCTAATTAAATTGTATCTTTTTTAAGGAAAGGATTAACTAATTTTACTTATCGTGTCCTAATATTTGCCAGGTTATTTTCCAGTCCAAACATCAGGACGCACAATTACTCGAAACCCAGTATGTGCGCTATCTCGGTTCATGCGTCGCGCCGTATCCCTATCCCAACTAAGTCGGTATCCTGCAGGATGTGCTCTCTCAGGACACGTGCTCGATGTGAGCCGATCTACTCCAGGAGATGGGATTGGAAACCACAGCGGGGGGTAGTTAAGCTCTGGATTCTTTTCAGGAGACCGTAGTTCAATTCCAATCATGCAATTCCTGCTGGTTCTCTCCTCGTATTGTATTCTTTTGACGTACTCGACAAGAATGTCGCCGTAAAAACTCTTCGAACTCTGCTCTATTCCTCTTAACCACGTTCTTTTCGAAGACAGAAAATCTCATCTATATTGATCCACGAGAGGGCAAGTAAGTGAGTGCTGAGGCCTGGTAGTGGCTTCAGCCGAACGCGGATTCAGGACACCCGTGGGGGTAGGTTATTGTATGTGTGAGAACCTTGCTTTACGCAACATTAATAATCTACACCAGGGATACGAGAGTAACGAGCGGTAGTAACGAGGAAATATAACGTAGGTACCCCACATAAGTCCCAATAAAATAGAAAGTATTTTAGTGCTATTCCCGTCTTCACTCATGATAATCTGCTTTTAACGATGAACAGCATTCTTGATTAATTTCGACATTAGATTCGATATTTTGTTGGCAGTTTGTATTTCCGCTTAAGCAGTTTTAAACCGCATTCTTCAGATCTGATTCTTAGGTCATTTGAAGTGGCTCAACAATATCATGGTTAACTGGCTTCAATTAGCGTGAAGCAGAATGTTTTTTTATGCATTACGTCGATCTCAAAGAAAGTTGATATCACACAGTTCGACATGAAAGAGCTGAACAAAATATATTAAATACGAGACGCATAGTAAACGCTAAAACTTCATATACGACGAATAAATGCTTTTGTTTTTGCGTTACGAGTGTGCTTTTATTTATTTGAATTTATTTGGTCCTCGTTAGCTATTTTCTTTTGATATACATAGAGTGAAAATCTGAGTCGCTAGAAAAGCAAAATGAATGAATTAGTATTATTGGAATACCCGTATATGTACAAACATTTATTGTTCCATATCAGAATGAAAAGACAAAGTAAATAAGGGCTATAAGGCATATCAACATGTATGACATATACGAGACCCTGTGACCGACAGGACCGAAAAGCCTTGTGATATTCTCAATAAACTACTCCAATAAAGTGGATAAAATAAAGTATCCTGTGAAACAACTCACTACTACTAACAAGTAAACCCACAGGATGAGCGGGTTCGGAAAACCCCTAATTATTGTCCTTGTATTTTACTTTTATCTTCTTGACTATAAGTTTTATAAGGCTGCACATAATAAATTCAGAATCGTGGTTTTATTTCGATTCTATCCCAACTACCCATACAATTCTTACTAAATGAATCCCATTTGTTTTTTATATTTGAAATGTGCTATAATTGCACACATTCACATTCTTTTAAAAAAATACAATGATTCCTTCTAAACTACGGTAATAATATTATTGTGAGCCTATAGCCATAGTAATGAATAATCATTTCGAGATGCCTAAGGTGCTTCGAAGTTGTGGTAGATAATTGTATCACTCCCTAGTGGATATCGTTGTCCATAAATCATTGCTGGTCACTTTGTTACGGTGCGGCTTTGAGTATAATGCACCCACCCCCAGCCTGCTGCCACCCCTGGACCCGCTCGCAAGAGCCTAAGCCGAGGCTTCGAGCAAAGAATACAAACAGCCACCCCCTTGAGCAGAGGGGTGGGAGAGAGAACGGCCTGCTAATTTAGACACGAGCCACTGCATTGACAGCCTCCCTTATTAGTCTTACAACCGTATTAATTGTTCAAAAGAACCACACAAGCGTGAACGTTCCAGGTAACAATGTAACCGCACACAGAGACAATGAACGATAACGTTTGGAGTGGCAGGTGCGTCTGATACGCTCTCCACACGCACAAATACGTATACGCGTTGGTTCTGAGTGTGTAGAATATGAACTGATGTTTCCAGAACCCGTTGTGAGTGTAATTTCTTTGTAAAGTGAAAGTTTATGCAATGATATAATAGTGATAAGATATTTCTTTAGCATAACCCTTCGTGTCATTTTAGTCTAGGAATCAATCTCAGAATGGCAGATACCAAACCAAATTGCTAAATAACGTGTCTAACTTTGGTTCGGCGGTTGCCATTTACTGATTTTTTTCTGAGATATAGCAACAAATGAAACACAATTGATTCTGTCACATACGAAACGGAATGACCGATTATCACACATGGATGGAAGAAGTATACGTCTATAAGAACAACACATAAACTATTGTTGTTTTTAATAAGATCCTTCAATGCCTGCAATGGATGGATGGATGGATGGAAGGAAGAAATGGTTGTAGCTGGTTTGATAAAGATGCTCGTATATCTATGGAATCGAGCGTTCAGATTGTAACTAAAAGAGATAAAGAAAACTCAACGTACAACGTGGCACTAAGATTTGTTTGATATAATCCCGAGGAAACTCCACGTAATGTAATATGCCGATTTGTTGCTAATCTAAAAGTTATGTTGTTTAAAGTCTCATCAAATTAAATCATTTTACTGCTACTACTGATGTAAATAAAATCGATGGAAACTAATATATTTATCGATATAGTTAAGTAACCATTTGAAAACTCTGATAATATTTCGTACAATCCTGAAATTTAAAAATCCCGGTCGGGTTGAATTTTGTAATTTCTGGATTGTAGGCCTATAAAACATTATAATATATCGTGTACAAGAACTCCTTCACCTTCAAACTACATAATTTTTTCAATCCTTTTACTTTCAGATAAACAATAACGAGTTTCATCATAATGCCTTCGTATTTTCTGTTTTATTACATCAATGTTTGTACTTTCGCTGAAGCTTTTTCGTGTTTTGGCTTTCTTGATGTTTGTTTTTGCTTCAGAAATACTAAATATTTGTTTTTGTTAGTTTCCATTTAAAAAAAATTAACGTGACAAGGAAATTATTCGTTAACGTGGTCATTATGTATAAAGTCCGTTTGACCGTGAAGAGTATGTAATGTACTGATACGTGCCTAGCATTTACATTGCCTGATGACACAGAATATTTTAATATGTGGTTTGTATAAGCGAGCGAAGCGAGCGTTTCCATTTGACTCTGCCGGAAAAATTAGTCACTGGTTTGTTTTGTTTTTTTTTGTTTGTTTTTTTTTTTGTTTTTTTTTTTTTTTTGTTTGTTTGTATGTCTCGCCATAACGTTCGAACGGAGGCTCGGATCGAGTTGAAATTTTGACCATCCGCAAGCTTCGTTCTCGATTGAATGCCATTAGTTTTGTGGCAAAATCGTTCAAAAAGTTAAAAAGTTACATTAAAGTTAATCGAAGTTTTTTTCTAAAACTTAACGGGGACAAAATCTGAGATAGCCAAATCATTTAGAATGTCCGTCGGTCACGATATGTTAATTTTATTTGATCCGATAAGTAGTGTAGATGGAAATTACATTATACAAAGTAACGTTGCATGGCAACGAAAGACGCCGAAGTTTAATGCACTGCCACTAGAAGTAATCAAAATACTTTCGAGGAAGCAGTCTATTATTTGTCAACAAATAGTTTCCCAAGGAGTCAAGGTCCTCTAGATGGCGGTGGATTTTTTCACAAAGTAAAGGTTTACACACGGGTTACCAAATACCTTGGCAATAATAATAATGGAAACATGGCCGTGGTCAGCGAACGTCGCAATTTAAATTTTAAAAAGTGCAATGTGGTCTAGCTATAGCACGTGCTCGCTTTCAACGCGTCCACTGAGCGTTTCTAGTATAAACATGGACGTTATCAACCACAGTGGGTGTTCGATCACCAAACTAGATCAATGCTTACAAATCCGTACCCGGCACCTCCACCAAAATCGCTTGGAAATGTTGGATTCTATAGTTTCTTCTTTTCTTACAAATGTCTGCATAATTAAAAGAACTTCACCCCTTGATGAACATCCGTTTGATTAATTTCTTAAATCTTATTCCAGATTGAAACTTTTTCTTTCATTTCAAGCGCAAGCTTTTATTTTTTAATACGACTGTGCTCATTGAGGCAGCGAATGAGAAATCAACTAAGTTAATCTTCATCCATACCAAATACAGTATGGCTATTATTATTTCAAAGGCTTTCAGTACTAACGTGTACTCAGTCACGTAATAATAAAAAATCCCAATTAAAAAATAATGAGTCATAAATGATTGGAAAATTTTAACAATGGAAAACTGCATTCCTATAATATTATGGTTTCTTGAAGAAACACATAGAAGATTGTAACGATTTGTTTGAAAGCGTTTAGTGTTTTTTTTTCAATTTTCCAATTTTCAATTTTAACAGAAAATATATCTCGAATATGCATTAAACAGCTTATGATTAAGCTTTCTACTGAGCTAACGTAAACTACAAATGAATATTTATAAAAAATATGATCAAAATGTTGAATACTCCATTTTACAGTTTGATTAAATGTTTTATTTTACATAGTCAAAGTCAAAGTCAAAGTAGCCTAAAGAAATGAAAAGTTATATATAGAACGAAACTAAGAATGTCGACATACACGGTATTAAACGGGAGAGAGAGAGGGAGAATTGTAAAAGCGGATACGCTTTCTGGAGGGCAAAGAGGAATGTAATGAAAGAAAAATATAAACTCTGTATGTTACAGAACTTGAAATTGAAAGTAAAACTAACAACTTCTTTTACAGTCACGGGATTAAAAAATATGTCTGTTATAGTTAGTATGGCCTAACTTGGGAATACACTTCTATGGTTTGCTGACTTCAAGATTTCACAATTGACTAGTGTCGGAGGGTTGAATTATTCATTGAAACTTTTTCGCTTAATTAATTACTTTATCAATAATTCAAAAACAAAATGTTTTTTTCTTTGGCGTGTTAACATTTCCAAATTTGTACAATATTCAATAATTCATGTGATGATTGTAATATACATTCCATGTTGTGTTTCGCTTCGGGTGTTTAACGTTCTTTAACCATCACAACGCGTCATATTTCAAACAAACCTTATGACGAGTTGTCTTTTATAACTCCGCAGGGGTAATAAAATGATTTTACGAACATCTTTGGCAACTATTGTGGAACACAAATTTGCAGTGACCTTTCACTATAAAAAATAAATTAACCTACATTCCGAACTTCTTGTTAATTTCAAACTTCTAAAATGTCAACTGACACACGATGTAAAAATGTAACGAATGGAATTCAGCACAGCACATATAGATTGATGATCCACTCAAAATGAAATCGTAAGAGACAGATAGTATTTCCTTTCTTCTCATTGTTGTAGGTACGTCAAGATAACTTGTCTCGAGAGTGTTAACCCCGAAGCCAATTACCCATAAGCTGCTAAACAGAAAACTGGTTTTCCACTGGTCAAATTTGCCCTGCTGACCTTTGTACAACATTTACTACTAATTCGCTGCTACCATTTCTAATGATTACAACCACAACTAAAACTGCATCATATTACCAATTACACGTATTCGTTTTATTCAAATTTTAACATTATTGACCGAGTAACGTTCAATGCGAAATGTTACCAAAATACAAATTATAAGAGACGACAATGTTAAATTTAATATTTATAATATAAATAATCTTGTATGTAACAAAAAACAAACTATTACCTATAATTTATATATTTCTGATGTGGATTGTCTGCATGTCTTATATTATACATTTATTAAAAAGAACGTAAATTGGTATTTATTGCATATTTTATATGTAATCAAATATTAATTTTAGTTTTTACGTTCTTGTTACAATATTTTCAAGCCTTTTTGGATATAAAATAAAATAATTCTCTTGGTAAACACACCCTTGTTTTAGCCACGTAAGCGTTTCTTTCTTCTGCTTCTAACTACTGAACTCAACCCTTAGCAAGCAGTTAAAACGATGAAGGAGTTAGCTGTATTTGCACACAAGATTCACCATTGACCACGTCTACCTTTACATCGTGTACCTCTCTCTAACGTAATTAGATGTCTGTTAAAGTGATTAAGTGTAGCTCATTACAGCTGCTCATAATGAGCTTTTCACTCTTAATTAGCTCCCTCCGCCTCCGGGGACGGTAGAGCGCACTTCCAGCGCTCGCAATGTCGGATTGGGGATTCCCTTCTTTTCATCCAATTACTCTCCATCGCTGGTCCAGCCCAGCCCAGCACATCTTGCAATGTTTTGTGATGTTTTCTAGACTGGCCATTCATTCAGACGACATAGAATTATATGCAAGTTGGTTCTTTTCCGTCTAGAAGAAATATTTGTTGTTTAACTTTATTTTATTTTGTCGAAACTTACATCTGGCATTCATAGCTTTGAAATTGCAAGAAGAAATTCAGCTCTATAGAATTTATCATTCCAGAAAATAGAATTTGATTTGATAAGTTTCTTTGAAAATGCTGTGAAATTGCTTATATTACATTCGTAAGAGCATTTCTTATAACTTGTTCACACCGTTTCTATGAGGCATATTTCGTTAAAGGGGCTAAAAACCCAAAAAATTATTTTTTACAACGTGATCTATAGCACAATACTACACTTAAATGACCGTTTAAAAAATTATATCTTGTAACTGTGATTTAAAACGAATTTTTCAATTTTTTGGATCCAGAAATTTTCGAAAATTAGTGTTTTGGGAAATTTCTTAAATCGGCTTTAACCTGCTTCTTTTTTGGTCCACATAGATACTAGAGCATAGTACCAATCTAAAATGTCCCTTTATAACATCGTTCTTGAAACTGTGCACAAAATACTCTCAAACACGCAACAATATGCATTCCAAAATCACATCCCTTTTTAGTAATCATATTTTGACCGAACCACTTGCCCAAATTACAAAACAAAATATAGGGAATTTACAGAAAAGGCTGTAGAGTACGTCAATAATGGCCAATATTTTTTTGGATCAAAATCCTCCAAGGTCACGGGGCATAAAGATCGTCCCCATGTTATTTCTTATGGGAGATTTTTGCCGATGGGACCTAGCTCGAAAAATGTCATGTTTGACAATTTTTTGGGAGGTCATGGTGGCCCCAATAATTTTTCTGTTAATTGCTAAATTCATTACTAGGTGGCCTGAATGAAATATATTTTTTGAGTTTAGCGGTTAAATACCCCTTTAAGTTTTCTACGACATTTATATATGTGGTATATTTTTTAATTAGAGATCCAGTGTTTGTTCCTTTTAGTGAGGAATCTAGAAAATTAATATTGCCAAGCAATTTATTGAATAACTAGGAAAACGCTTAAGTCCCGCCGCGTTGATGGATGAGCTTTTTTGTAAGATTTTAGTTTGCGTGGGACCTCT
Organism: Sweltsa coloradensis; assembly: GCA_024449915.1. Lineage (NCBI taxonomy): Eukaryota > Metazoa > Arthropoda > Insecta > Plecoptera > Chloroperlidae > Sweltsa > Sweltsa coloradensis. The sequence continues at coordinate 34,702 of JAMZAV010000300.1, forward strand.
TTTTCTTTGCAAGTGCTTTGTGAAAGCATTGTAGGCGATTGTTGTCAAGTTTCTATTGTTACTTGTTAATTGTTATTATAAACCTAAAAAAACTCACATTAAAACCTTTATTCTATGGATTCTGGCCAACTTTTTCAACTTTTCCTTTCAAAAAGCAATACATCACCATAACCTTAATGGTCATGTAATATATGAACGTTGTAGCCCCACCCGTTTGGTCAGAATAGGCCCAAATGTCACGAAAATATCGCACTAAAAATCGAAAAAAATCGTAAAAGTACTATATTCATGAGAAATATTTCTTCGATTGTTCCGTAAAACGTAGCAAGTCTTAAGTTCAGAGATTTTGAAGGTCCCCTCCAATTTTCAGCAAGATCGCATATGCCGTTTGCCCGGTAGAGAGCGAACAGACAAAAATACAAAAAAAAACAAACAAACAAACAAACAAACAAACAACAAAAAACACCCGAGCTAATTTTTTTTTTGGGGGGGGGGTCAGTGAAATTGAAGTCTTCGCTTCACTCGCTTCGCTCGCTACGCTCATCCATTAAACGTTAACCAACCAAAAGCAGGACATTTACCCTATATGATAATAGTTATTATCAAAATTCCTATTACTTAAGTGATATCGTACTATTATTTTTTCCCCATCATTGGTCTTACACACAGATATATATTTATATTTTCTTCTACCTGTAGCCATGTTTGGTATCTTAAACTTTTAGTTTTCCGTCGCGCTGCTACTATTCCGTATGCTAATACTAGGCCGGAGTTTCTTTAAACCGTTTGAGCTTATGCATCGAATTCTTCATTCCTCTTCCCTCATACGGATGCTGCTAAGTCGTTTGGCTGACTGAGGTTGTGTTTCCTATCAATCTTCATCTGATACTGAGCTCTGACTCCTTCTCTAGAGTCACATCGAATCGCATCAAGTCTCAGGTCGTATTAGTGTCGCAGTCTGCATGGGCCGGGTATTGTCTTTAAAATCTTTACTGCCTTTACCTCACAGATAAAATACTAATTTGTGAAACACTGAAGAGAAAATGTATGGATATAGGTTTCGACAACACAACAGCGTAGGCCTACTCTTTTTTCTTGGTTTTTGTTTGATAAATATCAGTGGTTTATTCACGTAACTAATAAATGGTCCAGCCTCACTATTTTACATCAAGAACGCCTCGTGATAAAAATGTGTCTATTAATTTTAAGCTGAAAGAAGAAAACACTAATTCATTGATTTACATCCCCTATGTATAAAAATATGTATACTTTAAATCTTTATAAATTCTCTATTATTGTAAGGTATAAGTGGAAAATAAAACTAGGCTCAACACTTGCGTCTGGACCCCCCACCCCCACCCCCACCCATCCCCCGCATATTTACAATTATATCGCGGTAATCTTTCCATCACTCCCACTCATATTCACTATAGCCCTACCACAGATAATAGACTACACTGCATGGCCCTACCATCGTCAGCAATCATTGCAATGTCACTGTAGCACATTGATATCGAACAATGTGTGTACCATTACGACGAACTACTGATATAAATTGTGTCAACTCTATTTATATCTTTAATGTACACAAAAACATATCAAAATATATTTCTTTCAAAACAACACATTTTAAGATATATTCACAGCCTAACTGTTAAATTTTGTAAACATTCGCTCATAGTTTTTGTCTCGTACCAAGAATATAAAATATGTCTGAAGATGAGAGGTAGAGGTACTGTCTGCTGACAATGTGTCCCAGTCCGCTGAACCGTTGTTGCAACCCCTTGAGACCCTGCCTGCTTGTCATTCAAACTCGTTGATGCATATCACCGTTGTTGTTGTTGTTTTTCAGTCGTGAGTGTGAAGCCCGTGCTCCCAGCGCACTCTAATGGTACCAGCAGCTACGAGTCTGCGTCCGCCACCGCCCCCGCCGCCCCCCCCCCCGACACCACGGTTGTGAACCATCCTCATACCCCCGTCACTCGGACCGCCCCCGTGCCGACTGGACGCACAACCACCACCCATCTGCCACCCCTGGGGCCGGTGGAGGAGGGGCTGCAAGAATATTACTCCTCGTATGATTATGCAGACAACAACAGTCGCGCAGGTAAACATCCTCTTGTTTTTTAAAGCTTTGCTCTTTGTGCATCTTGAAACATCTTACGATTTCGAATCCTAAGAGTCGCACCAAGGCTTTTGACAACTTAATGTTTCATGTTTATTTAAATATTTAACATTTGGAAACGGTTTTGTTTTGGGTTCATAAATAAATCACGATCTCTTCGGAAAATCCTAAATACATCCTTCAGTTTGTGTTGCGTGCGCTCTAGTCTAAAATAGAGCCTGTTGCATGGACGGGGAGTTCGATGCGAGTGTAACATTCTTTTAATTAGTTGAGCAGACATTTATTGGTTTTAAAGCCAAAATTTCAAATTTTCATCCAATTACTATATTTATTTCTGCACATAAATTTATATTGATCACGCAAATAAAAATATTTACTTGTAGCAAGGCTTCAAATTGCTACCTGCTATCCACGCATCGTCTTATTGGGGACAGGGACTCAAATCCATGGTAAAATGATATATTATATTGTGAAAGTTTTTAAGAATAGAAAAATAAGTATTAGTTATTACGAAAATAATTGTACTGGCAACCGTTCAAGTACGGATAAGGAACCAGAATCACTCTTCAACGAAGTAAGCATGTTTATAAATTAATATTCGTTTGAAAAATGCGTATGGAATAATTTACAAAATACCGCTGTTTTTGGCGCTTACCTCTCATATGCACTTTTCACACTCATATGAAAGGGTTCCTGACTTCTTGATATATGAGTAAATGTACAAAAGTTTTATGAGCTATTTTATTGTTTTTATAATATCGCATATTATCGGTCTGTGTGCGCATTACTTAATAAAGCTATTATTTACTACTTGGACCCGGCACCTCCACCAAAAGACGAAATTTGTAGTAAAATGTATCTTGAAGTATTGAACATTTCTCGTTAAAAAAACTTCACTTACTTCTTTACCCCGATCACAATTAGGACTTAATAATTCAAAATAACGAAATCAATTTTCTACTTGAAATGTTCCTTATTAATATTGAAATTAACGTTGATTTACGCTCCCGTTTTGCTTATACGACAACTGCCAAAAGAAAACTTCTTTTATATGAATTAGTTTAAAGTTTTTTTTTAAATTCCCTTTGAATCTGCGATTAATTCCATTGATTATTTCAGTAATCATATAATTTAAGAAAACAATGCTTGAGCTCTCCTTACTTTTAAATAGCTGTGTAAGCGTTAACTAATATGAGGAAACTTATGCTATACTTGCAATATTCTTATTTAGGAAGTAGATGGTTGGATACCTTCCATCAGCATTCCTGTACGGAATCTAATGATTGTTTACACATTATACTCTCCTCATTCGAATGTTAATGTTGGTAGTAATACTCATAAAAAAGTCTTTAACATTCTAACCGAGAGTGATGGCTCGAGCGTAAAGCGAGACTCTGATTCTGGAGACCACGGGTTCGAATCCCGCTACTCTCAATCCTGACTAAATGTGTGTTTCAATGTCATGCAAGAGATCGAGTCCCCTTAAACTGCCCTCGGACACCCCTTCACGGTCCAAATTCCAAAATACCTAGTTAGACACCTGAAGAAGGGCATGCATTACACTCTTAACAGGTTTCCCACGAGAAATTTAATTGTATGTGTAAAATAACTACTCGGCTGAAGGCGTCCAAATTGTCCCTTTCCTGTGACACAGAGATATTGATTTTTAGCTTAACTGATTTCTCATCACAGCATATGTTACAAACTTTCTGGAACTATAAATACCTAATTGGGTCTAATAATCTTGGAATGTGGTTTAAGTTTAAACAATTCAACATAATATTGATTAGCATACAGTTAGCTCTAGAGACCATAGAAGTACAACCATTGCATCTCATGCACGTTGCTGTACCTCATTTTGACTCAATCCTCTTACTCGTAACTGTACACCATTGTGTCTCATTTTAATCACATAGCTGGTAATCTCACACCAAGAGTAAATACCTAATGCACTGGAGAATTATGGAAGTTCTGCGCAGAGACAAAGTAAATCTAAGAGTGAACCACATCAGGAGCGTAATGCGCCTTGCCACCGTAATCTTGGCAGATCCCTCGGGTTGCCTCTAGTCTAGTATCAGGGGGTGTCGAGGGTTAGCCTGGCGGTTTCAAACATGGCTACGTAATGGATCCTAGTCATCTTAGACATTGCTTTGTCACACCCTTCCCCTACCCACGGGGACTTTTGGATTTCCCAATGATTAAATTTATCATGTGACACGAAAAGTGATTGTCAACGTGATAATCTCATTCGCCTTTAGCGTTAAAATTAACTCTGCTACGTTATGATTGCACCATTAAATTTGATTCGATATTAATGGAATTCGTTATTGAAAATTTGATATTGATATTATTAATTGTTACTATTTTGTTAATTTATTAAAACTTTGTTGTGACTTGTGCTAAGGGCAATCTGCCCGTTCTGCCAACGAATTCCTACTTAATGGCGTTTAAATAATTAATAATAATAACAATAATAATAATAAGTATAACAAATAATAATAATAATTTTTATTTAATTATATGTATTGATATTTACCGGCCCATAGGGCAGAAAGGCCAATGTAAGTAACTTTTTAGTATCTTTAGCCTAATACAAATATAATTATTTCAGTTTTCTTCCCCAGCAAACAAACAATATTCAGCCGTCCACTGTTATGTTTTATATGTTTATGTTTCATCTCCAGTGATTTAATCTGCTTCCATGTCAATCACTCGGCGAAATGGAATTAAATTTAGCATAGGAAAATTCCAAATGCTGAGTGATATCAATTTTGATTCGATGTACATCCTTCATTCTATCCGTCCGTATAGGTTAAAGTCATAAATCCTGTTTTATCAGCACCAATTCCTGTAAACTATCGTCGACGCGTCAACATGAGGAATGTCCCTGCAGAGAGGAAAAGCCGTTATTCAAAACATCCTCTACTCGCAAAATACAGGCACTATTACAGGCAGCCGAGTTAATGACAGTAAAGTAGTGGAATATATTGTAGAGTAGTTGTACGATCAATGCATATTATTTATTATAAGTGTGTTTTAGAAGAAACTATCAAAATTGCTCGTCCAATATAAAAATTGAACTGCAGCCCAACCACGTTATAAGAAGTTCACTTTTGGGAAATGATTTTCAGAAGGTTATTCCACTACTTATGTACGCTTCGACCTCTACACAGACTATCGATCTTACATTGTTTTTAGTTGGTCTTGGTTGAATAAGCGTCAGTCCGGTTACGCATGTGGACAGGAGCAGCGGCGTGAATCTTGGATAGGGTATAAAATATAATGAGCATCATTTCTGCAAAAATATGAAACATCAAGCACAAATTTCATCATCATAAAGATTTGAAGATATCAGTCCATGGTATAACTTATGAACGTTTATTATTTTCTAAACGCTAAAGTAATATTATATAGACAGATATGTTATTATTGTCATCCTTTGCAAATACGTTTGATAACACAACGTAATTAACGTGTAGTTATATTTTATAATTTCTCTAATTTATAGTTAATCAACATTCTTTCTCACATCGTAAATGAGACGTCGCCAATCACTCTTTTGCTGGCATGGCATGGCCTTACCGTTCTTCTGTAAGAATATATCTTATTCGCCATTGTTCCAATATTTTCCTTCAAAAGATACTTTGTTATCCTCCGCTCTTGTTTTCTCCAGTTTGCCTCGGGCACAATACTCCCCGATCCAAACCATAAAACCAACTCCCTTTCTCTCTAATGACACAACCCTCGTCAGCTCTTGCGACGTTATCACATGTTAGGTAAACAATAATTCCTACTTCACAGCAACATGTTCATCCGTTACTGTGCCATGCACACACAAACGCTGGTGAGCGTATACTAAGGGACAGTAATCGGTCAGTAGTCGTATTTTTACATATTTATATTATTGATTAAACTTTTCGTTTATATCATTATTCTAATTCGCATTGAAACATCGCAGTTACATCAGTTTGGTTCGTACTGTTATCGCCAAGTATTAAGAAACATAGTTTAACAAAAACTTATTTCTTGATGGGCTGTTCAGCACTTTTATAACTTCAAAATGCACGCATGGGCAAAAATAAATCACCCTGCTGAAACTTTATGGGTGGAATCTCTGCCGTGCACTCTATTTTTCATTGAAGACGGAACAATGTCTTCCAGTTTATTCCGTTTTCTTCCGAGTCGTTGGTGCTTTTATGGTTTATAGTAGCGTGTAGGTAATATTATTATGTAGTCCATTTCATCATGATGATGGTAGTTTGGATTTACGTCCCACATATTGCTGACATGTTCATAATAAAAGCTGTTAAGATTATCAACATTTGTCCATCTCACTCTTACGCACGATCCTCTTGCGTAGTCGATGAAAGAGCTGGTAATCAAATGACATTTTCTACTCTAATTTTCAACCTCGTTACATTAACGTTTCATCTTACGCTGTTAATTACTTCTCTAGTGCTCTGCATAAAACCGTTGACTTTTCCAAAGTGAAGTGACCGGTCGACCACACACGCACTGGGAAACTCGAACTCTCTTTGTGGCTAAAGTGCGAGGAATGTGAGCGAGTGAGTGTTGTGTAAAGAGCGAGGTTAGAGTGTTCGATCTACTGTGTTTGTGTGTTCGTTTGTTTGTTTGAAGCTGGAGTGGTTTAGACTTGGACTTCAAGTCTGACCGATTGTTATCAAACTCGTTAGAACGGACGTGGTTTGACGAGCGGGAGCTGGCCGTGATGTGGCGTAAAATAACACTGACATCACTGACATTATTGCTCCTTTATAAACCTACATTTAGCCAGACTTTTACAACTGTGTTTTATTAACACGAGATAGAAAATATGAAATAACACAAATAAGCGTTCAGTTATTGTCTGCCACCTTATTTATAGTTACTTTTAGTAGTTTATGATATACATTGTACCACTTATTGCTTTATCAACTGAAATGCTTTAACATTAACAAAGAATCGAAACGAACAAGTAATTGTAGTGGTAAAAATCATACCATCAACGTGTTTTCAATCCCAGTCAAATTTACATTTATCCACTTAAAATGTTTCCCTCCAACTTCATCCCAAATTAAATATTTCAAATTATTGTGAAATAACAATTGTTCAACTAAAGAAAATCTTTGGATTCAATTATTTTTTAATAATTTTGTCTATTTAGATAAAATCTTTACCTTATAAATAAATCAACTAATAAATAGTCAGGATAGACAATGCGTGTGAGTGATAAATTCATGAGATTTTGAAGATTAAATCAGTACACGCCTTTTAGCTCAAAACTACCTCAAAATGTTTTTTTTTTAACTTAACTTTTACTACCGACTAAATATTACATTAACCTTTGTCTGCTTCTTATAATAAAAGAAAGATAAAACTACTTTTCGCTGCGCTATATGCTTTCTAGTATGTGTAATTACGTATGGGAATTGATGGTCAAAACGTATATAAACAAGTTATAGCAGAACAACAATAATAATAACGCACCATTGTTTTTTTTATAGTCCACTTGTGAATAATAAATATTCCATTGCAGAGGAAACATAAAATTGGAACACTAAATAATACTAATAAAATTACTGCGCCTACATACACAATACCAGATTGTGCAGTGTATGTTTTAATCCCCATGACTGGTTTCATATTAATGTTAACAGTAATTTTGTTTTCTTTGTCAGACATTTGACAACTCTGTCTAGACGCCACGCACGCGTTTGTTTTCACATCGTTGGTCCGTCTGTTACTTCGGAGAGCACACACGGAAATAATGTCCCTCTCTGGTATTTTACTGGCGCTCAACATGGCGGCCCTCGCCGCACTAAATAAAGACCCGTGTAAAGGACTTACTAGGGGTGGGTGAAAGCTATATAGCACAGTATTCTAGGGTTGTTGTTGCGACAATGTCACAGATGCCGCAGTAAACATCAATGCTATACGTACTTTAAAACAAACACCAGTCTGTGTCTGGAGTATTGAATAGGTTTGCCACATTCGTGACTGTCCTATTCCTTTTGCGAGTGCCCAGCTAAACAAATAACAAAAATATGTTCTGTAGTGTTGGTGTATAAGTCTATTTTCAGTTGAAAACTATTACAGAAAAAACACTATAAGCACCTGAACTGAACTCTTGGGTCAATCTCTTGATCGAGAAGGCTGGATATGTATAGCGGTATATTTAAGAGAATTATTCACCTGCGTGAGTCTAAATGTCACATTTACAGCAGCGGTGCAATATGGAGTTTCATTCTTTTTGCCCTCTTGGCTTAAAGTACTGCATTTTTTTTAGAATTAGTAGTAGTTTAATATAGTTAACCTATGTCCCATGACGAGACTTTTGAGGGGACATGCCCATGCTCTCTTTAGCCTATCTCGAATTGGTATCTTTAACCTCGATCTATATGGCTATATGAATTGAAGAAAATTTAACCAAAAACGTCAATTCGCTCTCTCAAAGCATTAAAATAAAATATTAACTACAAAGTCCAAACTGTTAATGAAGGAAGAGCGACCACAAACGGTTAAACACGCATTGTCCAGCACACGAAACTCGAAAGAGGAGAGTTTGCAGTTCAATTCTGTAGCCACCCCACCGATAACGATAATCCAGAGGAAAAGTTTCGAAATTTCTCCAATCTCATAGAATGCTGGTTAGAGACCCTAATTAAAATAACGGTTGGATATTCCTTTTCTTTTACCGTCAGAACAACCTTTATTTACAGGTTACTTATAACCCGTTCTAGTTAAAATTTAGGATAAACTCTTTGTACCGTACCATACAAAAACAAAAACGAAAATCACTTGAGTGTTTTCTAAATAAAAAACGAATAACTTGTTTTTGAACTCTTATTTTTCACAAATATTACAATTTTTCCTTTCTCGTCATCTTTTTATTTTCTTTCAAACATATTTTGAATCATTTTAAAATACTTTCCGTTGTTTGAACCGTTTGAACCGCAAATGTACAAAGGTCTTAACATATTTCGGGCTAAATGGGAAGCATATATACAGAAAATCAATATTTGTAATACCCTTGAAAAAGCAAACAACCCATACGTGTTAAGAACCAGAGACTTAATCAATGAAAAGAGAATATGTTGTGAAAAACTAGGGATTGATGTCCAGGACTCAGCTGTAAAACGGGATGGTAACTCTGGAAGGAAGAATGCTGGATCAGTAGCCAAGAAAATTCGAGAGTCTCTTAGGTTAAAAGAATATAATAAGTGGTGTGACTGTGATCTACCTCAAAAAGGTAAAGGAGTTGTGTTATACCAAGAATATACCCCAGTGAACAAATGGGTATCAAAGAAAACTGGACTTTCAAGTTCCGAATGGCGAGACGCACTAAAAATGACATGTAATGTGGCTCCAGTTCGAGTTCTCCATGGCAGAAGCATGAACGGTAACCGTTGTCGTCGTTGCGATAGCGAGATAGAAACCCTTCCTCACGTTCTTGGCTTCTGCAAACATGGAGAGTTACTTAGGAACAGTCGTCATAACCATGTCCGGTCTCTAATCGCCAATAAATTTCGGAAACTAGGCTGGGAAGTAGCTGAAGAAGTGAACGGCTTGTCTGCACTTGGAAGTATTCGGCGGATCGACATCATAGCAGTTAATTCAACTACAAGGGAAGGTTTCATACTTGACCCGACGATACGCTTTGAACGCAGTGGAGATCAAGCTGAACAAGTCAACACTGAAAAACAGGACATATACCGACCAACAATACCATACTTTGCAGACAAATACCATGCAAACCCAATACATGTCATCGGATTGTTTGTTGGTGCAAGGGGGACAATCCCAAAGTTTTTTGTTGATTTTTGCAACACTTTTAAGTTAGGCAAAACACTGATACAAGACGTATCGATGGTGGCATTGAAAGGTTCCATTTCCATTCTTAGGAATCACCTTTATGGCCTAAACATGTAATTTTTAATTGTATTATTATGACTAATTTCTTGAATTTGTATTTAAATTTTAAACCTTTTTTAATTGTTATTAATCAATGAATGTTATTTTTATTCTGTGTCCTTGTGGCAATTGTATTTGTACAACAGAGTTTTGTTTTGTTAAAAAATAAAAGTTCTCTCTCTCAGAGTTAGGCAATAATATAGATGTTTGTATATTGCTTTGAACACAACATATTTTTGAGTGCTAAAGATTTTAATCCACAATCAATTTGGGTTTATTTTTGTTAACAAAAGTAAAGCAAACACCATCGCGTAACATAAAAAAGGCAATCTGTAAAAGTAAATCCTGTCCCATGGGTTTGAATCGGCTTTTGTTTGATTATCCTCTTGCTGCGAGTGAGGGTTAAATTGGTGCCCCCTAAATAAAGATGGATCGTCCGAGCTCGGGTTGTATTTGCTTCTGTAGGAAATATACGATCAGTTTACGAAACTAATCGTAATAGACGTGTGTTTGTGTTTTAATTGGTCAATAGCTTCTTGACAAATTGTATCGAGTGAAATCCAAGCTCAGAATCATAACTATGGCTATGTAACAAATAAAAATCACATTAACGTTTAATTTTACCAATAAGACAGTTACTTATAAATGAACATAAATTTGTCAGTTGACTCACAAAGCACGATACAAAACGTTAACATGGCAATCAGGGTATTCTGTTTTTTGCAATGTGTTATTTTCTTTCTTCTTTTTTCTTCTCTTTCTTAAACTCCTCCTTATTATTTAAAAAAAAATGTATTTTAATTCAGATCATTCTATTTGATTTTGTAATTTCTCATTTTTAATAAACATGCACATTATTGTTATGATATTATTATTTAGAAATTAGTTTAATTAGCCTAATATTTTTGTGTGAATTTATGAAATGTTAGTTTTATCTATTGCTCTGCTTTTAAATGTGTTTTAACTGATTTGGATAGACTTAAAATATATAAGTAATGAATAAAAATATACGGAGCACGATCAATTCATTATATTAATGTACGTGACCAATTGATTTTGTAAAACATTTTTTGTGAGGATGCCACACTCATTCTCTTAAAATAAAACTTCCTTTCTTCAGCCTTGATAAGTGATGTTTTCTATTTGCATCAAACATTTCCGTCCGTCCGTTTGTCCTCATGTCTGTCTGTGTGTGTCACGTTTCGATTATTGACATTGTTCTCCAACAAGGATAATATTATACATCGTTCTTGTGACACTGAATGTCAGGGGATAAGAGAAATCCCATTTAAAGGAAGATTTCAATAAACCTGGCACATCCACCAATGTCAGGCAAATAATACGCTTTGCTAATATACATTACATGAAGAAGCTAGATTTCCACGAAGTGTTTTCATGCATGCCTGTATTTTTGTTTGTTAAGTTGTGAGCCATATGAAGCTGCTTATATAATCATTGGTCAAGTTGGGACTTGGGTGAAACCACTGGATATAATACGCACGGTAACAAGGATGCTAACTAATAATGAAAATAATAATAGGTTATAATACAATATATAACAACAGTTAGAAGGAAACCTTTAAATTGAAATATAATATGAACACTGTCGTTAAATTAAATGTCATAAGAACAGCCTGTGGTTGATAGTAGAATGAGTGGGGTAAGAGAAAACAATTCTATTCATCGACTCATTGCTGTTTATCTACACCCAACATCTACTTCACAGAGGTTCTGTATCAGATTAAGACGAGTCTCCTTTACGTATTTTCTGTAGCTAATAAAAAATAATCGTTGTTCCAGTCTACCATTGTTCCAGAACTTTGACTCTATTAAATACACAAATGAATATTGGCAAACAGTAACGGATCCATTATTATGCATACATGTCCTATATACGTTTCCATTTAATTTTGCATTCATTACTCGCTATAGGACATGTTGCTGAATATTTCAGAATGGGCGGGGAAAGGTAAATAACTGCAATGTTGTCTTGCGCTCTTATGCACGGTCTTCAATGAATGTTCACTCTGTTCACTTGGTTTGCACCATCTCTTCGCTCGCACTAATTATACTGCGAGTGTGTAAGTGACCAACAGGTACGAGCAACAGAGTTTTGATTGGTTCGGGAGTGGATCCTTGTTAGACAAGTTTCCAGTCCGCAGCATTGATTTTACGAGAACGGCATTATCGGTTATTACCTCGTTTAATAATACATGAGCATCGGCTGTGGCCATGCACACGGAAAGTGCTCTCCCCGTCCGACTGTCAAGCCTGGTCCCGCAGGATTGATCCCCCTTCCGTTCGGATGTTCCAGGTGCGTTCCCCAAGGAGCCGGGAGTGATCCCCGACCCCGGATCTCAAGACGCCTCCGAGGACCTCGTCCACGAGGAGCGAGACGTCGACGTCGCCCTCCCCGACGACAGCCTCGCAGACACCGACCTCCACGACCACGACCTCATCGACAGCGTCATGTACATCTACTTCGGGGCGTCTCCGCCGTCGGACGGTGGCGCTGGGCGTCAGGTTCTCATCGTCGGGGCGGCGATCTCCCTAATGGCACAGTTCTTCGCGCTGGCGTCGGCGGCGCGGAGACTGAGCGCTCGCCAGGACACCGCGTCCGTCATACTCCTCTGCACGGAGCTCTCGCTCACTGCCAGCAACCTCGTCTTCATGCTGGGGGTGCAGGTAGGGCACTCTAACCAGGGGTACTATCGTCTGGTGTACTTTCACTAATCAATCAAGCAAGCATGTTTAGTACACCTTTCTTTTCTTTCTTCAAACAACGTTAACACTTATAAAGGCCTCGTTTCTCAAAGTGCCTTTATCTTATTAGAAGGGATAAGTATGGGATTAATTTTTGTAATCTATTTAGACATTACTTCAAACATGTTATTTTTTAAAATTTTCGTTGGGATTAATTTATGTTTGCAATTAAGACATACTTTAAATATTACGCCAATAATTAATTATTTACATTTTTCATAGGACATGTCTCCACAGGAGACACATATATGTACATGTAAGGATAGCTGGAAAAGAAAGACCAAGTGGTCCTCAATGATTACCATTGACGAGTATCGAACCGTCAACTTCCTAAACATGAGTCTCACGCGTACGTACGCATAAGCGTCAATCGACCGCTGTCGATATTTAAACCAGCGAGTTTATTTAGTTCAGGTGACCTGATCCTGAATAGGAGCCAACGTCCGGGAGGACGGAACATAGAATCGAAAGTGTATTCGGAAATCATTGATTCTGGTTGGTATCAGTTAACCTGACATCCGACGTGTTTGGGGTACTGACAATAGCGTATAATAAATTGATTTGACCAGTGCAGAATTTCTAAACACGAATCGTTCAGTTTTGCAGTTACGCACGTTTTCAGCATGGTTGCGCAAGTTAATTTGTAGGTTTCTCGTCAAAATTAAAATTGGAATAAAATATGAACTGAAGTATTACTTGTAATTAAGTTACTTGTAAACAAAAGATACATAAATAACGAAATTCGAAGTTTATAATAATTGAACAATTCTATTAATATTATGGTTACAAGTTAATTTAATGATTCACCATTCATGAAAAATGTCGTGCATGGTGTCATGACTCTTTTTTGTTTGGCGTTTTATGCATGAATAGTGAATCATTAAATAAACTTGTAACCATAATTAGAATATCTCAATTATTATAAACTTCGGCCAAAAACTTCTGACGTGAAACGCAATTCCCCAACTAATTAACTTTCAATAAAGTTATAATGTTTTATTGACGAAGCTGAAAATGAATCTTACACATATCACGTTTAAAGACGTCTGTGCCGACGCATCCCATTCTCAAGCTGGAACGTACGTGCTCGTTAGGAAAAGTTTCCTTTGTCTGGGAAAACAATCGTTCTTGTTCGAAGGAAACGAGCGTGGCTCGAATGCGCAGCGGGAAATTAAATTTACGTTGTTTGAAAATTGCACGCTACTGTCAAAACGTTAAGTTGAATTACACGGAACGTGCATGCAATGTTAGGGACCAAAGGAATCTACGTCATAAGGTTAAAAGCAAAGGTTAGAGAATACCATATTATTATGAACGTTCGTTTGCACAGTACTTGAACTTTGAAGATCTGAGTTTCTGTAGGTACTTAGAGTTAGTCTAGGTTAATTGCATACACCTTTTGATGCAAGTAGTAACTAAAGTCAACTCTATAAAGTTATAGGGTGCTCAATCCACCAATAAGAGTAATTTTGTGAGCATGCCTAAACATAGGCTGACAGCCATTTTGATTAACCAAATACTTTTATGGGATTACTAAAGATTTCCCCCTATAGTTACTCAAAAATATGGCACACATTTCCTTACTGTGTTGCAATTATATTTTAAATTTCGCGTTTGGTGGAGGTGCCGGGTATGAAGAGGGATATAAAATTGCAATAATGCTCGTCACTTGTTCACTTATTAATTATAAGGTGTAGGTACTGGGCACATAAATTTCAAACTTTATTGTTCGATCGTCGATTATGTCGGCAAACAGGGTTGGTTTGGTCCCCCACTGAAAATTAGTTATGAGACTGAGTGGATATAGACTCTAACTAACGATTTAAACGTTTCTCACTTGATGTTTTTATTATTCGCGTCGTCTTTGTGTGTTCCAGGCTACTGGTAAGCGGTGGTGGTGTGAAATAGTGGCCCTCCTCCTGCACTACCTCCACTTGGTGGCGTGTTGCTGGCTCTTCTCCATCACCTTCCTCGTCTACCGGCGGCTGCGCACTGAGCAGCGATTAGGACTGCGCTGGTGCTGCTCCCTGACGTGGATTCTGCCAGCTGCGCTAGTCCTGGTGAGTATCTCTCCTCCGCTCCGGCGTAAATGCGTTATTTACAACTAACAGTCGTAACATCCAAGTACATTCCCTGACGATTTGGAACTAGTTAACAGCAGCGAATGGACGAAGTTCGAAATCCCAATGAAATACGCATTAGAAAGTTACGATTTGAACCGAAAATGTGCGTTAGTATACTTTTAAAACTACGCATAATTTGTTTTAATCGATCAAGATACATTTTGTGCATTATACTCGGAAAGGTGATACTAATCCTCGTACGTGGCTTGTTTTTTTTTTTAATTTGGCCCCGTTAAACCACACACAATTTTTAATTATCAGCCAAAATTTACAATTTTGTAATTAGACTTTAAGGGATGGCACGAAACAGCCTGTGGTTTAAATGGAAAAAGGGCTATGTACGACAAATATGGTTTTAGTTATCTGTCGGTGGGTGAAAACAGAACAAGAAAATGTTGATTTCCCTCCACGTAATTTGGGAAAGTACGAAAGCATTGCACTCAAGCCTCGGCGAAAAATAAAAAAAACAGCAAACAAAATACAAATAACTTCCAACAACGAGATATCTAGTGTATAAAAATGTGGGTGTTGAGTTATCCAATAATTTACAATGTTACGGGTATAGTCTTGTAACCTGGATGTTGTGTGTCACAACTTACTACAACTAACAACTTACTAAAATATGTCTGCAAGCGATGTTATACAACTTTTTAATGTGCCCCTAAATGTATACGTGGATGACAATGAAGATGAAAACGTCAATTTAGCATTGAACATAATAGTATATTTAGCAAATGCATTTCGATTCATTAGCACATATCCTTTAATTGGCCATGGCACTGGCAGATAAAAAAATTAAAATAAAAATAAAATAAGATAAAATGCATAAGCGCATGTTGAGTCAAGTACGTTTCATTCATTTTAACTTGTATACTGTACATTCACTGATTTGTATCTTAACATTGTGTTCCAAATGGGTTGAATATTTCATGTGTTTGATGAACAAGCAGATAATCATATTATTATACATTGTAGCGACCACGAAACGACATTATAATATTAAGCTTCATTTGGTTTTAGTTTACCAGCGATCAACATAGATTGTTATTAAATAATTTTGTTACTTTCATCGATAAAATACTTTACAGTCTACTCAGTCAGAATTTCAGTCAGTGATTCAGATTGACTACCGAACCTTTAGCCTTGATACATTCTCAATAATGAGGATCTTACTACCGAGAATATGAGGATTTTAAAACCTCAATTTTCTTCGCTCTTACGGCTTATCAAAGATCTCTTTACAACCTACACCACCAGCAATTTCACTCCCACCTGAATGCCATCACAAGTTGAAATTGTCAACTGTGTACTTCAAAGTTGACGTTAGGGCCCATTTCATGTAATGGTGTGCTTACTACGCGGTTAACAATGTCTTTGTTGGAACTACTAAAACTAGATAGCAAGCAAACCCATTCTGTTTCGATCTGACGGCCTAGTTTGAATGTTAGAGTTGGTTTTCCCATCCCTTCCCTTCGACTGCAACCCAAGTCTCGTACTGTGGTAATAACAGCCACGATATAACGGCCACAATAACAATGGACACTTAATGTGGATGCTATGGTAATGACGTTCCTAATCCTAAAGGCGCAGCTATTCGAAGACATTGTTTACTTGCGAATATATACGGAAGTGTTAAGTAATATTTAACTTGGGTTAAGCGCTGCCTTTATGTCTGGTTTTACTGCTAATAAATACTACTTAGCCCATGACGAGGAAACAGTACTACGCATGAAATCCGTCAGGCGTTATCCATATTATTACAATATTATAGTGACTATAGGGTGACATTATTGATTTGAGTGTCCTTATTTTATTTTTGCAAAATAGCAGGTCTTCAAACTTTTAAACACTTGCATCCCCTGGAAATGGTAATTTAAATGAAGTATTATTATTAAAATAACGAAGTCTTATAATTTAATTCCGATTTAAAGTGATGCATTGTTGATACTTTGGGTAGAATTGTCATGTTCCGAGTAGTTTGACCATGGTTTGACCATGGTACTTAGATTCGAGGTGGTCGAGGGAGGGAGTCTATAAACTAGAGAGAATCTAATTGGTATATGGGGAGTAAGGGGACCATTGCTATCGATATTTGTTCCGATAAACGGGAACAAAATATTGCACCATGCTGATAATGACTTACCCCGCTGCAGACAAAGTCTTTGTTCGTGACTCGTTGCCCAATCACAATGCTGAAACTCAAAATCACAACCTTCTTTGCTCGGATAACACCTTCTCGTGTTTCTCGATAATCAACCTTCCTCGTGCTCTCTTTCTACTGAGACCTACACAAGCTCGACGGGTAGAACGCTGCCTCGTCTCTTTCTCAGGTTTCAAAGGAAGATGCTTTTAAAACGTGTAATCAAATGTTATCCCAGCCTCTGATCTTTTTTAAATCCCTGAATCTTATACTCCACAACTTTGCTCAGTAATAAAAAATGGTGTATTTAATTTAATTAGGAAAGTGTTTTAGGGGAAGAAAACGATGTCGCTGGATGTTAATGATGTCACACTAGGATCGAATACACTTTGCTGTAGCTTCATGCTCATGACAATGTATAGTAACTGTGAGCGGTAGAGAATCAATTCTTGATCAACCATGCACATGTTTTGATAGGGCACGGAACATACAACATAATTATGAAGCTTCAAATAATCACGTAATCCCTTACTCAATTTGTATCTGTATTTCTCCCATCTTGTCGATGACCGGTACTTCCCACAAGATATTTTTCAATAATGAGGTAACATGAAGACGTATTGTGTTTGACGCCTGTCTTGTGTTGTGTTCCAGGCGTGTTTCACTTTGAACCCTCGAGGCTACGAGACGAGGCGATACTGTTGGATGTCGGTCCAGAGAGGGATGCTGCTCTCATACATGGCGCCCGTCGCGACGCTCATCATAGTAAGTGTGTGTATGAAGTCGAATCGGACATTCAAAACCTTTAGCCAAGTCATTTCCCCCACCACACTTTCAAGTCAGGTGTTTCAAATTGAATTGTTTATTCGATATTTCAAACAAAAATTAAAAACAAACGGCATAATATTATGACAAATAATAATTTAAATAAGTTAAGTTGCCATCTTGCGTGCTTCGAGTACACGTCTCGCGTTGATGATTCGTAACGTAGTACATCCTGGTGTAGAAATTTAGCACGAAACATTGCTTTGTGTCTAATTGTGCAGTAACTTTTTGTAGAGGAATGTTATATAAATGACGCTGTGTTATAAAATTTTCGTAACCTTTGAATATGTTTTAAAGCAGAGTTGTACACAAAAGCGTTTTTGACCCTATTTTACTCTTAATAAGGTGCCATAAATGACTGAGGTCTGCGCTTGACTCTAGGTAAACACCGTGCTGGCCGTGTTCTGCCAGCGCCTGCTCTCCCGCTATGACGTCACGAAGCAGTGCGGCCTGGACGGCGGGGACGTCATCTTACGACGCGCGCTACGCTCGGCGGTGATGCTGCTACCGGTGTTCGCCGTGGCCTGGTTCCTCCGCGTCTTGGCTCTGGAGAACTCCGAGAGCGTCCTGTGCCCGGTGTTGGCGGCGCTGACGGACGCCTTCCTTGTGAGTGCAACGGTGCAACTACTATAGTGGTTCCAACGAAAGTATGCAGATAGCTTCGAACGTAACAATTGTCCCAACTCTATTCACGATTTAGCTCAGCATGGATCTATCACACGGAGGAGTCCATTTAATATATTATTACATTAAATAAAATATATTATGTAAATAATAAAGGTACCTGTTGGCATGATATAGTGAGTTTGTTATTATTCTGTACTTTTGTGTAGGCCCCTTCACTTGAAAATGTCTGTGTACGTCATCGTCCAAGCAACCACCGGAAACACTTTTGTGGGGGCTGTCGTTATTTTGACATCGGTATGAGAACCCAGCACTGCAATCGGGTGTGGTGTCTGACTGTCACTCATTACAAGTTCTTGCTAGTAAATCGTCAAAATTAGTACTAGAAAATAAACTTTTTGGAGATTTTCTATGTTTTGATTGGTAGCCGTTGCCAGGGTGTTAGCAAGTTATTCGACAAAATTAATACTTTGTTATTAGAGATTATGATACTGATCGTGAGATTTCCTATGGAGAACACATTCACATGTAATATTTTGTCTGATGGGTATTTTCTCCTGCAGAACTGGTTCATCTTCTTGCGCTCGCACGTGCTGCTGCCTAGCAGTGAATCCCCCGACCAAGTTGCGCAGACGCGCACCGAGTGTGACGCGCAGCCCCTACTCACCCCCGAGATGAGTCCGATCCACGTCATCTCGCACTCTGGTGGCGAGCTGCTAGAACTACGACTCGACGCCATTAGTATGATCAGTACATGAAAGAGCTTCTGTCCAGACACACACAAAACTTGCTCACACCCAAGATTCTAATAATTCCAGCGTGGGAGCTACATAATAATGACATTGATGCCAAATGTTTTGCTGTGCTATTGTATATTAAGTGATGTTGTTCTTGCTCACCAATTATAATGAACTTATAAACTTGACATCGTTGAATTTAACTTAAACTCGTTTAATTCTATCATCTTTCGATGAAGCAGTCATCTTGTTAGTGTGTGAATCTTGAACAGTTAACATAATGAAGTGTATAATCAGTATTATGTTATTAATGGTGACTTGGAGGAGCTACCCAAGATGTTAAATGTTACTTATTGTAAAACTTGCTCACTCTGTCTACGACGGACAGACTCGACATGTGTCATGCTAGCCATCGATCCATCGTAGTGCTCATCCATCTGCTCATCACCCACATCATTAACTTTTGATTTACGATTGTGGTTTGTGTATTCGTGCATTACATCAATGTTAACCATAACGCAAAAGTCTACTTCTGTGGACAGTCACTCATAGTCATACATCAAACAATTTAAACGTCTAAATTAAAATAATTACTATACATCTAACGTAAGTAAACTTAGTAAGTCAAAAGAAAGCAGTTTTCAATGTCCTGTCCTTGGAATTGATTTTTTGTTTTCAGAGCTCATTTTTCGCTATTATGTGGATGAATCTTGTTTACGTTTTTTGGTTGTTGTGTTTAAAGAAAATGTGTTTAGATATAATACATTCTTATTCTTCTTGAATTTTTTTGAATTAGTAATTCGTTAGAAAGTATTTCATTGCATTGCCTCGCTGTGCGAGCTCGTAAATTATGTTCTAGAAAAGAGTAACTAGAGTTTACAGGATATTGCCGAAAATGAAGACTTCTTGTAAAAGGCGACTTTAAATTGACTCCCAAAGATCAAGAACTACATATTTTGAGTGTTTCTTAGGGGGGAGGGGGACATTTTTGGCTTGTACGAGCCATATCAATACATCACTAGTGTATTTAATGCAGAAGTTGTAGGTCCTCAACCATTCAGAGATTTTGTAAGATTACTGGTCTGTTTTTAAATATTATCACTAGAATAGAACCCGGACTGTAACCTCGTCCTTAGACAATATTATGTTATAAAAATGCCACAATATGGCACTACATGGCTGGTCTTTTAAAATTTGTATCCACTTTGTTGTATTCTGATTTAAAAGTGGTAGTGGTTTATGTCTAGTATGTGCAAAAATGGTTTTTAAAGTTTGAAAATTCGCGCCTTGAAAATAAAAATTCGCGATTTGTCGCGATTTACAAAAAAAAAACAAAAAACAACAAGTTTCAGGATAATTTGATTGATTTTAATGATTTAAAAGAAAAACAAGCTCATGAGAGTGAAGTTCAGAATCAGTTATAATTTTAAGCTCAATTTCAGCCTTCAGTTTTCAAAGTTTTCGACAGTTTTTACCAGAATTAATTTCGTCTACCCGGCACCTCCACCAAATTTACGAAATAATGCATTTTTTATGTCTTTTGATATGGATATGAAGTATTTTGAGCTTACTCTCGTTCAAACGATTATTACGATCTCACGATCGCGTTGTATGACCCGGCACCTCCACCATATGTACCAGCCAGTGTTAATTTAATTTCGACCTCGACCCGGCACCTCCACCAAAACTTTTATTTTTTTAAATTTTTTTTAAATTTCGTGACCAATTCGCATTTAAGGACATAATTGCTAATTTCGCCACTAGTTCGCGGCATCAACTAAAATTTCGCGAAAATTCGCGAATTGGAAATTGGTACCATTCAATCACAATTCATGAGATTCATGTGCAAACTGAATTTGAAGGGAAAATTGCAACTTAAAAAAAAATTCGCAATTTCGTTGTCACCATTTTTGCACATCTCTAAGTAGACCATGATACTTCGGTTGAAAACGTTCAAGAAATCAAATCAATTGGCTCACAAGCTACAACACCGGAACGAATCCATGAAGCCTTTAACCTTACGTTTGTCGCCTTTTGTCTTTGTGTCTTCATTTATGGCAAAACATTTCTGTAAAATCATTCTTCCATCCAATGTAAGCGGAATGCGTAAGTACATCAATCAAATATAGAGACAAATAAGTAGACAGCTAGGCATTATTATTGAAGAAAACTAAA
This sequence comes from Sweltsa coloradensis, assembly GCA_024449915.1. Classification (NCBI taxonomy): domain Eukaryota; kingdom Metazoa; phylum Arthropoda; class Insecta; order Plecoptera; family Chloroperlidae; genus Sweltsa; species Sweltsa coloradensis. The sequence continues at coordinate 56,125 of JAMZAV010000300.1, forward strand.
TATTATACTGACCTAGATATTATAGTTATAATATTTTAGAGAGAATTAAAACTGTAAGTAGATTCTATTGATGAAAGATTTCGAGTGTTATCAAGTGTGTGTTGTATGCAACCAAATAAAGTCAACAGATGGTTCAAAGTAATGGGAGTTAGCTTATTTCGTTTTTGTAAAGGTTTTCTGAACGTTGAGTCAATGGTAAAAAATGTTGTTGAGAGAAACATTAAAGTTAATTAATGTAAAGTCAGTCCCAGGGTAAGGTTATATGATAACATTATTACGTTTGTGGTCAATTGACGACTGAAATCTTAATGTATAAGATCCAAATTATGTTTCAACTACAAACTATTGAATCTCGATTGTATTCCAGTGCATTACAATTACAATGTTTCATTTGAATCTAATTGTGAATGACAACACCAGAGTGAATCTATTCTCTTAAACTATTGTAAAATGTTAAACATAAAATAATATAACAGCATTATTACACAATATAATGTTTTGACTTGTCACTATTATAATCTACCATATTGTGTATGATTTTATTTGTACGGTTAAACCGTTGGTATGTTATCACCTTCTATTGTTACATACTTACATGTTAGTTTTGTTGTTATTGTATCATGTTCCCTCATTTCCAGTTTCCACCAAATCATTCTTTATTAATCAAACAATATAATATTTTAAGTTTCAACCTCAACGGAACACACTCGAATCGTATGTCTGAGATTAATTAACAAATGTTCGAAATCAAAGTTTGCAACTGTAAATTCAGAACCTCTGGGTGTGTGTGTCCATACTCAGCCAAACGAGCACTTCAATACAGATTTTGTCGTGTTTTTCGAACAATGTCTCGAGACATACCTAATGACCAAACGCCGATTAAAATGGCTCAGCGCTACCGTCAGTGTTGGCTCGAGCGTTAAGAGCGCGACTCTGATTCGGGAGGTCCCAGGTTCAAATCCCGTCGAGACCGGCAATCTTGACTGAAAGTTTTTCCCTGGGTTTTCTTTGGTCGTTAATGCGAATGCAAGGGATTGAGTCCTCTTAACCCTCATAATTGTCCTATCCGCAACATACCTAGTTAGACACCTGAAGAGGGGCATGAATTGCACCCTGGGCAGGTTTCCCACAAAAATTATTATAGCGCTCGTAGGTACTTCCATTTGGAATGTCGCCACCAGGCAAATCCAGCCATAATCCTAAATAAACATATTTCCTCAATCATTATACTGGGTTTTATGAAATAACCCTTAGGCATGCATAAATAAAAGCAAAGTGGAAGGTTTTAAGATACAATTAATGCATGCATTGTCTGTTTGGAACAATAATAATCCTATTTAACATATAAAACAATATAAATTTGATTGCAAGTGTTTCTTTACGTAGGTCTATGCATGTTATTTTACTATTATTATTATTTTTTATTTTTTTATTTAACGTCTATCCTATTCAGTTAAAACAACTGATTTCAAAGGAGGACAACTAAATAAATCTAATTACATTGATGCAGACATTTGAAATAGTATTATTACAACAACAATGCATTAAAACACAACAATTTTGGTAACACATTCAAAAAGGATATTTAATGCAAAATGAATGAAATATATAAAAAAAAAGTGGTGGAAAAAAAAGAACATGCCCAAGTTTATCATGGTTGTAATAACCTTCAACCACCCCAACGACGACTATATCGTTCGCTTGCATGTACTAAGGCTGTACCTATTAGATTTCACATGGAAGGTATATGTATTTATGTTATATTTTTATATTTCAATTTTCAGGCAGGATGATCTTTGAACACAGATTGACTCCAATGGAATCACACAAGGGAAGTCGAGTTAGATTTTGTTAGTTACTCTGCGCATGGTATACATACATCACTTTCGTATTAGTGCCAATGATAATCGACCTGTTAATGAAGGTACATATTACGGTAACATGCTGAGTTATTAGTTTCCTGTGTTGTGTAGGTCTACATTTCTAGACACAGAATCATATTATTATTATTATTATAACTCTAATATAATGCTTACATTGTGGTAAGTACATTTTCATATACATGCAAAACTATCTTTATGTTTATTCTCGCCTAGTGCTTCACGCTCGCACATTCAAATATGGATTAAACCAACTATTATAAAATGGACCGGTAGGTCGCCGTCGTCTGTCTTTTCGATTAGTTCCAGGCTGAGGCAGTAGGTTTCTAATGAACTCTGGGGAGAGGATGTTGTGGTTGTTGTTGCTGCTGAATCCTGGCCGTCTCGAAGATTGACTTCCACCTCCTCTGTAAGGTTGGAAACCATACCCTGGCCTTCTCGACGACTGGCTGTTGGCCGCACCACTTGCTAGGAGCGGCCACCCCTCCACTCCAGAGAAGCCGGCGCTGGCAGCCTGCTGGATGCAGAACGGGAGCTGCCACTTCCACCCCTCACCTCCTCTGTAAGGTTGGTAACCATACCCTGGCCTTCTCGACGACTGGCTGTTGGCCGCACCACTTGCTAGGGAGGCGGCCCCACCCCCTCCACCTCCAGAGAAGCCGGCGCTGGCAGCCTGGCTGGATGCAGAACCGGAGCTGCCCCCACTTCCACCCCCTCTATTAGGTTGGTAACCGTATCCTGGCTGCCCCGAGGACTGGCTGTTGGCCGCACCACTTGCTAGGGAGGCGGCCCCACCCCCTCCACCTCCAGAGAAGCCGGCGCTGGCAGCCTGGCTGGATGCAGAACCGCCACTTCCACCACCTCCAGACAAACTGGAGCTCTGACTGCTCGCCTGACTGGCGGAGAGGAACGATCCTTGGTTACTGAAACACAACATTGAAAATATTATATTTTACATTGTAAACTGTGTGAAATTCTTGATGTTTTTGTTGTGCATGATAAATATTTATTGCCCTGTGCAAGTTTTATACGCTGCCGCATTGAATGATTTACATCCTTGATGTGTGGAATATCTTGGGCATTTGGCTATGTTTTATTAGACGAGGGAGCGCAGCGACTGAGTATCTCCATTCAACTCAATAGCTCTTATTCTGTGATTCTGTGGGTGGGTCTGTGTGTGGGTCTGTGTGTACATAGAAAATCAGCCGAATCGCTGAATAGATTGCGCTGAAATTTTAAACAGACATCCGGTACGAGTTTACTGAAAACTGCTAATAAAATCGGCTAGAATAGTAGGCCGGGTACTCAACACATGGCTCACTCACTCGTCTAACAACGACTTGGGCGTTTTCCTAGTATAGGTACTGAGCATGATTATATTTTGCTATATTTCGTTAAACGTTTCTTAATGTTGCACTAGATTCATATTCATTGGATTGGATATTGCTTTACGTCTCATATTTATGCAACTTGGCTAATCGAGACGAAGGGAGGGACGTAAGGGGTGACGCGGGGGGACAAGGGGTGGACAGGCCTGTGCTGGTCAAAACCAGCCACAAGCGTATGGGGAGGGCAGGGGTTCCCCCACGTCGTGGTCGTCTCCGTCTGTGTCACCATCCGTCCGTGTTGTCATTGTCGTCGGGGAGGTATAGTCAAAGGGAAGGGGAAAGTTCCCCGACGACGACCCAGACCTCGCCATTAGTTTCAGGGAGAAAAACTACCCTAATAACGGGAATTCCGAACGCAATTGATGTTCTCACCCGAAGTTATTGTTGAAGCTCGCTGATTGGCTGGCGGACGACGACTGCGACGCACTGAAGCCATGTTGTCCCACCTGGAAGTTGAGCGAATGGCTCTGACTGGCGGCTTGGCCGGCGGCGAAGTTGTGACCACCAGGCAGGTTGTTGCCGGTGGCATGACCTCCGGCGAAGTTACTGCTGTGGCTCGCCGACGCCGAGAAGCCACCGTCGCTTGACGGCTGCACGCTGAAGTGATCGCCCCCGCCGTTGTGGCCGTACTTTGGGTTCAGGCTTGTGGTGGGGCGGGGCGGCATGGACTGATGTGATGAGGGGTGTTTGTTGTATTCGTCGGGAAAGAAGACCGAGTCGAGAGAATCTGCAACAATGAAAATTCAAACACCAGTGTCAACGCGTGACGCAGTGACGCTACATAGTAGCTTGTAGTTTTTAAGAATATATTTCGTGAGGTGTGTATTGTAAAAATTACCTGATATCAATATGTTGATTATACCTCATAAAATTATTCAGTAAGTTTGCATCCTACGGCTCTGTTACCAAGCAGGCGTTAAGTTAATGCTTATTTAATTGAAATATTTTTCACGATTCAATCTGCTTGAATATTGATCAAATGTGCTGATAATTTTTACACAAAATGAATAGAAAATAATATTACTACAAACCGTTATAGTTTAAAACGATTTTTTATCTTGGATCACCCAAATAATATTACATGATCATGTTTTATTATTTAACACTGATCAAATTTTGATTCTGAAAGCAAACATTTTACTACAGATATATTATTGTAGTTGTAGGTGTGGGTTCACATATTATCTCCTAGAGGGGGGTGGGGGGAGATGTGAGATAAAAATAGGACTTCACATTAAAAAATATATGTAAAATCATATAATATTATACAAATACTTTTGATGAAAACTCTATAAATTATTATTTTTCTATGAAAATTAATTTCAAGTGCTCCATGCCCGTAAATTTATAGCTTTTGAAGCATGTACTACTTTTCAACTTGAAGAAATATGTGTGGAATTTAACTGTTGTGAGTGTTAAGACTTTTCTCGGAAAAAAAACAATTCAATATAATGCATTTCATTTCAAATCATTCATGTTCATCCTATCGGCCGGGTTGTGATTTGCACCAAAATGTTAAGTAAAAATGTGTGACCAAACAGGTAATTTTTAGTAATTTTCCAAGCTTGTGTAGGAGACAATTATTTGAAATGTTGTAATGTGCTCTAATCGCAACTTGTGATTATCCTTCATTCGAAAACTCAAAATTTTCATGTGAAAATTGTAGATAAAAAATGATCCAGAATGTTTGTGAAATCAAGTGAATTTTTAAATAAACACACAATGTAAAAAAAAGGTGGCCCGTGCTCAAACAACCGTCTAAGCAATTTTCACAAGGACATCGTTTTCATTTGTCCCATTAGTTTAAGAAAGCGTTTCCACTCTAGCCAATTAGGTATTACTTTACTTAAATGATGCTTGTTGTTTTAGTAACAATTAAATAAGATATTAGTTACTCTCTAGGCTCTGGCCATGGACTTATAATAGTAACAGCTCTGGCATTGGCCTTCTAGAATAATTATACTTATTTCACATAATATTGTACGTTGCAACTTGATGGTCTCTTTAATCATAGCGATTCTGTACGTCGGTCCGTCCGTTCGTCCGTGACCGTCTATCTGTGTGCGTGTGTCACAACTCACAACTCACGATTAAAACCGAACATGACATATTGGGCTGGCATTGCCACAGAATGTTTTGGTTAGCCTACTAGAAAGTTGCAATATTCTTTACTTGGCACCTCCACCATGGTAGACTAGAACGCGGCGAGAAGCGTGGGTTAACAACGGTAATATTTACTCTTTATTTTGAGTTCTCCAGTACCCGTGCTTACATCACAACAAACTATAATATGTAGGCGTATTTGCATTTTTATTGTTTGATGTTAGACCATAGAGATTCATACCTGACAAGCATAATATCTTCTATTAGTGGATGGCTTTAGTTAGTTTATACTCTATTTCATTTGTTAGACATGTAAGTTAAATGCTAATGTACGGTTCATGCGTTGTATAGTTGTTTCTATAGTGCATGCATAGACCCAGTGGCGGAACTTCGTTTCATGGGCCCGCCTGCAAAATTTCTATGGGAGGCCCCCTAACAGATACACACTACATTGGCTCAGTGTTGAATTCAGACTTTTCATCCCGGGGGGGGGGGGGGGGCTATATAATATCCCCGGGGGTATTATATAGGGACCAAGTACGGGGGGGGGTTGGGGGGCAAAGCCCCCAACAATAGCGCCGCAGACGAAAATTGTGAAAATCATGTTTTTAGAGTGCGTTTGGTGCGTTTTAGATAAAAAGTTGTAGGCTGAATGCAATACCAAAATAATGTAGTTTTTGTGAATTGTTGTTCTGTTGTGGACACTTAAAGTTCCTAAATACCCGCTAGATTTCATCTTCAAACTGCTATATTCACAAAACGGTCATTTTAGCAACGAAAACAAACAATATTTTCCAAACATAATGAAATACTGATTTTTTTACTAAATTTTTTAACGGGCCCCCCTAAACAGCCTGGGCCCGCCCGCACTTGCGGGCCCTGCGGGCGCCTAGTTCCGCCACTGCATAGACCTATCACTCTTGTGCACCCGGCGTCATACAACGATACACTGGGTGTACATCTCCATATTCCCTAAAAAAAAACTGTAAAATGCTATCCCTATGTACAACTAAGAATGTAAACTTTCATACCACTGACTTACCCGCTCTGCTAACACTGGGCCACGCACAACACACTACAATACAGCACAATATTGACTTCGTGTTTAACATTCTGCTTGTTTTGAGACTAGATCGACCTAACTAAACTGCTACCGAAACAATGCACTGACGAATGGACTAGGAACTCGAGACAGCAATGATCTTTAAGGAATTGTACAAGGCCAATGTGGCCATCTATTGTATGGTCGCATGCTAATTGATATTCACCCAATGCGTCCGATTATAATCATTAGCCTTCGCGTATAGGTGAATCACTTACGTTGCATTGTTCGTCTGGATTTTCCGTGGTGTAAAGCTACAGGTCATAGTGGCCTTTTTATTGAGATTACATGGCAGACGTGCACGTCTCAAACTCAAAGAATTCCCGCTAACATTGCGTGATCAATATAAATCATATTCTCCAGACAAAATTACTTTTCAAATCGAGTGTGATTTACAATAATATTCTTATTTCGTTGTTTTGTGAGAAGATTTGCTTAATTAAGATACTAATTATTAATTTAATGGAAACGGGGAAACGTTCCACAATTTAAGAGTAATTTTCCTGGCCCAAAGGTGTTTTCAGATTATTATAGTTGGGGATAATAGCTTCCCTTTTTCAATTTGGGTCTGCTTGCAGCATTTGGTAGGCATTTATATTTTGAATGGAAGGCCTGCAGACCAATATATTATATTGTTTATTGAAGTATTCCCATGAAATAGAAATAGACCTCAGAAAATCCGTCCCAACACTATAGAGTATATTATACTAAGGACTGATACGGCAAAGTGAAAAAAGCAAAAATTGTCACTGGATTGGATACGTTTCCTGCGTCCTGACAATCGCATTTTGACTGACAAAAATGAAAATGAAAACAACTTCAGTCGTGATTCCCGGTCGCGGGTATCGAGCTTGCGACGTCCCGAATAGGCGATCAACGAGTATATTTTATTCTACATCTACAAACATGCATAATGCAGTTGTTATAAAGCAAGAACATTAGTCGTCTTCTGAGAAAACCAAATTTTATTTTAAAATTGTTCTGGTTGATGCACACTCCCACAAACTGCTACTAGCATGAATGAACGATTTTAGATGCCAAGTTGTGAAAAAGTGTACTATTTGGTTGGCTGACATTTTTATTATCTAGGTGCCCGTTAGGGCGCCGCAGCCAAGCCGCGGTGCGCTACACACTCAAGCACCTTATACACCAAGCAGAGTTGGGGTGATTTCGAGGTGTTACCCAGCCGTCATGTAACGTGATGTGAACTTGAAAACTATCACAATCGAGGGGATTTAGGTACCTGACAACACATGCCAAATTTTATTGGGGTACGACCATTCCTTCTTGGTGAAAAAATGGCTTGAAACATGCTCAAAATCACTTTAAGGATGTTAGCTACTGCTACTGCTACTACTGCTAACATCTAATACGTCGGCCCGCGATTCTGACCAGACGGGTGGGACTACAATGTTCATATTTTACATGGACATTAAGGTTATAGAAATATAGTCTCTTTTGAAAAAAAAAGTTGAAAAAGTTTGTTGGAAGGCTTCCAAATAAGGGTTTTAAAATAAGCCTTAAACACTAGGCATACAATCAACAAGTAACCATAGTTACTTGACACTTGTTGACGGTATAAGCAGAGTTAGGCGGGAAAGTGCGATACGTTAACAAATGGCGGACATTTTAAATTTTGCTTCTATGTGTGAAACGAGAAAAGTTGTCATTATACTCTCATAAAACAAATCAGAAACCGTCCCTGGCCTAGGCCCAGATGTAGAAAATTATTTATAATGCAAAAGTGTAGGTCTGAAGTTCCATTTGGCTATAGGACTAGATAAAAATATCATACTTACATTACATGTTTGACAAGCCTAGCCAACCCTATGCCAGCACAACATTGTTCTGCCCGGTGGTTCTGCCACACAATACACACAAACACAATGTCGAAGCAAGGTGTCGGAAGAATATGAGCTTGCTCATCTGTTTGTTTACATAATTGCAACATTCAAATCATTTCATGCAACTCGTCTTTCGATTGGCCCGCGTTTATGAAGGCACTGCCATCTAGAATAAATATAGAACATTTTTTGAGCTCTTTGCTATACGCAAATCTTTTTAAAGTGTTTGGATTTCGTGATACTCTTTCAACTCACAACCCATGACGTTTTCCACGATACCGTTCAAGAATACCAATTCCTTCGAAAACGAAAACGACTTCGTTTTCAAATTGCGTTTTCAACTCATCTCCCACGAACTCAAGAATTGGGGTCCAGTCCTTATACCGTCGTTATACCATAGTTATACCTTTGAGTAAGGATGGTTAACTTATATACTCAAAGGTTATACCACCTATACCCAGGATAAATGTACATGAATCCGGGCCTAGATTTTTACATCCTATTGTTATTGCTAATACCATAAATCTTAAATCAACTTTGATAAAAATATTATATTTTAACAAATAATTTTGTAATGGAACTTGAAAAAGTAATGAGATCACACACATAACAAAAACTTGTAGAAATACAGCCAAACCTTACACACTCAAAAGGAATGAGATCTAAAAAAAGGGCCAAGCTCATCTACCCTTCCACATTTGCGCATTCTTAATTCATAAACGTACAGTGTCCCATAACAGCATCCTCGAAAAGCTTGGCAAAATAGAATTTGCATGTTTACGTTTAAATTAATTAGAAAAAAAGAACTTGGATAAACTATTACGTTAAATTAATAATCGCAAATTCTATTTTGCCAAGCTTTTCGAGGATGCTGTTATGGGACACTGTACGTTTATGAATTAAGAATGCGCAAATGTGGAAGGGTAGATGAGCTTGGCCCTTTTTTTAGATCTCATTCCTTTTGAGTGTGTAAGGTTTGGCTGTATTTCTACAAGTTTTTGTTATGTGTGTGATATAGCTTACACTGACTTTTTTGTGATATTTTGAAATATATTTCTTTAATACCTTGCATTTTACATTCTACAATCTACATTGTTTTATTTTTCCCGGTCCGGTATAATGGTTCTATACTCAATGGTACGATGGTGGTATTAAATTGTACCTCCAATAGCAATAGTATAGACGAAGCAAAAGATTACACAAGATAATACTGTTAAAATACCTTACAGTAGGGGTAGTCAATTAATAATTAAAATATATACTATTTAAAAAAATTACAACACAATAAAATATTCAATAATGTGCATAGTTTGGCACAACAAAACAAAATCTTCAATGGAGTAATAATATAATATAACATAATAATTAAAACAACACAATTATCTATGATATTGGCCCATGTTTTAGTGTTAGTTAGTGTTCTGTCCCGAAATCTACCCTCTTTTTGCTCTAGGCCTATGGAATTGCTTGTACGCGAAGTCAGCAGAGATTTTTTACGCTGACTGCTTCTGCTTGCAAGCAATTACAAAGCCGCAGAATATTGGTGAATGCGTACAATATCAAAATTTAAATACATTTTTCTTTGCCCCCATTAGAAAAAGACTTTCAAAGTTTGCCCACCTAGCACCTAGAATCATGACGTATTATACCCTCCACCAAATCGAAGAGCGAGAGACCTGTCAGGGGCATGGGTCCTGCTATGCGTGCGACGGCGGTACCACTGAGGTGAAGTCAGTCGGATCGTGATTGTGTTACTTAAGGCTATTCCACCGCGTTTTTCTATTTTCCAAAATATGCTACCAAGTCAAAATATAGTGAATGGCTTTGAAACATGGCTATTTTAGAAAATCAAAAATATTTTTTCCAAATTTTTCTGATCCGGTACACGGCCAATATAGCCACCTCAAAATAATTTCAAACTTCAATTCGCCAGGGCACACCATTCAACGTAGGGTGTTGTGCTTTTGTGACATTAATTTTCAACTGTTTTTCTTTGGACTGACTGAGAGAAAACAGATTTATTTTAACAATTGTCTTTCCTGCGAATTTTTTCGTTTGGCGGTACAAATCGGTAAAAAATACCGCCAAACGAAAAAATTCGCTGGAAAGACAATTGTTAAAATAAATCTGTTTTCTCTCAGTCAGTCCATAGAAAAACAGTTAAAAATAAATGTCACAAAAGCACAACACCGTACGTTGAATGGTGTGCCCTGGCGAATTGAAGTTTGAAATTATTTTGAGGTGGCTATATTGGCCGTGTACCGGATCAGAAAAATTTGGAAAAAATATTTTTGATTTTTTAAAATAGCCATGTTTCAAAGCCATTCACTATATTTTAACTTAGTAGCATATTTTGGAAAATAGAAAAACGCGGTGGAATAGCCTTAACTCTGCGCGTTTGCTACAATATTTTACATTCATGCATTAGAAAGAAGATCTTAAATTTTATGCACCGTGGGTTACAAAAATAATTATATGAGGGGCTGAGGGTAGCGACCGAAGACTAAAATTAATACCACTTCACCGAGGAAAAAAACTCGGGTGTTTTTTGTTTGTTTGTTTGTTTTCTATCGGATTCAAACGGCTACTAGGATCGAAATCATCAGAGAACCTTTTAAATCTTTTAACTTGGTGGTGGTTCTATATGCAGATGATGCTAGTATTATTATTCGAGCTCTGTGTAACATGGGTCTCAAAGACAAATTTCTTATCATACTGAGAGAGTTAATAGAATGGTTTGAAGCCATACAAGCTGAAGTTAAATTGTGCTAAAACGCAGTTGATGCAGGCAGTTGGTGAGCCAGCACAGATGGTAATAGAACTTGGGAGGGAACTATTGGAAGTTGCAGATCATGCAATGTTTCTGGGTTTAACAGCTGTAGATTACAGACTTAAATGGGCTCAGCACATTGAGAACTTGTGTGGTAGACTAATTAAGTTCAGCGTGCTTCGTTTTGAGGAAAGTTGTAAAGCAGTGTAACCAGAGTATATAAAAAATAGTGTATTTTGCATTCTTTCAATCGTTGATTCAATATGGAAGTTGTCCTCCTTTGTAAATCAGTTTTTATAACTGAATAGGATAGACGTTAAATAAATAAATAAATAAATAAATAAATAAATAAATAAATAAATAAATAAATAAATAAAAATCCTGTTCTGGGGTAATGCCTCCTCTGCATTAGCTGTTTTTCGTTTGCAAAAACGGGCTATTAGAATTATGGGCAATTTACCCAATAGAGGATCATGCAGGCAGGCTTTTAGAACCCTAGGGGTATTCACCGTAACATCAATCTATATAATGGAAATGCAGTTTTTGTAAATGGTAACCCCATGTTGTTTACGAGAAACAGTGATGTACACCCCCATAGCACGAGACAGAAGGACAACCTTCTCCAGGAACAAAGTAGGCTAAGGTTGTCTGATAATGATCCTACTCAGGCTAAGATAAGATAAGATAATTCTTTATTCTTCATAACATAGTAGTATACAAGTACAAGTAGGCCCTATACAAGTAAATATAAATATAACAAATATTATTAAATAATGAGAAGAATACCCACCTAGAACCGAAGCCCTGTGTGTGGGTGTATTCTTTTATACGGTTATTCGTAACAGTTCAGATGGCGGCTTAGAGGCAACTATGCAATGTCAATAGTTGATGTATGGTACATGTATAATATTTCTTACTCTAGTTTTCAGTCTTAATTTAAAATTTTACGTTTACATTTGCATGCAATCACAAGCAGACAATATTCGTATACATTACAATACAATCGTAGTGAAAGCTTGGTGATACATAATATAACATTGTAAGTATAGGTGGAAGATAATTAAATTTAAAAAATAAATTAAATTAAAATATAAAATACAATAGTAATTGTAATTAAGAATAGGCTATTATATAACTAGTCCTACAAGTATAAGATGCATATAAAGACATTTACGTATTAGTGGTAAGAAGTATATTGTTCACAAGGTTAGACGAGAATTCTCTGTCTTTTTCCATAATCCATTGTTTTATTTTTATTTTGAATTGAAATTTGTTTTTGTGTAAATGGTTTCTTATTTCTATTGGGATTGTGTTGAAGAGCTTTGGCCAAATGAATTGGCCATGTCTTTGACCGATGCTTTTCTCTTGCCTTGGTTTAATTTTGAGATTCCTCTTGTAACAGCTACTTTGGGTTGGGATGTGTGGGTTTTAGTGGTTGACTGAACTATGTTTATGTTTACTAGTTTTAGGAGATATATCTGTCTGATGTCTAGTAGTTGAGTGTCGTTAAATAGTCTTCCTGAAGGGAACCAGGGGGGCTTGTTGGTGATTATTTTTATTATGTGTTTTTGAATTATGTTTAAGGGCTCTAAATGAGAGTTTCTGATCCCTCCCCATCCTACAATTCCATATTGTAATCTAGAGTAGATCAGAGCAAAATATACCATTTTGAGTGTTTTGGCATTTAGTATGTTCTTGAGTCTATAGAACTTTAAAAGACAGTACCTTAATTTTTTTGTCATTCCGTTTATGTGTACTTTCCAATTGAGTTGACTGTCTAGAGTGATACCCAGGTATTGAGCATGGCCCATTTTAGTGATTTCGTAACAGTTGCAGCTATTTGGTGGTAATGTGCATTGTTGCTCATGAATTTTTATATTTCCACGGAATTGGGGGGATGCTAGACTGGCAGCAAATGGAATAAAAACTGTTTTAGATAAGTTAAGGGTAAGAAGATTCTGTTGTAGCCATTTGTAAATTGTTTTTAAGTCATTTACTGCCATATTTATTGTTTCACTCCAGGTTCTACATACTATTGATGTGTCATATGCATATGATAATTTTCCCTTCTACCTCTGAATACTATTGATGTGTCATATGCATATGATAATATTCCCTTCTACCTCTGAATACTATTGATGTGTCATATGCATATGATAATTTTCCCTTCTATTGGTAGCTTGCAAATGTCATTAATATATATTATGAAAAGTAGAGGACCGAGCACAGTGCCTTGCGGCACCCCGTATTTTATTGTACACTCTTTGCTTATGCTTTGTCCGACTTTTACAGTTTGGGTTCTATTTGTTAAATAACTTTTTATTAGACTTAGGCAATTACCCCTAATTCCGTACAGTTCTAGTTTATTTAGCAGCATGTTGTGGTCTACTGTATCGAAAGCCTTGGCTAAGTCGAGTAAAACTACTAGTGGATTTTGTGTTTTGTCTAGAGCATCATATATTTCACCCGTTAGGCTATAGATGGCATTGTCTGTGCTCAGACCTTCCCTGAAACCAAATTGACAGTTTGACAAAATATTGTGATTGTTCATAAAATTTGTGAGGCGGGTTTTAATGCATTTTTCTAGGAGCTTTGAGAAGTGAGTTAAGAAGAGATTGGTCTATAGTTCTCTTTGCTTTGCTTATCACCAGATTTGTAGATGGGGGAGATAATTGATGTTTTATATGAGCTTGGGAAAGTACCAGTTTGTAAACTTAAATTAAAGATATAGCATAGCGGGCTAAGGATATATTTGTGTATTATTTTGATTGTTTCTACTTGAAGTCTGTCTATTCCTGAAGCACTATGCATTTTTAATTCGCTTATGTAAGTTATTAGTTCACTCTTTTTGACTGGGCTTAGAAAAAGACTACTTTTCTGGCGTTTAATGTTGAGTTTCGGCGGTCTATTTGTTTTAACATTGGTTTTAGTCATATTTAGTATGGTAGCATAATTTTGTCCCACTTCAGAGAAATAGTTAACAAATACATCAGCTATATTCGTCTGTGTCTTTAGTTGTATTTTGATTGTCTATTTTTATTTCAGGGATCATATTATTGGATCTGGATTTCTTGGGCTCGTAGCCTGATGCTTCATTAATTATTTGCCAGACCTTTTTGGTATTTTTGCCAGCTTCTTGAATTTTGTTTTGGTAGAAGACTTCTTTAGTTTTTCGTATCAGTTGTGTGAGATAATTCCTGTATAGTTTGTACCTTGAGTTCTCATACTGGTCTAATGTTTTTTTTTAGCTTTATACAGAGAGCATTGTCTTTTTTAATTTCATGTTCCATTTGTCTCTGTGTCGTATTGAGGTAATTAGTCCAGTGGTGGCCCAAGGTTTTATTTTCTTACTTTTAGAGTTAGCTTTCTTTGTCTAGGCTAGTGGTAGTGTGTTTTTGTATGTATGTTTCAAGTGTGCCCATAAATAGATTGCACGCTTGATCAACGTCTGTTTTTTCATAAACTTCAGCCCAGGTTTCGTTTGAGATGTCTTGTTCTAGGCTAGGGTAGCTAATTTTATGATGGTATGTCTTTATATTAATTAGTGGGTCTAGTTGGATCTTGTTTAGGCTGCGGCTTATACTGAGTGAGGTTAGGTAATGGTCTGTTATGGATGTTTTTATTATGGCTGGTGTACACGTTACGTAATGTTGTTTTTTTATGAATATGTGATCAATACACGTTTTGGTGAAAGTGGTCTCACGCGTTGGGCCGTTTATGAGAGGATTGAAACTATGTGTTGCCATGACGTTTAAATACTCCTGACATAGGGGTGGAGGAAAATAGTCAACCACCTCCCTGGCTACTTAAAAGAGAGCTTAGGAGACAAAGATTTTAAATTTAAGATGAAATCCTGGCTGCTGGAAATGGAGTTTTATTCGCTCTCAGAATATTTTAGTAATAATTTTAGCACAAACTAATGTAGGTAATTTCTTTAAATTGATTTGCAGTTTGAGCGGCACCTGCATTCTGCAAATAAGTATTAGTGAGTTTATTCTGGTTTTATTGAGTGACGATGTTCAGTGATCTATCCTGTGTTATTTATATTTTAGACACTGTGGAAATGGTTATTTTAATGAGCTGTAGAATGGTCTCTAGATACTTTAGTAGCTGTATAGGTAATTTTGTAATTACTTTGTAATGTATTGGATTTTACTTTGTATCAACATGGACAACATCAAATACTCGCTTACCTTGTATTTGTGTAAGCATATGAGTGCTAAAATTGATGACTAATAAAATGAAATGAAATGAAATGAGATATTCTTGTATAAGGCTTATATTGAAACCTTTATTTGGAAGCCTTCCAGCAAACTTTTTCAACTTTGTTTTCAAAAGGAACTACATCACTTTTACCTTAATGTCCATGTAAAATATGAACGTTGTAGCCCCACACGTTTGGTCAGAATCGCTGAGCAATTGAAACTGACGAATTAGATAGTAGTAGTAGCCAGTAGTAGTATGTTTCAATTCATATTTTCACCAAGAAGGAATGATCGTATCCCAACCAAATTTAGCATGTGTTGTCAGGTACCTAAATCCCCTCGATTTAGATAGTTTTCAAGTTCACATCACGTTTCATGACGGCTGGGTAACACCTCGAAATCACCCCAACTCTGCTTGCTGTATAAGGTGCCAGAGTGTGTAGCCAAGGAGGTATGAATAATGTATACCTCCTTGTGTGTAGCGCACCGCGGCTTGGCTGCGGCGCCCTAAAGGGCACCTAGATGGGAATAAAAATCACTGCCTCCTAGCGAGGAGCCACGACGAGCATCTAGGAGGCAGTGAGAAAAATGCTCATCCAGGCAATGCTACGCAAAGCTTATGTACGTCATTGTGCTCATCATTTTAAACTATTAAAAAATTTCATTAAAATTAATCCCAAATAAAAAAAACACTAAAAAAAATTTAGGTCCGCAAATTTTTCCGCTGGGAAAGTAGATACGGGGCCCTTTTTTAAAAATTTTTTTTCCCTTGTTTTTCTGTCTATTATTGAATGTTTCTAATGGGCGGTCATGATTTTCGATAGTGCTGCTGGGGGCCCACGGGGGGGGCCGAAACCGAACTGACCTTACCGGGTTTGCATTTCTTTTACCGACCGCTAAGTATTTTTTTCGAAAACCCCCGCCCCCGAGTCCATTGTTTCCCCGCGGGTCGTGGGGTCGGTTTCACAGTTCACAGGGCGGGCTTTTAGGCAAACCCTAAATGGGGGGTTTTTAAAATGTATTTCTTTTCCACACGATGGAAAAATTTTTTTTATTTTACGGTCCCAAAGGGGAATTTTAAAGTAGGGGGATACTATACCCAAAATACTGAAACGGGAAATTTTAAACCCCAAAATTTACATCTGTCATCCCCCATGTACTTTTTTTCCCATGGATGGCGAGCCAAACGCGGTGACATTTTTGGTTCCAAAACCAAATGTGGTTTTTGTGCAATAGGCCTGAAAAAAAAACCTCCCAATAATGTAACTTTGCCTGATTCGTCGTTACCCCTGAACGTCGTTCGCGCCGAAAAAAAAAAAAAAAAAAATCGAAACTTTACGGGCGTCATGTACTAACATCGTTCGGGGTCTCAAATCGTTCACAGAATCGTTAGACTTTCGCAGTGCACCCCACACGGGGGCCCCCGTGGCGAGCCCCGTTACAAAAATTAAATGTCCACGAAATAAAAATTCTTCCCAAAAAAGGGCCGGGCCCAAAACTTTTTTAAAAAATTAATTTTTTTGGTGCACGCATTCATATTGACGGTAAAAAACATATTAAAAAATTTTGTTTTTTTCACTAACTGTGGGGATAAGTAGGCCCCTAGCGGGGCGAACCCCCCGTCCGGCTTTGGGCCCAGTGGTAAGCTTTTTTTTTTTTTTTTTTTGCCCCCTTCCCGCACGGAGGGCTGGGGTTTGATTTTCCCCTTTTTTTCCAACTTTTTTATATTTTCCCACCCACATATTATTTTTTAGGGGGTTTAAATAGGAAATAAAAAAAGAGGTGGAAATTTTTTTTTATCTTGGGAAAAATTTTTTTTATTTCCGCTAAATACGTTTTTTAAAGGGCCCGATTCGCATTTTGAAAGTTAAATTTTTAAATTTTTTTAAAATTTAGAGAGAGTTCCAGTTTAAAGGGTTTTTTTTTTTCACAAAAAAACATTCATTTTATTCTGAACAACACTATTTGCTAGCTCTGACTTCCCCCTTGAAAACTTTAAAACATTCTTTGAACCAGTAAATGCACTTTAATTTTTTTAATCTTTTCACAAGTTTCTATTTAACCCCTTTGAACGAATATGATCAATAGCATATTAAAATTTTAAAAACGAATTTCATTAATAAAAACAATTAAAAAATATTGTTGCTATTTGCATGCAAAATGTGCTAAAAAATTCCTCTGAGGGGTTTTTACAGCTATTTTTCACATCGTTCGCGTTCTCACCTAGGTCCGAGGTGAGTGAGAACGCGGACGACCATTTCAATCGTTAACAAGTTACATGATCGCTCCGAACGGATTTGATCGACAACGCTCGCGTTCGCGACCCAAATTATCGAAAGCGAGTTACATGATTGCAGTGCTGGGCCTAGGCTAGCCGGAACTCTTTCGGTTGGTATGGACAGTTTTTGATCAGTAGGTACTTTAGATTTAAAATAGCAACGTTATTAAAGGTTTTGTAGGTACTTGGGATTTAAAATAGCGACGTTAAAGATTTTGTAGGTACTTTACATTTAAAATAGCGACGTTAAAGGTTTTGTAGATACACAAAAAAAACTGTCCATACCAACCGAAAGAGTAGCTAGTACCGGCTAGCCTTCATTCATGGAACTGGCGGCCAACAGTTACTGCACCTAGGCCTAGGACCTGTCTTCCTTCTGTTTCAATTGCCTAGAGGCCTACTAGGCTGCAACTTCGGCTTGTAGAAACTAGCTAGTAGGCCTAGCCTAGCCTAGGCTAGCTAGGCTTTACTTTGATGTGATATGTTTGTTTAGGCCTATTGCCTTAGATAAATAATAGCCTACATGTAGATGCCCATTTGAGCCTGTATAGGCTAATTATGATATTACATAATATTACATTAGGTAATAGGGCTAGGCCTACTATAAATAGTACCGGTAGGCCTACTATATTTTAACATACATACAGGTACACATCTATTTACAGTACATTATTAAAGATACATTTAACATAAGACTTACAAATATGAAGTTGATATAAAATTACTAAAGGATCCCTTCCCTAAGCCTAGGGCTAGCCTAGCCGGAACTTGTTCTTTTGTGGTCGGGGCGGGTAGGCTAGGGGGCGGGGGGGTCCAAAAGCTTTTTACAATATTTTGTAGGGAATCGTAAGTTAGGGGGAGAGGGGGTGGGTGCGCGTATGTTGTACAATATGTAGGGCCTACTTGGTATTATATTTCATTTAACACCAACTTGCTTCACGCAAAACATCGTAATTAAAGCATTTGGACTCTCCCAACCAAACCCAATTGGCATGTGCGCTGTTCCGTGTGGCAGTTTGTGCTCTGTTCTTATTAAGAACGGATAACCGCACATAGGCCTAGCCTACATTGGCGTGTGTGCGCTGTTCCGGTTCCAAAGGGTTTACAGCACGTATTCGTGTGCTGTTCCATGTGGCAGTTTGTGCTCTGTTCGTGTTGTCTAATGTTTAATACCATACAAAAATGCAAAAACTTGCAAAAAAGGGGCCAAGCCAAAACGAGGAAGATACAAGTGGCTCAACTGTATAAAGTGGTGAGATCTAAAAGTGTGGCCAAGCCCATTATTTTGTTTAAAATAATAAATATATTTATTTATTATAATAAATTCATAATATATCAATATCCATATTATTATCTAACTATAATTATGAAATAAATATTAACAAAATAACAAAAACATTAAATAAATTTATTATTATTATATATATTATATATATTATTATTATTATTATTATTATTATTATTATTATTATTATATATATTTATATATTATTTATTATTATTAAAATTAAACATTTAGCCTACCGGTACATGTGGAAATATCAAAATTAACAGACGCCATTCAAAATTAAAAGCTTGGTCGATGGATTTGGATTGGTTATGTTTTGGTTAGTCAGTAACGACAACCAAGCTAAAAATTCATCGACCAAGCTTTTAATTTTGAATGGCGTCTGTTAATTTTGATATTTCCACATGTAAATGTTTCAATAAATTTATTTAATGTTTTTGTTATTATTGTTAGTATATTTATTTCATAATTATAGTTAGATAATAATATGGATATTGATATATTATGAATTTATTATATAATTAATAAATATATTTATTATTTTAAACAAAATAATGGTCTTGGCCACACTTCTAGATCTCACCACTTTATGCAGTTGAGCCACTTGTATCTTTCTCGTTTTCGGCTTGGCCCCTTTTTTGCAAGTTTTTGCATTTTTGTATGGTACCGGTATATCAATAATTTTTTTAGAACGAACACGGTAGGGCTATGGATGCTAGCATCCAAGTAGAGAAAATTACTTTATTTATAATGATTCAAAATGCAATCTCACTCATTGACAGTTAAAAGGTTTGAGCATCGCAGTTATAATTTTTTTTGCATTATCTAAGCTTCCGGTCATCTAATCCAATTATCGTTTGTATAGCATATGGCCACTGAGATGACTGACATCGGTGCAAATTTTGGCTTCTCTAACATCATCCATTGAGGCCCCACAAACTGATACGGAAAGGGCCAGCCACCCACCCACCCAGCCCAAGAAGAAAGTAATTTCGAACGATCTTGACGTCTCAATAACTACTAGACGCATCATCAGATCAAGATGAAACTTGAAATGGGTCATCTCATAGTAAAAGCCCTTCGATTGAAGCAAGTTGCAGGTTTTATCTCACATGGTTTTGCGTCGGCGACACCGTGTTAAGTGCTAAAGTAGGCGTGCGGTAATAGGCGCTAGTGGAAGCGGAGCCGCGCGTGGCTTGGCCCGGTGCGCTCCCGCGCACCTTGATGCAAAAATCGATAGGCCTATAGGCCTAGGCCTACTGGTCTTACCAAAAACCGGTATATGGGCCTAGCCTACCAGTTAATACAAAAAATCAGTGTAGCCCCAGGCCCAAACTGGTCACATAGGCCTACCGGTTTTTAGCAACTTGTATATCAAACCGGTAGCCTACCTAGATACAAAATAGGCCTAACCGAATTACCGAACAGGCTTAACACCATGTTAGCAAAAGATGGCGGGGTGTATTAGCCTAAGCTGGCAGTGGATAGTTGACACAAGTTTCAAAATGGCAATACACTTGTCATGGGCACTGATAACTCTACTGTTGAGTGCCCTAAAACAACACTAACTAACTCAAAATGATGTATCATACATCATCGTAGTTTGAACGTAACAAAAGTTAGCCCTATAGGTAGGCTTAGGTGTTTCAAGTTGAAAATTATCTCCGGATGCTCAAAATCGTCCGCTAATTGGTGCTGCTACCAAACTAGGCTAGTTTAATCTTCGGTACCTAGGCTAGGCCTTTACTTGGCCTAGCACACCGATTTCCTTCTCAATTTTTGCGAGTGATGACAATTTTTTAATTAAAAACGAAAGTGCTACGCTAACGGCCGGTCTTGACCACAAAAAAAAACGTGCTTCTCGTGAACCCCACCCCCTACAAAGGATAGAAAATCTCATTGACAAAACTAGTTTCGGGTGCTCTATAAAAAAAATCTTTAAAGCTGGCATGTGTTGTTGTTTGTGTTGGTTTGATGAAGAACTGTAGGCCTACTTACGCGGGTTGAGCATGGCTGAGGGAAATTGAGGTAGGTACCCGGTAGCCTTCGGAAGTATTAAAGGGGGTATTTAATAGGGCTAGGCCTAGTCTAGGGGTCTAGGTTTTAAATTTTTGCTGTGGCCCTGGCCCACCAATTGTGCTGTACGGAGTCCGCTGGCGATGTGCATTCTGAAACGAGCTACAGTCATCGTGGCCATGGCGCTTATATGGCGGACCATAACACAAGAAAGTGTTGCACGTTTCAGGATGGTCACAGCATTGAAAATGGCTTCATTTAAAGTGATGTCAATAATAAAGATTGGAGAAGGGTTGACAGGTTGGGAAAGCAAAGAGAACATAAATCCCAGCCTGAAGGGCTGGGGGCGACAAAACTTTTCACCTGCTGATGACAACTGCAGCTAATTTAAAGTTGCTACCTTAATCCAATATAATAACAGTAATAGATGGGGCTAGGCCCTACCTACCAGGTAATTAATCAAGAATGAAATCTTAATCACGGTTTTACGGATAAGCTTAGGCCTAATCAACTTTGGTGGTCACTTGAAGTTATATTTCCGGCTACTAGACTTTTCCAATGTGTTCAGTCTTTGTCATTTTGAATGGCCTACTCTTCATTCCCAAAACGCTACAATTCCTGGTCTGATTTAACCTGGACAGCGTTCCCTGCAGACTGCAGAGCGTTTCGGACTAGGCCTACTCGGCTTAGCGTTCACAGCTCATTTGGGCGCTGTCGGAATACTCCCCAGTCATTAAATAATTATTAATACCGGACCGGTACCTACTTGACAGATGCTTATGCTTTATTATTTGTTCCAGCCTGTAGGGAAATCAAAACATGGAAAGAATGTAGACATAGGACACATAGCTGTGCTAGGAACTGCTTCCGGTTCCATTCTACTTTACAACATAGCCACAGCACAAATCCAGGCACAACTATCCGTAGAGAATGGACACAGTCTAAAAGTAAATCATCTTTGCTGGAGTAAAAAAAGGTGCAGTCTCTTCAGCTGCAGTGATGACAAGAACATCATTGAATGGGATGTAGGAAATAAACTTATTAAAAGGTAAGCCTGCAATTACTATATACGGTAATTTTATTGTTATTGTTGTATTGTTTAATTTTTATTTTAGGACTCAACAAATCCCAATCTGAGCATATTCATCCCATCAAACTCTGATTAGTTTTGGGAAAATAAAAATATACATGTCACATGTGCAGGCCTAAGCCTAGGTCAGCCTGAGTCCATGTAGGCTAGGTCTATTGATCGACTGTCTACTCTGTTCAAAATAAAGTATTTTCTGAAACAATCAATAAGCTCCAGCACAAATGTAGGCCTAGGCCTACACGTTTGGCTTGTTTGCAGCCACGTCGTTTGATGAGGTTCAAGAAGTTAACACCAGGTGGCAGTTAAGTTCAAAATCTTACAAGATCTATTTTGAAACATGTTCTTGTTTTAAATCCAAGATCTTGACTAGGCTACGTCTTGTTAAATCCAAAATCATCGCAAGAGCAAGATGTTAACAAAATCTCGTTTTGATCCAAAATATTAGCAAGATCTTGTGTTTCTAACCAGGTTTGCAAGATATTGACACGATCTTGTTTCAACTTTCAAACCAAGTTTTTGGCAAGATCTTTCAGCAGGGCACCTAGGGGAGGTACAGGGGTAATGAGGAACAATGGGTAAAGGAGAACAAGGACTGTAATTATCTCATTTGAATTGGGAAAAATAAATATGTAATGTTACTAAGTAAATTGATGTGGGTTCATTACAGGGCAAATACAAAATAAGCATAAAAAAATGTGGCTCATGTAAATTTTGTTTTTGTACCAACCTAACAAAAGATTTTGCTTCATGTTTAACAAATCACTCGCATTTTTTTCTTTAGTGTCAGGCCTACTGTTTGAAATCCACAAAGTGTGGTTTCAAAAACTTCCCTTAAAGTAGGGGCCTAGGTAGGTAGGGAATGGTGATTTTGTTATTTTTTTTAAATGTTAAGCATCCCCTTGAACTCAGCCTTGTTCTCCTTTACCCCAGCATCAATGTTTCCTGGGGTAAAAAGGAACACCTGAGGTAATTGGGAAGATCAGAATTAACAGTGCTATAGGCCCACACTGCTGGGGTAAACACTACTAACTAAACTAAACAGGAACATACCGTAGGTAGGTACCTAATAGTACTACGTAGGTGATTGCATTATTAGGGTAGGCCTATTTATTTATGTGTTCTGTAGGGCCTAGTTAGTAGCATTGTTGATTCTGGCGTTGATTCGCGGGTGTTCGCACTGTCCATACCACTGATTGCTATATTTCCTATTAAAAATATTGATCTTTGGTTAGTTATCGCTCACTCGTCGATTGCGTCGGGGCCTACAGGGTTGGCTTGGTCGCTTTTATTTAAAGTCCTCCTCTGAAAATCAGTTATATAACTGAGTGGATAGACTCTAAATACAATTTATTTTTTTTATTATTATTATAACTTCTTTGCCATGATTTTTAAAGAAGAACAATTTTTTATTCCCCCCCCCCCCCCCCCCCAAGTGGGACCTTTTTGTCCCATTTAAGGGTATTTTTGATTTGTAATTTTAAAAAAAAACTGTCATTGTTAAAATTTCAAATTTGATTTGAAAACAATAAAACATGTTTTGTACTTTTAAAACAGTACACAGCATTTTTTCGATGCTGGCAATCCAAAATTGGATGATATTTCCGAGTAGGCCTAGTCAGATTTCCAATGTTTGATAGCCTATAACTTTGGCAATATTTGCTCGATTTCAACCATTTTTTTAGACTGTTAGGCCTATAAAGGCTTGTTCCCTTACCCCAAATATTTTTGCTGTAGGCCTACACTGTATGACTTCAGCAAAACTTGTTCCCTTTTGCCCCATTTTCCTGCGGTAAAGAGGAATAACACGGATAAAAAACCAAAAAAACAAACTTGCAATAGTGAATCAAGATATCGGTTTGATTTAACCATAAATTATTAGCTATTAGTTCGTAGAATATTGTGTAAAATTTTTATTGGTATTTGATTCACACAAAAAGATTAAATGAAGTCAAAACTTGCAAAAAGTGTTCCTCATTACCCCTACCTCCCTTACAGTTTATGTATTTCTGTTCCAGTGTGTTCTTTTCCATCTAGGCAAAAATAATAATTGGTTAGGTTAGTGTTATCAACTTATTGGTCTGAGTCTGTGAAAAGTTGAAAAAGACGTCCCACTTGGTGACTGACTGATGGTACCGGTACTGAAATAGAAGCTTGCTGTTAGATCTAGGGCCTATTGGCTCTCAGCTGGTGTCAAACATTTTACATTTTGGTAATGCTTAGTAAATTTGTAGGCTTAAACTCCTCAAAACGTGTAAACTTCTTGTTCCATGGGCCATCCCTTAAAGACTCCAATAACAAGTTCTTAATCGACTGAGTTTCGGTTTCTGATGTGTTTCAGCAAATGGAAGGCTGACAAAGAGCGAGTCTCTTGTATTCTCGTTTTACCTGACGGCAAGTCCATACTGGCAGCAAACCGTTCAATAACCTGGTGGGACATAACAAAACAGGTGGTTATCAAAACGTTTGTAGGACATGCGTCTGAAGTCAACACATTGGTCCTAGCACTGGAGGCCAGTGTTGCCGGACAGAACTACTTCATCAGTGCTGGCCAAGATGACAGATACCTCAATGCATGGTTAGTAGAAGGCCTAATCTAATTCTATTGATGTTAAAAACCAAAGGAGATGATTAAATGTTATTGTTATTGTGTGCACAATGTATGGTGTTTGGTGATAAATGAAGAATTACTAGCAGCGGACCGGAATTCCTTTGATTGATGATATTACCTACATGGCATGTAGTCGTGTTTGTGGATGGCTACCTAACATTTTTTTGGAGGCCTACCATTATTTGTTACTTTAGAGCAGGGATCTACAACAGGCGGACCGCGGTCTATTTTTGACTCCCAACATTTAGTTCTATCAAGATCATAGGTGCGGGTACCTCAGCTCGCTTGAGACTTATGAGATTAATATAGGTGGCACCAGTTAAGGTGGCGGTCGCCGAGGGATCGCAGCACTGTCGTCCACGCACTATGGCCACAGGATCGGCAAAAAGTAAATTAAATAACGGTCTCTAAAACTGCTTTCGGAGGAAAACACAACTATTTTAAAGCCAAGTCTTGCCCAATATATCCTAAAAATAAAGTATATGAAGTGTACAAATAAAATCAAGACATTTTGATGCTCCTAAACATTGACATCACATCTGGCAAGGTTGGCATTATAAACAGCTGGAACTTTAGACACACCATTACCAACAAGGCAAAAAAACACTTGTAATCGTGATTACTTAAAATCATTATTTCGCTAAAATACTGACTCTGTGGAACCAACTATTTTATTTATTCACAGCTTATAAAATGTTGATAGGCCTATATGTGATAACAATAACATATCACGATAACATGACCAAATACGGTAGGCCCTACTTAATGCCAGTTGTGTGTAAATTGTCAACGTTGGCGTCCGTGCTCTCGCTTGACCTTGACGTCCGCCAGCTTATCTGGTTCCACCTATAGCCCAATGCTCCCCAAGAGTGAGATACACGTTTTTTCACAACCGGCTCTGGGAAGTAAATATTCAATACACAAATTGAAATTTATTTAGTTACTAGGCGATTTTGCAAACGGTTGTTTTAGGCCTAGTCGTGTTGATACATTATGGTGTGTAGGTAGCCTATCTCACTGTATTAAACTTGTACATTCCCAAAAATGGTAAAAGTACAATTTTCATGAGAAATATTTCTTTGAATGGACCAAAATTCATAGCATATCAGTTAAGTTCAAATATTTCAAAGATATTGTGAAAATACTATCATAATCGGAGTTACATATCGTTTTCTGGTAGAGACCATTGTGTTTTTTACAAGCTAGGTTAACGTTAAACTAATGATCATCAATCATCATATACACAACATGTTATTGTTAAGAGGGGTCGCTGAGGCTGGCACAGAGACTAGTTTAGACGCTCAGCTTTCTGTTTTTTTTTCACTGGGTAAACGGTTAACAACACCGGTATCGTATCATATTTCACAATAACGTTAATAAAGGATCTATCTATGTGATCCATTACGTGCATTTTTAGATTAATCATTCGGTTTTGAGTTGAAAAATTGTGAAATCTCCATAATTTACCCAATTTTGGTGAACCTTGGGAATTTATCCCAAGTTTACTGGATATCATCGTTTAAATCTTTGTAAGCGCTTGGGGTTATTTGGTTTTATCGTAAGTTAACGGTTCGATGGGAATTTCCAGAATTGAAACCCATGTTTTTGATTTTCCTTTTTTCACGTTTTGGATTTACCTCTCGCATTGATTTTTTAAGGTTTTCTTGGCAACCAAGTGTGGATATCAATCAATTCTATAAAGGAACTCGGTATTAACATTCATGCAAAATTTGTTAATTTTATATATCAAACCATTCAGCTGCAATCGTCAACACCTGAGCGCGCACATTTGAGTTGGGCCAAGCTCAGCGTTCCTTTTTAACGGGCTCATTGGCAATGTAGCGGGTTGTCTTTCTGGCCAGTAGGGGAGAGGGGGGGACATTGGTACAGGGGGCACATTGGTACAGTTTGAATTTTGCCACCCATGTTTAATTTTCAGCAGTGTATTATGAATGATCTAGATGGCAGTGAGGAACTCTACCAGCTCTGAAAATCTGAGCCATTTCCATTGATAAATGGCTAAGTTATGATATAAATTGTATTTAGTGATGTGGAAAGTAAATAGTTGTGATAAACTTTGTAATGGTTGATTATAATGTTATTGTAGGTAATTCAAGCTATTTTTTTTATGTGATGACCGCAATTTATCTGATTAAATTGTAAGCACATTGCTATGACTGTACACCTAACCTCAAATTTTTTTGAATTTATTTTCTAAAACAATACCAGATGGGGCACATTGGTACACAGCCTTGGGGGCACATTGGTACATTACAGGCCCTATGCACCAGCTAGTGTTAATAAAAAAATCTATCTGTAGACCTAATGTTGCAGTCTATCTTAGGCCTAGATTAGTATTTAGTATATATACATAGTAAAATAGCATTCTAGTGTAGTATATAAGCTGTCTGTCTATTGTAGGCAAACCTCGATCTAGATATTTTCCCACAATAATGTAGTTTAACGTTAAGCTAATTTTAAGCACACACCTAATACTAGGGTCTATGTGGACAAGTTTATTAGCTCATGTATGTAAACCACTATTGACATACATAAAATAAACACCCTATGTAGGCCTAAACTTGTAAATACTGACCAGTAAACATGTGTGTACCAATGTGCCCCATACTAGTACCAATGTGCCCCGCCTATGGGGTACATTGGTACATTTGTAATAATTTTCTATATGTGGATTATTTATTAGTAGTGGTCACAAATGTGAAAGATGTAGTACACATATCATAGATTAAGGGTTGTATTTTACTATGACAAAGGTCTCATTCCCAAATTTGCACATGTATATGTAAAAAAATTGAAATGTTCTGAACTGTACCAATGTCCCCCCCTCTCCCCTATTAACCATCCGTGGTGCAGATAACTTGTTGAAAACTAAGTAATTTTCATCTTTTTCAGGATGCTGGATGCAGAGAGTAAAGACAAAGATTGTGTAGCATCATTTGTAATGGAGGCCTCTGCTGCTTGTGTTTCAATAAATAGTGTATCTCCAACAATAATGGCTGCTGTTACAAGGAGCGGTGTGGTGCACATTTTCCATCACCAGCTTAATGGGTGAGCATGCTCAACAGTTGCCTAGATCTATTTAATTAACAGACAGTATTAAGCCCTGCACTTATACTTTAAAATATATACATCCTACCACTGGTAATAGGCCCCTAATGTTTTTTAAAAATGTGGATCGTTAACCAAATTTAAAATTGGTTTTGTGCAAAGAAATTAAATCGGATCCTTCTTCCAAGTGGTTTTTCTGTGCTTGACTGCTTGCATTTTTAATTTTTATATTATAATTAATGCCTACTAGTTTTTTTGTTGGCTATTTTCTAGCCTTTTATTTAATGAGCACAGCAAGGACTTCAATTGCACCACCATACCAAGTATACCAAGTGATGAAAATAGCTCTTTTTTTGTTTTTCTGTTTGTTTTATTTTCTTTCTGTTTGCTCTCTACTAGATAAATGGTTGATCCGACTTTGAGAAAATTTTGAAGTGACTTTCACCTTCAGAATCTCTAAATTTAGACCTGCCACATTTTTACCACACTTAGGGAAACAAACAAAATTAGTATCACATGGTGGCTGGCACTACAAGGCGCATGTCGGTGCTCGGTCTTCTCTCACTGACTCGCAGGCTTGCAGTAAGTCGCCTTGCATTGTTGAAGGCAGACATGGTTTATGTACACAAACAAAACATGATACTGTAATAAAAGGATAGAAATAGTCAACCTTAAATGCTCATCCATCAACGTAACTATGTTGTCATCTTGAGAAGCAAAGTACCAAATGGGCTAATACATTCATTAGGTTGTCAAGACAGATTATGACTTATGAGCTCTTGTATTAAAACGTCACTCACAGATGCAAACTGGAAGGGTTGAGTAGTAATTTGTCGCCAGCCTCCTGGTCAGTTGTCTGATGCATTTTGAACAAACCAAGTGGCTAATCGATCAGTATACCCTTCGAGAGTATACAAAAATAAGGGATACACTGCATACAATGACAGAACAACTTTTAAAGACGATATTAATATTCATGAGAATTTATTTTCGAACATACTGTAAACGCGTTCCTTCAGCTTTTCTCCTATAGAAGAATAGAAAGGTAAGCCTGTGGTGATCAACCCAAGTGAATTACAAGATCGCCTCGTTTTCGTGTTGATCGACAGGTAGGCCAATAAACGTTGCACCCCCGCAGTGCTCAATGGCTTTGACTGTATGTGCCGCACTTTGCTTCTCAAGATGACAAATACTATAGAAAAAGCATTCGAGAAGCGGCCTAGTTATTTATGGTTTCATGTATTTTGTGTACATGTTACCTAAAGAGCTTAAAAGCGTGATCCATGTCTGCTTTGGACAAAGTAAGGTGACCGACTGTGAACCTGGAGGCCGAGAACCGACATGCACCTCGTCGAGCCAGCCTCAGATAGATGCGGCGAGGTCATATCGATCTCTCATTGACCTAAGTCTGAGGCTAAAAGTACGTTTTTTATGAAAAACATTTCTTCGATTGTACTCAAAATCGTAACATCTCAAAGTTTAGTGATTTTGAATATTCCCTTTAAAGTTTTGTCAGGATCAATATCGAAGTAGCTGTTTGCCCGATAGACAGCCAAAGATCACGTATGGTTGCCCGTGCCTGGAGTATTAGTTGCCCCGGGCAACTCGGGCATAGGAATTTTCGAGCCCTGAATAATATCTGCTGCCAACCTGGCACCAACCAATCACAGACACAATTTTTTAAAGTGTTTCTAAAAAAAACTAATCAGTAGGCCTAGGCTAAGTTTTTTTAATGGCGTTTAAGCGAATTTTATTTGTGATACAATTCTAATTCGTAGACCCAAGTAATAAAAAAAAAATTGTTATTTATATTTTGAGTCAAGCTATGCCGGGCAGGCGCCAAACAACTTTTGCCGGGCGGGTCGGCTCTGGGGAGAACACTTGAGATAAACATGACAAAACATTTTTGTTCGAACCGCTTTTGTAGAAGAGCAGGCAGGCTACGTGTATCTATCTTCTACTTGTAATACCTCTGCCTTACACCAAGTAAGCTGTTGGTTCTTACACCTAGGTATCCTTCTTTCCCCACTATTCACTCAACTAGCCTCTAGCTAGGCATCTTATAAATCAAATCTAGGCTCCTATAGTATAAAGTATTTTCATTTTAAATATTTCCTAATCAGTAGACTTACTTTACTACTTAGGCCTACTTACATAGCTTATATTTAGGCCTACTCTACTGAAACCAATAATATTGTATGCAGGCCTACTCATAAGTTATAACCATGATGATGATGATGATCAGCCCCCTCACTGGTTGTGCTGTTGTGTGACTTTCCACCCTTTCTATCTCTAACCCTTTCTCTAAGTATGAATGAAGAGGCACCCTGGCCGAGCAACAACAGAAGGGGCAACTTTTCTCTTGTTGCCAAGGGTCCTGGTTCGAATCCAGGGTGAGTCATGGATGTTCCGTCTCCCGAGCACTAGAGTTGGGAGGGAAGCCCCCTTACTGGTTGTGCTGACGGTGTGGCTCAGTATGAATGGTGTTTGAAGTAACCTTGCTGATGATGACAACATGCATGCAGAATTTGCTTCTTGCGTGGCCCTACCACAGGTTTGGTTATGTGTTGTGAGTTTTGTTTGCATATAGTTAGCTGATTTTTAGTGGCCACCATCTGCCTGATGAGTCCCAGAAGGACGAAACGCGTCGTGGATTAAGGTAACAACTTTAAATTAGCTGCAGTTGTCATCAGCAGGTGAAAAGTTTTGTAGCCCCCAGCCCTTCAGGCTGGGATTTATGTTTTCTTTGCTTTCCCAACCTGTCAACCCTTCTCCAATATAACCATAAATACATATTTTGTGTTATCAGTGCTATTTATCAAATATCATCACTATCAGATCACATTGTTCTTGTTCCTGTGTAGGAAGTGCTCAAAGCCTCTGAAGCCAAAGATTACTATGGTGGTAGCAATGGATACCGGACAGGACACAGCATCAAGTGTGAATTCCATTCCCATCATTGCAGCTCAGCTGGGCCATGGCAAAGATCTACTCATCGCTTATGGCAACACAAACTTTTTGTGTTTTGAGTCAGTGGTAAGAATTTCCAAGTATGAAAGCTGCCCCCCCCCCCCCCCCCCAACCATAATCTGCAGTTGCTTTGGTTCAACAGTACACGTGTGAAATTTAAACTGAATGTTTGCTGAGCTTGGGTGCAGGGAAGCTACATGTGAAGTGTTCATTCATTTGTTTTCGAATGGTACGACTTGGACGCACATGTATGGAGCAACATTTGCCAAGTGGCAAGTCACTCGTTAGCATGCAAGGACAGTGCCATTTTAAACTAGACTTTTACAATTTAATCAATATTAAAATAATTTATTAATTCCATGTATGAAATTTATTAAAGCCCACTTTACACGGAGAAGTTGGAAAAGTAAAAAGTAAAAAGTGAAAAGAACGAGTAGCTTTTCGATGCCTTCACACGGACGAAGAGAAAAATTTTGTGCCTGGCATTACCTCTCGGCCTTTGTGCGAAACTGTTGCGCCGCGCGCGCTGATGCGACAAGTAGGGGTAACTAACCATGACAATTGTTTTCTTCAATCTTGATCTTCACACAGTACTGGCGCGTGTTTGTTTAGCCTAAAACCTAGAGCCTAGTGGAGCCTAGGCCTAGGTTAGGTACAAACTTGATGCTAAAAACGGTAACGTCACTGCCAGCCTTTCTTCAGCCGCGATCGGGTTCCGCATTACTGTCACTTGCCTCTCTATTTTGGGGCAAACTAAATGCGCTAGTTCGGTAGACGCTATGAAACACAGTTTTTGTGCGTATTTTACAAGTTGACAGAATGACAACTCAGCTGACAGTCGGGCAGGAATTTCCACCGCCACATATATATCAAGCTGTGGCAAAGGTGTTACGTTTTTCTGCATCTCGATTTCTTGCCAAAGTTGAACTCAATGACAACGTTGTTGACCAATCACGGTCAACTCTTCAAGGCCATTCTACTTTCCACTTTTCACTTTTTACTTTTCAACTTCCCCGTGTGAAGGCAACTTGAAAAGTCCCATAAGCTGCACGCTATCTCTACTACAAAAAAGCTACTTTTTCTCCTCACTTTTTATTTTTAATTTTCCAACTTCCCCGTGTAAAGGGCCCTTTAAGGCATATTCTTCCATTGAGTAGTCCATAACATAAGTTAAACCTTAAATTAATTTAGGAATTTAGAAAAAAAAAATCAAAGAAATCGGTCGATAATTGTTACAAGTTTTGGGCAATATTATGGAAATTGTACAGTGCGTGACGTCACCACTCGTGATGTAGTTGGATGCCTACTGAGCTTCGCTACCGACCGACTCTACAATGATTGCGGTCGCTTCACCGCCCACCCATTCAATGCCATGGGCACCGGACGGTCCTGAAAAGTGTTTGTTCTCATCTCTATGCTACCCAGTAGTTAATTTCGGGGCGGACGAGGGCGGACTCGTCCGCCCACTTCTTTTTTGGAAAAAGGTTTAATGGTTTTTGCATTACACAACGATAGTATTTTGGTATTGGATTCAGTCCCGAATTTTTTCTGAAACGCTCAGAAATCACTTTAAAAACCCTGATGAAAACCACCTGCGGCGCTGTGGTTGGGGAGCTCGCCAAACCCCCCATGCTGTTTTTGCCTGAAATCACTTGTCCAACAAACTTCACTTTGAATTAAATATGGCACCCTACCCCCCCCCCCCCCTCCGAGGAAGGATATCGTCAGGCGTCCACCCACTTATTATTTAAGAAATTAACCACTGATGCTACCTCTCAATTTTATATGGTATGGAATTTAAAATCTATTTGAGTTTAAGTTTAGTATTTTCCACGAATTTTATTTGATACCTAATCGTCATTTTGTATAACTTTCAATCAAGTATTCAGTAGATAATATTATACACAAGTAAATTTGCTGGTTAGAAAGTTAAGTTCCCAGGGTTAATTTTCAATAGCCAGATTTTATATCGCACCGGCGACTTTTCCCTGTTTAGGAAACGGTGGAGAGATAAGTTCATAGATACTAGTATATAACCCCCCCCCCCTAGATGTGCCACTCTCTATAGGCAAAATAAAGAACTCTTTGGAGGCCATTTTGAATCAGTGCAACGCCTAGCGGCTGGCCTGAGAACTAATTGAGGATAGGCGGTATATGCAGTGACCTACTATTTCTACTTTGATAAATGCAGTCACCTATTATTTCTACTAAATATTCATTGGAATAAAATGTTGCTACAAAAATAGAACACATGTTTTGGTAACATATTTTATTGCAAATAGCAATTTAAATACACACACACAAAATTAAAATAATTACAAAATCACCGAATCACGGAGAAATGACAAAACGCCTGCTTGTTGGCTTGTAGTGGCGAGGTCTTCCATCGTCTTGAGCTTTGAAAATGAAGCAAAATGCACTGCAGCAACCATGCAGTCTTTTCAACATCTGATTGAAGAATCACGAGCTGTTTTTTTCTGAGTTGCTCTCGAGTATAATTGCCAAGTTTATTGTGAATCTTCTGCCATCAATCTTTGACGATCTTGCTTCTGTTTTTGCTTGTTACGATCGGCAGAGGTGTTGTGGGTATAGGCGGCTAGCTGCAGGCTAGACCTATTAAGCCTACTAAATGCGCCCTTACGATGGGGCTGTAGGCCCAGCAAATGATTTAACCAACAATGCCGAACTATACCTAACAAATTTATCGTCCTCAGTAGCTTGATCGCTTTGTGAAGTCACTAAAATCACTTTATAATGAGTGGGTTAGACTTCTAAAAAAATTTATTTAATTTATTATTTAAAGTTGTGCGCGCCATGTGACTTTCACGTGCGTTTCTAAGACTTTTGTTTTGTCAATATTTTGAACTTGACTAATCGATCAGTCGACGATAAGTCGATAAGTCGTAAAAAAAAGCGACGATGACACTCTGGTGCCTGGCCTGAGAACTATACTAGACTCGAAAACAGTTGAAGGCACACTGCAACACGATTTACCATTGCACTTTCAGCACCCTGGATAAGTTGATCGGACTGATTAATTGCATTGTTGTGTTGTGGTATTGTTGGCAGTGAGATGATCTTCACACACTTTTGGGAAGGCCAGCTTAAAAATTTTGATTTTATAGTTTATAAACAAAATTGAACGTGATTCTTCTGGGTAACATGTATAAGATACTGAAGGGTACCTGAGGTATCGTTATCCAAAGTTTTTATTCTATGTTCGTATTGATTTTCTAATTTTCAGTTTTGACATTCAAATTATTTTCTATATTTAATAACAAAGAAACAACTGATGTCAAAGAAGTTGGATAGGATAGGCCTAGGCCTACTAGAAAGAAAGGATAAAGAAGTTGGAATATAGAAAAAAGGACAAAGAAGTTGGAATCTAGAAAGAAAAGTCAAAGAAGGTGGATATTGGAAGGAAAGGACATGGTGATAAGGATCTAGAAGAGAATAAGTATTGCTGGAGAAACTAAAGAGATTGAAAGTACAAAATTGTATGTGGCGGCCAATTTTGGTTTTTCAAAATTGTATCTTCGGATTTGATATGAGGTTTATTGAGTTTACCTACGGCCCGGAGAGCTTACTTCCGGACACCGTGCCAAATGATCAAACAGTGCTCATTGTTTTCATGCAAGAATTTGGCTTGTTGTGGGTGAAGAAGTCCCACGTCCGGTCCACTACAATGACCTACAAGTCAGGACCACGTACCCCCTGGACTGATGGCAGGAGGCCCCAGAGCAAAGACAACTTTCACGAACGCCACTGGCTATTATTTTGGATAGCTAGGAAGAAAAATGATTGAATAATCAAGCTATCTGCATAGGAGAGAGAGAAAAAAAAGATTAATTTGGTATTACATCCAAACTCACATTTTAAACACTGTCAACAAAGCTATGACACAAAACATTAATTATTTATGCAAAAATTATTATTTAGGTAGGCCTAATGTTTGACGTCTCTTTGTATGACCCAAGGACGAGGATATTAATTAATAAATCGAGAAATGGAACCTAGAAGAAGCAAGTCATTATCCACACCTAAATTATCAACGGCTCTTCACCTATGTTGACAAACCTTGCATATGTTATTCAGATTCACTAATTATCACTCACATTGTCAAGATTATTTCTGAAAACACTTACTAAGGTGTTACTGTGCTAGTGTCGCCTCGCCCGGCTGGGTCATCCACCACCATCACATGCCCCCAGGCGCGCGTCAAAACAAACCATTGCAGAGGGTGTGGGCCTTGTCCTAGGTCACCACAATTTGCAGTTTTCTTATTTTTTGCACATCTACTTGTTTAAAAAAAAACACTTCATCTAATGTGGTAATATGCCTTTAACAAAGTCCAAATGCAATGAATATTGATCGATATCTTTGCTCATATAAGGCCTGCTAGTCAAGGTAAAAACTAAATTTAAGTTTGCTCTCTGTTCTTTCATTTATTATTTAATATCTTATTATATTCCGTATTCGCTTTTGTTTCACATTTAAATTGTTTTGCTTGTAGGTACCCGATCACAAAAAGAAGTTGATGTGCCTGATAAGGCAAGACCCCAAGAGTTCGTCAGCTGTTGCTGGAGAAGCAGTTTTAAAGGTATTGCTAGTAAAGTTTGTTTGGAGCACACTGTGATGCTGGTGAAATGTTAAAAAATGATGCTGTTTAACATACAAAGTTTATTATTATTATTATTATTATTATTATTATTATTATTATTATTATTATTATTATTATTATTATTATTATTATTAATATAAGATTTTTAAGCATAAGCCCGCTTTAAGGACATAGTTATTGATTCATAGCAGTTGTCGAAAAAGTTTGCCCTGACTGGGGTTCGAACCCAGAACCTCCGGCTTAACGTGCCATAGCTCTACCAATTGAGCTACCGGGACCACAGAACAAACCTTTACTAAACTGCTATTTGTTGTGATTGTTGACCTCCATGACATAAATCCAACAGAAGACTGCAATGTAGCTGTCAAATCTGAAAGATCACATGGATAAATCCAAACACATCTCATCTCCCATGAGTTGGGTAGTATGAATATAAGATTTTTAAGCATAAGCCCGCTTTAAAGTCGATCGATGAAGTGAACTACCCTATCAAAACAACAATTTCTTTAACATTAAATAAACTTAAAACACCTTAAAATAACACTTTTATCTATATTATTATCATCTAGTATTATTTAAAACGGTATTCAACACAACCATCAATTTATGTATTTTATACAAAGTAAATAATAATATTGTTCCGTTCTAAATGCGCATGTTGTATTTTGACTCCAGTAGTATATCATGCTAGGTACAATCATAAAACTAAATATTATACAATAATTGATGTATAAATATTTGTAGCACTTGAGTAAGAAATGGTGAAGAAATGCAAAACGAACATAAATTCTCTCTATATATTATGTATTTCATCGACATTAAGATAATCAAAACCACAAATTAAGATTTTAATTCTACCTCTCTTGTAGCAAACAATCACATGTTGACTTGGCAACATAGCACTGGTTTGTTATGATATGATGGCAGTACTGAATGTCCCAAAGGATGTAGCAAGTTATGTAGCAAGTTACCAGCGTCCACCTCGAACTTATATTATATACAAATAAATAGTAGTTGCGTACATCTGCAGAATATGGCTGTGTATTACGATAAAGAAACATTGGCTGATTGATTTGCAAGTATAAACAGCGCCCGCATTGCAAACAAGGAGCTTTTACGCTCGTTTTTTCTTAGCGTTCCTCAAACGTCCCGCGTCTGTCTGCAGGAGTATTTATCTGAGCCGCCCCAAAGCCGTGGACTCGAGTGGCATGAGCGCAGCGTGTTCGCGTAGCATGCAAGAGGTACCCGGTTCGAGACCTGGCCTGAGCGTTTTTTTTTCCTTTTGTTTTTTCCGGAAATAATAATTATTTATATCTTTATCCGTGATAGATTTAATTTTTGTAATCTTTTCGTGGAAGTTACTCTTTTCTTTTCTTTTTATATTTCATGTATATTTGCCACAGCCTCTGTTGGTAATCTCTTGGTAAGAACAGGTGGATTTGAAAGTGGTCTCATCTAGGCCTAATTTAGCAAATGTACCAAGGCCCCAAGCATGTCTTGCAATCTCCCGTGCACGCTCGTAGATTTATAGATGAAATGGAAAATGGAATAAATAAATAATATAATAAACAAATAATAAAATAAAATAAATGAACAATAAGTACAGAACAATAAGTACGTTCAAATAACCGTCTACTAGTCTACCGCCTAATCTACTTGGTTTACAAATTAGAGCAGCAGATAACTAAATAAATATTGATATGAATGCTGAGCCGCGAGCAGAATATGCATTGAAGGTATAGGTCACACCCACCCCTGTCCCTCGTCATCGACAGCCGACTACAGCGTGGTACAGCGTGCGACGTCACGGCGCTGTTGCCGTAATTCTTGTAATCGCTCGGCCGTACGAGTTGAAGTTGGACCAAATTTCTCGAAAACGAACCTCGTTTGACAACATTTTCAAAAGCAAATAATATTAGTCGTGAAATTATCTACATTTTGCACGTAAATTTGTTAATATTCATTAACGGGTCACGATGTTACGCAACGATATGCGAAAGAAAGTGTAGTTTTTTGTTCAGCTACAATGCATAAATAGGGAATTCCAGCGCATTTCAAAACGCAATAGATAAAAAACTAGTACCGTTAGGCCCAAAAAGTTTTTTGCTATACTCACAAGCTCAATCTCATCTTGCAGTACCTGGAATCTGAAGGATATCTATTACATGCGCAGTTATCATCGATCGACTTTAAGGACATAGTTATTGATTCATAGCAGTTGTCGAAAAAGTTTGCCCCGACTGGGGTTCGAACCCAGAACCTCCGGCTTAACGTGCCATAGCTCTACCAATTGAGCTACCGGGACCACAGAACAAACCTTTACTAAACTGCTATTTGTTGTGATTGTTGACCTCCATGACATAAATCCAACAGAAGACTGCAATGTAGCTGTCAAATCTGAAAGATCACATGGATAAATCCAAACACATCTCATCTCCCATGAGTTGGGAAGTATGAATATAAGATTTTTAAGCATAAGCCCGCTTTAAGGACATAGTTATTGATTCATAGCAGTTGTCGAAAAAGTTTGCCCCGACTGGGGTTCGAACCCAGAACCTCCGTCTTAACGTGCCACGTCGGGGCAAACTTTTTCGACAACTGCTATGAATCAATAATAATAATAATAATAATAATAATAATAATAATAATTGTTATTATTATTATTATTATTAGTCATATCTCAAATATTCGTTTCTCAACACAACGTTTTTAACATATATTCGTTTTTTTTTGTTAAGTCCCTGCTTTTCTCCATAAGCGCATGTGTTAATTTATTTCATATACACGTTTTGCATATATTCCTTTTTATCATTTATTCGTTATTTTTACGAGTCCCCATAGCATATTTATTTCAATAATACGTTTTTTAGGAAATAAAACGATGTGTAGGCCCTACGCGAGAAAAAGAACGACGTCTTTACTACGCAGCCAGCCGCACCAGCTGTGGTAGAGTGCAACGACACCTACTCTCTGCCCCCCCCCCCCACATACAACAAGTTCCAGCAATGGCCGACGGAGCGTGAGCGCGCTACGAGTTTCCGCCATGGCCGATAGAGTGCGCCACGAGTGCGTTGTAGTACTGGTTTCTAGTTCTGTTATTGGCTAGGGAGGGTCGTCTTGTTTCCATCCAATAGCGACGCTCGGTGTGGTGAAATGAAGCAAAATGCGAAGATGGAAGATGGAAATGTCAAGCTAACGCAAACTACGATTTTAAAATACGTAAAAAGTGTTTAAGTGGAATAATCTCCGGCATTCTTTCTTCACGATCGTTTATCGCAATATTAGTGATATAGACGCCAACAAAACCAATAAAGGATATTTATTTTTGACGCCGTGTATTCACGCTTTCTGGTTCCCGCATCCAAGCCTCTTTATTTTGAAGCTTTGACAACAAACGAAGATTCGGAATTAAATACACACGCAGACTAGGGCTAGTGCCTAGGCCTAGTGCCTAGGCCTACTTTTTGCTGTCACATTACACACGAAGTAGGCCTCATCTGCATAGGTAATCAATGATGTGACGCTCGGGCCGAGGCCTAGCCTAGGCCTTCACGCACGCTAGGGCTAGGGCTAGGCCTAGGCCAAGGCAAAGTCCTATAGGCAGTCCTAGGGCTAGGCCCATAGGCAACTAGGCCAAGTGGGGACTCTCTAATTAGGCCCCTATCAAT
The DNA here is from genome assembly GCA_024449915.1 of Sweltsa coloradensis. Classification (NCBI taxonomy): domain Eukaryota; kingdom Metazoa; phylum Arthropoda; class Insecta; order Plecoptera; family Chloroperlidae; genus Sweltsa; species Sweltsa coloradensis. The sequence continues at coordinate 95,025 of JAMZAV010000300.1, forward strand.
AAAATAAGAAAAATGCTTGCCAGATTCAGGTAAAAATCAAGATATAATGCCTCTTGAAACAGTTCATTTTTAATTGCTGGGAACTGTAAATACCCCCCCCCCCCCTCCCACCCCCCAAGGACGCGGCGATCTATTTATAACTCCATGCGCCGATAAGCGCTCGCTAGTTACACTACACCCAAAATCAAAAACAAAATAACTTTAAAATAGACGATTCAAAGCCATAAAAACATTAATTCATCACAATTGTATTACCAGTATAAAATTTGAAATTTTATTAAAAAATTTCAATACAACGTTTTTTGCATTTGTTCGTTTTTTAGCACCTTTCCCCTGAAAAACGTATAACTGAGATTTGACTGTATTATTATTATTATTTATTTTAGAAGTTGTACAAAATATTCATATGCTAAATAGAAAGTTGGCTAAGCCTTTTCAAACTTGGTTCAAGTTTGTGTTGGAATTTCGATTCGACTGCGTTTTTTCTATTTTCCAAATTATGCTACTAAGTCAAAATATAGTGAATGGCTTTGAAACCTGGTTCTTATAGAAAATCAAAACTATTTTTTCAAATTTTTCTGATCCGGTACACGACCAATATCGCCACCTCAACAATTGTTTTTCCTGCGAATTTTTTCAAATTGGCGGTATTTTGTACCGATTTGTACTGCCAAACAAAACAATTTGCAGGAAAGACAATTGTTAAAAAAACTTTTTTCTCGCAGTCAGCCTATAGAACCAGTTGAAAATTAATGTCACAAAAACACAACACCTTACGCCTTGGCAAATTGAAGTTTGAAATTATTTTGAGGTGGATATATTGTCCGTGTACCAGATCAGAAAAATTTGAATAAAATAGTTTTGATTTTCTATAAGAGCCAGGTTTCAAAGCCATTCGCTATATTTTGACTTGGTAGCATAATTTGGAAAAATAGAAAAACGCGGTTAAATAGCCTTAATGGCCATGCCTACACATTTCACATTATAATTACTACCTATTTATCACAGGCCATTGTTTTTGTTTTTATGTTCTAACTTCCTGTTAAGAGAGTGTAGGTCATGCGTTTTAGGCAAATTGCTGTTTGCTCAGATGACTTGACATCACAGGTGTTTGAAATTTTTGATCATGTGTCAAAAATGTCTCTACAGTAACAAATTTCCAATTTTTTTTTAAAGTAATTAAAAAAATTAAAAAATAGTTTTCACGAATTTTGATTTTGTTAAAAAGTCCAAAATTGACTATATTTGTGATTTTTTCTGACTGATTAAGATAAAATTTTGAAAAATCTATGACCGCAGGGCTGTCCATGTGTGCTTTATTGACAACTTTGCAAAGTTTCATATACGTCGGATGCATCTTGGCCGAGCGAATAGCTATTTGCTAACTGACAAATGTGTCCCATTCCCTCTTAACTCATAAACAACAATAGGGAATATTCCACTTACTATTTTATAGTTTATTTTAATTCTTATATATGTCTTAATAGTCACTGCACTTTTTTTATTTAAAAAAATGTAATTTGTGTAATTTAAACAAGAAGTAAATTGGACCCCCAGTTTGCGCGCCAAAAACGAGCGTGCGCCATCTTTGGACGGTACTACGTCATAACTGTGTTGAGTCAAGGCCAATTAGAAACTAAATGTACGTATATTTGTACATATTTACATACAGACGGCGGTGCTCGCCCATCTGCTCAACAACAAACACAACTCCACAGCCACTTAAACGATGTACATTTTCACCAATTTTTTTTTGTTTTTTTCGTATGTGACAGGAGATTTCGCGAGATCATTGTGATAAAGAATAACGAGCATTTTGTATTGAATTTTTGCACAGCCTAGGACTATCATGGTATTCTTTATCTACAATAGGCTTTAATTAGTGATCAAATAAGTAAGGTTTTTGTGCGGGATGTGTGTCAGAACACGGAAGTGCAGGTTAGGGTTGGCAAGCTAAGCCTAGGGCTTGTCAAGTGAGTAATTTTAGTATTCACATACCAATGCCTATATCCTACAGGAACGATTGGCCTAGACTGTTGTATTATAAATAATTTTCTACGCCTAGGCCTAGACCTAGAACTGTTTCAGTTTTGTTTTTTGATGGCAATGTCAACTTTTCTCGTTTTCTGGCTAGGCGTTAAATGTAAAATGTCCGCCATCTGTTTACATTACTGTAGGCTACGCTAGGCGCTGCTTTGTTTAAAACACCGCCGTCTCGAAGTATGTATGTATGTGTATCCAGACGGCGTTGGTTCAACACAGTTCTGACGTCAAAGCCGTTTTTTGCCGCTCTTAGAATATTTAAAAAGTACTGTTTTTAAAACGGCTATAAATTATTGGATTATTATTTTACGGAAAAACAAAGTACATATTTGTAATCGGAACGAAATACTACTTCTAAAAAATCTATTTGTACAGTATTTGACGGAAGTGGAATATTCCCTATTGTCTTTCGGTGATCTTTGGATAAGCTCGTCACTTTAAAATACTGTATTGTCCTCACTCCTGAATATAGGCTAAGCTTACCCTTTTTTCATTATTTTAAATCGTGAAGTTCCTTAACAGCTTATATAATATGCATATGCTTAAGTTGTAAAGTATATATTTTTTAAATATTTCAAGAAGAAAAGTTAAAAGAGGATATGGGACATGCGTCTCGGCCACATTTCTGATTGCTCGGCTGAGTGACACCACAGGTGTTTGAAATTTTGAACAGTTGTCACGAAAGTGGAAATATTTAATATAGGGCTCTACAGTAACACTTTTCTAAAATTGGTTTAACCCCCCTTGCATCTGGCAGCTCAGCCCCTTAAAAGCCCTAGAAACCCTGCAGGTATTCAACAAAACATTGAATTATGTGTTTCGCGGGCCTCGTCATTTAAATCGATGAAGCTCCGGTTGTAGACAACTTACAAAAAAGTTAGGCAGCGGTTTAGCCGAGCTAGTTTAAACCGGTTCCCACTCGAACACCGAAGTTAAGCAGAATCGGGCGTGGTCATGGGTAGAGTGGGTGAACACTATCTACCTTGAAACTCACGTATACCGCTGGTTAGAGCAGATGGAGGGTTCGAAAGCTAGTGTAACGGCTTCGTTCTCCTCGACGTCTGCTCGGCAGTTCGGGTTAGTGGAGGAACCTATAAGACTGTTAAAGTTACACCGTCCTTTCGGATGGGACGTAAGCCATTGCTGGCCCCCTTGGTACTTTTCAAAAGGAGAAGCTACGTGCCAGTACCGGGTTTCCCCTCCTACCTTCTGCTCATACCTCATCCTCATCTATCACCACTCAAAGTCCAACTCGCTACCTTCCCGTGGTTTGGCCTGTGAGTAGGGGAGTAGTGTATTCCCCAAAACTAAGGGCGAGCTCTGGCCGGTTGGGGTGCGTGATGCAGAGAGCTCTCGCGCAACTTTTTATCACACCTTTCTTCATTCACACAGCCTTAGCCTACTCATATTTATTTTCTTCTTTCACTTTTTTCTTCTCCATACTTGCCGGCCCTCTCTGCAACGAGCACTCCTCCGTTCCCACCCAGTTAAACCCATCCTATCCAACATCCTCACTCCTTCCCATTAACTCTCCTCGTCTTTCCTTACGTTCCCCCCATTGGGAAGAAGAAAACATGGTGGTATTTCACAAAAATGGAAAAAGAAAATTTGGAAGATTCCAATACAATTGATATGGGCACTGATAACTCTACTGTTGAGTGCCCTAAAACATCATTATTCATTAACTAACTAACTATCGTCTCGATTAGCCAAAGTGCATAAATATGAGACGTTAAGCAATATCCAATCAATCAATACAAAAAAGTTGTACTGTATGAAATTGATCACAACAAACTCATCTAAATAAAATATTGGTTTTAAACTTTAAAATAGTTCTTTAAAAAGAAGAAGCCTATAGAGCAGAGGAAAGAGGAAAATGTAGGACTAGGCCTATTGGTAGAGATGTGCAAAAATGGTGACAACAAAATTTGCAATTTTTTTTAAAGTTGCAATAATCCCTTCAAATTCAGTTTGCACATGAATCGACAATTTCCAATTCACGAATTTCTGTGATATTTTAGTTGATACCGCGAACAAGTGGCGAAATTAGCAATCAGTCTTTAAACGCGAATTAGATCACGAAATTTCGAACAAAGTTTTTTTAAAGTTTTGGTGGAGGTGCCGGGTTCGTAGTCGAAATTAAATTAAGCCCGGCTGGTACATACGGTGGAGGTGCCGGGTCATAAAGGGATATAAGCTCAAAATACTTCATATCCATATCAAGAGACAATGCATAATTTCATAATTTTGGTGGAGGTGCCGGGTTGTCGAAATTAATTCTGGTAAAATTTGTCGGAAACTTTGAAAACTGAAGGCTGAAATTGAGCTTAAAATTATAACTGAATCTGAACTTCACTCTCAATCAATCAATTCACTCATCCAATCAATCAATTCATTCTCATGTGCTTGTTTTTCTTTTAAATCATTAAAATCAATCATAAATTATCCTGAAACTGTATTTTTTTTTTAGTTGTGCATGAGAAAATAAAATTTATTTTTTTGGCAAATCGCAATTTTTAATTTTTAACAGGATTATAACTAGAGATGTAAAATTTCCGGAAAGATAAATCTCGGAAATTTTCCGGAAATATTTCCAGAAATATTTCCGTGCCTAAAATACATGCAAATTGCAAATATAATGTGGTGGAGTGTAAGGATACGGTTACCTGAGTCTGTATGCAGGATGATGAGACCCACTGCCACTGGTAGCGTGTTGTGTGAGCTTAAGAATGCGCCGGCAAGGCTCTAGGTTATCTTGAGTAACGTACAGATAGCGCTGTTTGTCGTCTCGTATCCATGGCAACGCAGACGCTTGTGTGCTGAGTGTGTGTGTGTGTGCTGTGCTGTGTGTGAGTGAGGCAGTGACGCAGCGATGCAGCCGGCCGCGCGACCTTGGGCCGACACATTATGTCGAGTCGAGACAATATTGAAAATGATTCGGCTAGCGAGCTGGAGAGTGGCGAACGGACTAGCACTGATTTTCTGACGTTTTATTTGCACTGGGTATTTAGCAGCTATAATAACATTGAGGAATGTTGTATACTCAATGATAATAATGATCAAGAGGCAAGTCAGAATTAGGAATTTAGCAAAATGTTCTGAATATACATCCATTAATACACTCAAACACAACTTTTTGTACTGCATGTACAAAAGCTCAAGTGTGAAGAAAATTTCCGACCTACCCTTCATTGATTTATTTTTACCCAGGATGTGATTGTGAATGGTATAAAATCTATTGATTTATTTATTATAGTAGTAGTAGTAGTAGTAGTAGTAGTAGTATTATTTAAAATTTTAGACATACCAGATAAGAAAATATTAATTTCTATTTCAATCACTATAGTAGGCCTACAACTAGTATGGTTATGACGTTTTCTTCGGGAATCCTTCATTTCTATAACTGTAACTAAGGTATACGACGTTTTCGTCCTACCCTTGATGTACTTCTGCCTCTGTTAAAATATGTAATTGCCGATATAAATGCATATTATTTAGCGGTTAGAGAAGGCTTTGCTTTCTTGATTTCTTTGCTCGTTTCGGTTGTTAAGAGTATCTTGGCCACAGATGCTGCAACTTGTGCAAGGACGATGTTATGTACGTGGATTCTTTGATCTCACCGAGCACGAGCCTCTTTGCAAATTGCGCTTCAATAAGCTCGGGCAATAGCATTCCATATAAAACCTACAAATGCAAATTTCCGTTGCTTTCATGGGCGTCGGAAGGGGGGAACGGCAAACGGGGCTAGCCCCCCCCCCTCTCCTGGATGTTAGGGAAAATTATAAATTTTGCACAAGAGTAAATGTTTCATTTTAATTTATTCATAAAATATTTTAATAACCCAAAACCTATATTAACAACCCAAAATCTGATTAAAAGTGGTGAAAAAAACGCACTGCGGGGCCATTTGAGGTGTTCTATCGTTCACGGACCCTCCTCACACCAGGATAAATGTGTTTGAATTAAAAAATTTCATAACCTATTTTAGCAAAACAAATTTGGTTAAATATTTTTGAAAAAAACACCCTGCGGGGCTATTTGGGAGTATTCTGTCGTCAAAATTCCAGACGAAGATTGAAACGTTTCGTTCAACCAATTTTCATCTACTTTTTCCAATTTCCTGCAGTATAAATAATTATAGTGAGGGAAAGGAAAGTGTCGTACAAAGGGGTGGGGACGTTAGATTCAGTTGTTTTTAATTGGTTTCTACTTTCTTTGGCAATAGATAAGTAAATAAACTTTATCAAATCAGTGTTAGCCTAGTCATCACTACTCATGGATTCGTTCATAAATCCAACAGTTTGATACAAACTAGACAGACTACCTACATTATTGTTCCGATCTATACACACGGAATAGATTTAGAAGGTACCCTAGTGTCCCTGTGTCCCTAGTCAGTTACTTTTATTGTGGCTGACTAGTCTCGCGACGGGACAAGTTAGCCAGCGTCGTTATAATATATCCATTATCCATAATATACCTAAAAATCATAAGACTGGGTTTCATCTATAATTGCTATTTCAATTGTTGAATGCGTGTTATTTTCCCATAAAACATAAAAAATCGTTAGCAACAAGAGGCACTCGTTATCGCCATCGATATTTTCTTATAGCGAGGTCACTGGAAATACCGACAGTGTTGGTTCGAGCGCTAAGCGCTTCCCGGGTTCGAATCCCGTCGTGACCGGAAATCCTGACTGATGGTTGTTCCGAGGTTTACCTCGGTCGTTAATGCGAAAGGAAGGGATTGGTCCTCTTAAACAGCCCTCGTATATATCCCTTCTTGCTAGTTGTCCTTTCCGCAGCAACATAGGCCTACCTAGTACCTAGTATACCTAAAGAGGGGCATTCATTGCACCATAAAACATGTTCTATACTTAATGCTAAAACAGATTTAATTCCCAGGGTGAAATATTAAAATGAAAACTAGATAAACGCCAAAGTCGTTGTTAAACGAGTGAGTGACCATGTGTTGAGTACCCGGTAACATTCCCTTTCTTAATTCTTCCCCCTACATAAGGCATCCCTCACCTATCATTGACTAGAGTGGCGCGATTATGGCATTTTAATTGACTTCCACTTATACCAACTAAACTTCAAAACCCTATTATTTATACAATAATATAATAATCAAACTTAAATGCAAATGTTCCCGGGTTCTCAACACATGACTCGCTCACTCGTCTAACAACGACTTTGGCGTTTTTCTAGTCTAGTTGGCTAAGGCACCCTCATACCCGAAATGTGGGAGACCTGGGTTCAATTCCCTGATCGAGAAAGATTTTGTAATTTCTGGATTGTATTTTAAAAATTATTAAGCATGTTTTGAAATGCATATAACGCAGTGTAGTCTATCATCAGTGACAATGCTATGGAAAACTTAGCCAGTACAAAAAAAAGTGTGAATATTGCAAGGTTTACTCAATCTCCGAGCGAAATTTGGGGGTACCTTGGGCGTGCAAGATTCGATACACCTTGGGCACTGCATTCCACGGCCAGAAAAATAACAAATAACAAATATTTTTTCAAGAACAAAACCATTGTCGTTAAAATAATTCGTACACATTCCTGGCCTTTTTTCAATTTATTATTTCTTGTAGGTTTAAATCGCAATTGATCTAGCTGATTTTGTCAGCAGTTCTAAGTAAACTCGTTCGTTAAAGTGGTTCGAATCCCGGTTGGGGCGGACATTTTTAATTTCTGGATTGTAGTAAATAATATCAATTACACCTACGGGAGTGTTTCCCGACTAACCAAATCGAGAAACTCGTACCGAATGTCTGTTTAAAATTTCAGCGCAATCTATTCAGCAATTCGGCTGATTTTCGACGTACAGACACACACATGTACAGAATTACGGAAGTGCCGATTTTCTTGAATGGTAGCTCCGCTCCCTCGTCTAATTACTCAAAATTATTTTCATCATTTGCTCAAAAGCCGCATCTTCAGGCTTCGGGGATAGGTGCCAGGTTCAATGCTTGGCATACCGACAAAGATAGCTCATGCGTAGCGTGAGACCCGATTCGGGAGGTCACGGGTTCGAATCCAGCTACCAGCAATCCTAACTGAATGCAAAGTTTGAGTCTTCTAATAATCCCATGAACATTTGCTTAACAATTACTCTCATAAATTAGTTTGTAACCTAAAGAGGGTCACACTGGGTGAACCTGATGTTAACCGTACAACGGGAATCTTTGCGAAAAACGTATTTTTAAGCTTAGAGCATATTTTGTGGTACTCACTCGACTGCCGTGCGGTGTATAATACAATGGAGTTTAAGATAATATGTTAGCAATTAATATTGTCGAAAAAAATAGCCTGCTTAGTGGGTCAGGAGCCTAAAGAGGGACACATTATGAAATCTAGTTGGCTTCTGTTCCAAAACAGAGAACCTATAAGTACCAAGTGAAACAACAAAATTCTAAAATAGGCATAACTGTCAGAAGTCTGGTATTGCAAGGTATCAGATTCACAGTATGTGCTAGGGAAATCTTTTGACATAATATCTTAAATTTAAATACCTAAGCTATATGTTTTGCTTATATGTGTCACTTAGACTTAGAGTAATCATGCTTAATTAAACAAACTATAATTATATAATAACGTATTTTTTAATTTGTGTCAAACAACAAATAAACACAGCACATACACAATATAAATACACACACATACGTGAACATGATTGAAATAATAAAAACATTGTGTGGACAGCTAGATGTATCGATAACGTGCTTTTTCAACGCTTCTGTAACGGTAACGGATGTAAGTGAACAAGCAACAAACACTCGAGTAGTAAGAACACAAGTTCCAAGGTCAGAGATGGTCAGAGCCTACACGTACACGGGCAACGTTTGGATGTTCGCCGCGTCACTACCTATAGCTCCGCCTCTCGCGGCCGAGAGCTCTGGCGCTACGCTTGCGACATTTTATCTGCAGGGGCAAGCGGTATAGACTAGCCCGCCGAACACTAAACGCCCTTTATTCTAGAAAGCGTAGTTTTAGAGATAAAAATCTACAAAAAAAACTACGTTTCATATGAGAAGGTTTTGAAGGAATGCATCATATCCAAATTTGTATATCTAATCTAAAAAACTGCATTTTATTAAATATGCTTTGGTAAAAAATTAAAATTAAAAATCGAATATGATAGAAACACCAATTGGTTCTTTATTGACATAACGCAAAAAAATTATCTGATTATGTAAAGAATTGTGGATTTGACAGCCAATAAACGAAAGCTCTCTATCGCCGGACCCCTCTTAAACTTTTTCTTAACATCTGAAGGACATTTAAAACACCCCTCCAAGTGCTTTCGCATCCTTGTAACATTCATGATATACAGTTTTGCACAGAACTTGCACCCATAGGAATCATTTTTAGTGTTAACTTGTGGTTGTTTTATAAAGTAACTTCTTATTAGTTTATTTTGATGTTTCCCCATACTGCAAACTTACAAACTAGGCCTAGGCCTACACTAAAACAATTAATACAATGTGAACTTGTCACTTGTCACATTCACATGTAGATCAACCCTTCTTCTTCTTGTTTTTTGTGGCCTTGGTTGCTTGGACCATGTGGCCAGTTAATATCTAGGTATTTTATTGCATTAAGAATAACTTAGGAATAACTTTATTTAACTTGAGGTGCACATGGTACATGCATAACTCATTCATTCATAAGTAATAAAAATAAGAACAAAAGGGAAATGGAAAAAGCTGGGTGTCATGAGCTTGGAAACTATATATTAGCATTATTTCCAAGTGCACTGCCCACCTCATTCCTTTACATCTTTGCTACATTTTGTGCGGGAAATTTAAAATATATTTCCGGAAAATTTCCCGTGGAAATATTTCCCATTTACATCCCTAATTATAACCACCCGTAGGAACTAAATGTTGGAAATTTACAATCTTGCGGGGTGAAGGACGGGGGAGGGAAAGGCGTGAACATTTATCCCCACTTCGATTTTTCGGCATACAAATATGGCACTAGCTCGCCAGCCGCGAGAGGGGTAATGCACAGATAGACAGCTCGACATGATTAATTAATGTCCGACTCGCTACAACGACGGAAATTTCTGCCAAGCCAAGGTCAACCTCATAGCCACAAACCTGCATAGATGCAAAGATGGATATTCTAGCAAGTGTTCTATCCTCATACTTAGGTTTTTTTTTTTTTTTTTTTTTATTGTTGTAAATTGAATGAATAACATACTAATTTGATATCATTTTTAATTTGATATTGAACACGGTAATTGGTAAGTTATCCAAATTTGTGTCTCTCCAGAAACAACAAAATGCATAATTTATTTGGGCTATCTTGAGCTCGTAGGATGAAAAAGATCCACATGAATGACGTAGGAATTTGATAGTAAATTTCTGGTTAGATTAACTAAATGAAACTAAAATGCAATTGTTATTTATAAAAAAAAATACGCATTAATTGGTAATGTGCAATAAGTAGGGCTGCTTAGCATAATAAAATTATATAATTTTTCTGCGAATTACACCACGGCAGGTCTTACAAAGGAGTGTACCCAACCGGACAAGAGTTCGATACACACACTAAAGCTAGATGTCCTAGCAAGGTAGTAGTGTAGTGAGTAGTGTAGAAGATTAATAAATCAACCACGTATTGTACCGAATACACTTTCATCAACAGGGGCGCATCTCAAGAATAAATTATTAATCAGAGTATTTTGCTAGAAGTTATTATGCAGGACAGATTGTAATAATTATATTTGTCGCAAGCCGCCCATAAATTCCGAAACTGACATTGGGAAGTACATAAGCTTCCCGACGAGCGCCAACGAGGTACCATGGTACCAACCACATTGCGCGAATGGCAGGTCAAAGCTAGGAGTCAAATGTTAAAACTCAGGTCATTATTACTTATGTTAACTTATAACACAGTCACACCGTTAGATGTGGCACATACGATAAGAGCGCTGGTCCGAGACGTTCGGCGTTCAAAATCTCAATGAAATTAATTAATTATAATAATAATAATTATATATATTTCTATATAAAATATAATAATTAATGTTTATCATATTCAGATATGAAGTAAATTTAATTTCTTTAGAGCAAAGCAGTTACATTCAAATGTGTATTGTGTGGCTCGTTGGTATTGTTGTTAGAATCTCTGCTTCCAATACAGAAGGTCCATGGTTCGATTCCCGTTAAGTCAGAAGGTTTTAACTGCTGATTTAGCAACGGTGACTTAGGAGCCGTCCTAGCAACGAGGCACATAATAAATTTAAAGTTGTTCTGAATCGGCCTTGTTGATTCTGGCGTTGATCCGCGGGCGCACTGTCCATACTACTGATTACTAGATTTCCTAAATTAAAAAAATATCGATCTTTGATTGGTTATCGCTAACTCGTCGATTACGTCGGGGCCTGCAGGGTTGGATTGATCGCAATAGTTTACTGTCCCCCACTGAAAATCAGTTATATGACTGAGTGGGTAGACAAAATATGAATTTATTTATTTATTATAAATGCTACGCTATACGCTCACTTCCATGCAAATATAGCCCTACCTCAGAACGTTATTCCTTGTGAACAAAGTTATTTTTACTCACAACAAAGATAAATAGAACGTATTTTCACATTAGGATTGACTCATTCGACAGAAATATTAATTGTAAATAAATTTTACCGGATTCATAAGATAACAACCAATAAAAAAAGTTAGTGGTCATTTGAGACTCCGGATACACATAAAATACATTGCAAATATCTCAAGACAAATACACGAAAAAAATCTCAAAAATCTCGTAGTTTATATTATAATGCGTCACACATAGGCATGTGTTACACTGGTGAGTTAGGATTATTACACATTATTTACATAGACTTTGAGAATTTTTATTTACACATGTGCACACATATAGAATGAGGTACATTGAGTTCAACTATGTCCATTCACGTACACTCGCGACCAAATACGTTAGTAATGTGATGTTTGACATACTTAACAGCCTCTAGTGTGTACTATAACAAATAAACACAGGGAACAATAACTATATTTAAAAAAAAAAAAAAAATGGGAGAAAACTAAAATGTAAATGTGATCATGTTCACGTTTCATTTGTTTTATTTCTTGAATTCTTCGGCCACACTTTGCAAGTGGCATTCACACCCAATGAAGAGATGAACTGCATTGCAAAACTACGTTGTAGGTTTTCTACTTAGATGATTTTTTTGTCTTTGATTTCAATTGCTTGGACAAACAGTTTTTGCAAAATTAAAGTAATATGGAAATCACTTATTCGAAGTATAAGGTTTCAAGGTTAATCGAGATGGTTGGTACATTGGCAGAATAACTATCCCCACGGTGCAGGGAATTAAAATTATTATTCATTATAATGCATATTTTTAGTAATAATCATAATATCTCTGTTCATTATAACTTACCCAAGCAAATAGCAATGATTTGGATATTACCCGGAATAATATTAAAACGTAAATATTTTTTTAAAACATGATCTGAACAATTCTTGGAAACATCAAGGTGCATAGACAATCATGTAATTTTATAATATACCTCCCACGTCCCACTCGCAGGGAAAAATGGGCTATGTACGAGAAATAGGAATGTTATTATATCAGAGAAAACAACAGAATGAATTATATGTGGATGTTTCTTCCCCTAGTTCGTAAAGTACGGAAGAACTGCAATTGAGACGCTCAGAGTGGTGTTTAAATTGCACCCAAGCCTATATGCATGATATTATTATCGTTCTAGTAATCAAAACAATTGATGCAATGAGGGTTTTAAAAAAATACAAATCATAATTGTAAACATGCATGTTGCATGTAAAAGATGTAATTTCAGTGACGGACTTCAATTAAAGCGATCCGAACCGACGACGCCATCGATTGGCGAAATAATCGGACATTTTAAATCCTAGTTCACAGATTACCATGATTCATCCGCGGATGAGTCAGCATAGACCTCCTAACTACTTCGGAACAACCATTTACAACTTGTTGTGTGCTTCGCTGCTAAGACGGTTTCAAAGCCACACTCTCAGTGGATGTAATGCAATACCCTTCACATAGATTATGGGTTGATTCAAGTCGGGAATCGAACCAGCGACCTTCTGCTATGGAAGCAGGGACGCTATCCTTTGGACCAACAAGTCACAAACATTACTTGGCAGACTTGCTTGCCCCCAGAGCAATGAAATGAAATATTCTGTAATATCAATCATTACGTAGTACATGGGTGATGTCTGTCCTATGGATATGACCCCGGGTTCGAATCCCGTCGAGACCGGCAATCCGGATGAATGAAGGGTTTTTTCGAGCTTTTCCTCAGTCGCTAATGCGAATGCAAGGGATTGAATAGCCCTCGGACAAAACTTCACAATTATCCTATCCGCAAACTACCTAGTTAGTCACTATAGAAGAGGGTCACACCGGTTAAATCTCATGTGTATATCCTACAGCGGGCATCCTACAAAAATTTATTTATTTATGGATATGACCGGTCGAAAGGCCCGACCGACTACCGTGCGTTAGCAAACGATGTTATTTTCTTATCGTGCTGAAAGAACGCTACACGATATCTAAAAAATAGAAGAAAGGTTGGATTTACACACACATAGATGTACATAGACTAATCAAACAATATTTGCTTAGTTCTTACAACGCGGGTAATTATGTAGATTGGTTGAATGGGAGCACTACAAACCTAGCATTGCGGAGAATCAAAGTCATAATCTACTTAAAGAACGCGATATACATATTATTTAGGCAGTCTCAAATTCTGATGTCGTCCGCGGTCGCAGTCTCGCACATAGGGACGCTGGCGAATTACACTAGCAGAACGCGGATAAGTGACGTTGAACAACAATAATCATCATTAATTTCTGGTAGCGAATATTATAGAATTCTTACAACGATGTAAAAAGCTGCAAGCAAACCTCAAAATAGCAGATTGTGTTTATGTAATCTGATGACAAGCACATCCGGTGTCCAGATCCTGCCCACATTACCTCCCCTACTTCCTTCGAAGTAGACACGATCAAATTTCACAAGAGAGCACCACCAAATGGAGCCTAAAAAGTGTGCTTTGCAAGGCGTTCGTACTTTTCAAACTACGTCTACATTTTTCATCCGATTTCAATAAAGTTTTTTTTATTTTACTCAAAAATTAACTGTTATTCTACGTACATGGCCTGATTTTGCTAATTCACTCCTCTTTGGTCAAACAAGGGCAGTAAACTTTGACCGGAAATGAACATTTTCTATGGACTTTGAGGACTCGTGGGGGAATTGTTTTAACTTAAATGAACAAAAGGGCTATGTACGAGAAACAAGAATTTAGTTATCTATCGGAGGAAAAAAACAGAATGAAAATATAATGATTCCCCTGTCCGTAGTTTGAAAAGTACGAAAGTACTGCAAATGGCACGATCGGAGTGGTATTTAAATCGCACCCAAGCCTCTTAAGGCGCGAATTTTCAAACTAAAAAAACATATTTGCACATTTTTACCTATTGGTAGAGGTTTAGTTTAATTTAATCTATCTCCAATGCATGGGTCAAGGCCTACTTGTTGTTTTTGTCGCAAATCAACTAGGCCTAGGCCTATACTACCATTTTATTGATAAACAAGGTTCAATATTGCTACAGATTCACAGATTCAGTGACAATAAGGCTTGGGCCTAGGGCTTTACCAAACTAATTACCTACGTACAGCATCGTAACTTCATGATCAATCATTTGCTGGTACCTTAGGCTACTTACTTATTGTCGACTGAAACCAAGTACGGTAGTATATATTAATATATTCTAGAACGTAATAAAAATGACCGATCATCCAGGCCCTAGGCTGTCACTGCTAGACGAAATGGGATGATAATTACATCATAATCATTGTAATGTTATTTTAACAGATTCAAAATGATACAAAACTCGTAAATTGCACCCTCCTTCACTAAAATACAAGCCTACAAGGCCGTAAGGATAATTTAAGCTGGCTTTATTTATGTACAAAACTGACAGGCCACCATTAAAACTTCAACAAATGAAACAGCATTTCCACGGAACGATCGGTCAAGAATTGACAATAACAAGCTCCCGTATGGTGCTACCATCTAGCGTGAATTTGTGAAACTTCAATTGCAAAATGCGCGAAAACTTGAACTTTTATAGCAAATGGCGTAGATTTTAAACAATACAAATCAGCTCAGCGCTAGCGCGTATATACACTTATGGAGCTCTAGCCCAGGAGGCGCAGAGCGTACCAGTGCGCTTGTGGATGCAAGGGGGTTAAAAATTATTAAAAAAATTATTTTCACGATTGTTTGTTTTGTTAATATGGACAAAATTGACTATTTGTGAATTATTTTGATTAAGACAAAATTTTGAAAATCTATGACTGTAGGACGCTGTCCATGTATGCTTTATTGACAACTTTGCAAAGTTGTTTATACTTCGGATGCTTCTTAACCCATTGGGGCAGACTTACGGAACGGTTCCGGAAATGCGAGTCTGGCCCAAAAATTTACTTACGGAACGGTTCCGTCTCCGTTCCGTTCGTCATTTATTTTCGCGCCAAACCGACGTAGTTCAGTCAATCTCAAACAGATAGCAGCACTATATGGCGGCTGACTCTTTTACCGACGTGGTTTAGTTTTTTCCCCGATAAATTCTCGAACACGGCCATTTCACAGACGACAACAAATAATATGAAGGCCTACAAATTGTCAAGGCGGTGCGCCGTAACAGAAACAAGGAGGTTAACAGAAATAGGCTTCTCAGCTGTTGTTTACTTCGTAAAACTGACGTAAAGCTCCTGAATGTTACGAGATGGCGAATCTGAAGGAGATTGTGCTGAATTTCCAATGAGCATGATATATTGCGAGATTCAGGAAGTGTTGTTGATTAGCTTGCAAATGATGCAAGCGATAATAATGATGTGGATGAAGACAAGAGTACTTCTAACCAAGATAAAATAAGACGATGACACAAGTAAGGTTAGGCCTAGGGCTGGCGGGAATATAAACTAGAAAAGCAAAGCATATGAACTAAAAACAATAGGCCTAGGCCTTCAATTTTGTGCATTCACGTGATTTCGGCCCGTAGGCAGGGTGCGGCGGGGTGCCATCCCCCGTAATACGGATTTAACTGGATCCGTACGGGCAAAATAAGCAAAATCAACTGGTGGCTCAAGGGGTTAATCTTGGCCGTGCGAATAGTTAGTATTTGCCAATTGCCAAATGTGTCCTATTCCGACTTACATTATAATTATATACTAATTATAATTATATATTCCGTACAGCCTATATTTGAGACTGTATGGAAGTACAGTTTATGTCAAATATTTATTTTATATCTATATAGGTCCGAGTGCCAGAAACTTCAGAAAATGCAGAATACACAATAGGTTCAATCTCTGGTATGAACAAGCGACGTGCCCGCAAGAAAGGTGAATCTGAGGTGCCAATGGAGGAACGACTTGACAACCTAACATTAAAAAAGCTTGAAGTTGGAACAAAGAATCAAAGTGGAAACAGCATGGCCCAGCTATTGATACAGGTAAATAGCGTTTTTTTGTTTTTTTTCAGCTCGCGCTCTATTTCACACAACACACAATACACAGCGACATTATCCCTCCCCCTCTAGTGCATGGACGGCCTCTGTAATTGTTTTGTAAACATGCTGTCTACCCACATCTTTTGCAGTGTCTTTGTTAAGTTCTTTCTTCTCGGAAGTCGTGGCTCTTCGAAATATCATTTCAGGGAATGGCAGATTCAAGCCTTTGTAGCTTGTGCGGTAAGGAAGAACAGAATCAACAACATCTTTTCAGTTACAAAAGGGTCAAGTTTGGACTTGACGCGATGCCAGATGGCATGACGCATTTATAGAAGGAATCCTGTCTCTATTGGATAACACGACAACACATGATGGCCGAGTAGGCAGATTGGGATCATATGAAAAGAAGATCATTTCAGCCGATGTTTTAAAAGTTCAACTGGTTGTTTCTTTTATTTACAGCGTTATTCAACTGTCCGATATTTATTATGTTACAACATGAAATGAAATTCCCTATTGAGAAAAGTTCCCGATTTTGCTCTAATTTAGCAGAATAACGTAATTATTGCCTTATTTTGCGACAATACAGTGGAACCTCGCTCCCAACAATTTTTAAGGGATTGAGTAAATGAATCTTTGTAGGTGGGAAATCGTTCCAACGAGGATCACACAAAAAATTTGAATTTTATAGTACGCGATCTATTTTATTGGTGAGGCGTGTATACACATGTCAGCTGGTAGCGATCGATACTGGTAAGTACGTCTCTGCGCAGGCCCCGAGTTCCGTGTGATTTTGCAAGACGTGACCCGTCAGTCCGACCTACATGGAGAGCTGTAGAGATAACACTTTCCCGCTCCACTGTCTCACTATACGCCTACTGCGCAGTGCGCCTGCGCCGTGTCAGTCTGGTAGACAGAGCTATCAAGACAGGCTTGCTCCTCTCTCGACTCCATGCCTACTGTGCAGAGCGCCTGCGCGTTGGACTAGCAAGCCAACTGGCTCGTGAGGCGAGGCCGGCCCGCCTGGCTTGGTCGATGCACTCGGGCGAGAGTCGAGCTCGTATTATTTTACGTAAATGTTCCGTTTTTCTTTCTGTTTTTTCGAGAGTCGTTGCAGCGGAGTAATAACTAATGCAATTTTAATCAGTGGGCTTACAAATTCATCGTTCGAGGCGGGAAATCGTTATTTTTGGTGCTTTTAAAAGACGTTAAGTCGGGAAAATTTAACATTGGTTTAAATTAGGGCTGCCCAATAATATCGATAATTCGATACGATATTGATATGAAGAAAAAAATTCAATATCAATGTGGAAATGTATATCTTTTTTTTTCACGATTTTTTTTTCTTTTTTAAATCAAGAAATGCTTGGTGTAGCAGTGAGTTATGGTTCTGAAGCGCTGTTCCCCCCCCCCCCCACGCCACCAACTACATATTGCTAGTCAGTTTGGCTTCAGGCCAAGACTCTTTAACCTTTGTTTTGTTTATGTTATTGGATGAGCAAAGCAAAGACTTCAATTTCACTGACCCCCAAAAAATTTAGCTCGCATTGTTTTATTTATTTATATTTTTTTTTCTGTCTGTTTGTTAGCTCTCTACCAGGCAAACGGCATATCCGATCTTGATGAAAATTGGAGGGGACCTTTGAAATATCTAAACTTAGAGGTGTATTGTTTTTGGGTACAACCGAAGAAATATTTCTCATGAATATCGTACTTTTATGATTTTTTTCGATTTTTAATGCAATATTTTTGTGCCATTTGGGCCGATTCTGACCAAACGGGTGGGGCTACAACGTTCATAATATGCAAGGACATTAAGGTTATGGTGATGTAGTACCTTTTGAAAGAAAAAGTAAAAAAAGTTAGCCAGAATCCATAGAAATAAAGCTTTTAATATAAGTTTTTTACGGTAAATAATACCAATTGACAAGTAACAATAAAAACTTGACAACAATCACCTACAATGCGTAGGCAGCAAAGCAAAGCACTTGCAAAAGTTAACATATCCCACACAAACTAAAAACTTGAAAAAAGCTCATCCATCAACGCGACTAAAAAAAGCGTTTGCGAAGCTTCCTAGTGAGATAAGATAACAAGACCACATTTGTAATCTCATTCATATCAGCAAAGCATAAGAGGCAGCTCAAGTTGTTACACTACAGTAGTGTCCAGACAGAGTCAGGGAGAGAGAGAAAGAGAGAGAGAGAGAGTTAGCTTCTTTCTCTTCGCAGGGCTGCGGCACAGTGGCATGTCTGCATTGTCGGCGGGGCCTTGGCTACGCCAGAAGAACGTAATAACACGTAAGAAAAAAATAATAATTTCAAAAAAAAATTCAAAAAAAAAATATCGATACTCAATTTGAAAAGTTTGATATCAAATCACGATATCGATAATATGTCACCTTACGATATATCGATATGATGTTTTTTATTGTTGGGCAGCCCTAGTTTAAATGGGGAAAAGAAGGGATTTTGTGAGATCGTCGTTGGGGACGGAAAATCGTTGCAGCCGTGATCGTTGGACCAAAGTTCCACTGTATTAAATTTAAAACAGTCATATTTAGCATAATTTAAAAAAAAGTCATTCACAAAATTTCGGGGTCTCTAGCTATCGCTTATCAGTCGATAATGGAAGCCAAACACACTCCTTACCTTGCGCCGTATGTGTGTCTCGCAGTGGACACGTTGAAAATTGGGGGACTGAGGATAGATTGTTCAACGAAAAATATGACTTGATCATTTTAGGCCTATCAAAAAAACAAAACAAGGTCCCTTAGTATTTGTTGTAATGGTGTTTAACTGTCTATGCACATAGTAGGCCTATAGTAGACTATTTTGTTTCAGTAAAATCAGAGATGATATTTTGCCTCAATCTTCTTGTTGCTGTTGTTCTTGTCTCAAAATTTTATTTCTTGCTAATTTTTATTTTATTATTTTTTATTTATTTAACGTCTATCCTATTCAGTTAAAAAACTGATTTACAAAGGAGGACAACTTTATTTTTTTAGTTCTGTAGTGTAATTTCACTAATTTGTGTTTGTTTATCTTCCAGGGACTTCAAAGTAAGGACAAGCACTTACTCTATGATGTATTGTTGAGGAGAGATCCCGACATCATAAGAAACACCGTCATCCAACTCCCTGTCCAAGTCATACCGCCACTTGTCCAAGAGCTTTCAGTTCTTGTTCAAGGACGCACAATCAGGTGAGTTCATTTGACAAAAATAAGTTCTTGTCTTGTGTAATTCCAGTTGCTGTTAGATGTCATTTAATCATTTTATGTAGTCCCACATAGTGTTAAAAAAGTAAAAAATAACTTTGTTTACAAGGAATAACGTTCTGGGGTAGGGCTATATTTGCATGGAAGTGAGCGCGTAGCGTAGTGTAGCATATATATATATACAATATAATAAATAATATATTCATATTTGGTCTACCACTCAGTTAAATAACTGATTTTCAGTGGGAGACAGTAAACCAAAGCGACCAATCCAACCCTGCAGGCCCCGACGCAATCAACGAGTGAGCGATAACCAACCAAAGAACAATATTTTTTAATTATAGAAAATCTAGTAATCAGTGGTAATGGACAGTGCAAATACCCGCGGATCAACGCCAGAATCAACAAGACCGATTCAGAACAACTTGAAATTTATTATGTGCCTCGTTGCTAGGACGGCTCCAAAGTGACCGTTTACAAATTCCTAAGACAAGAACTGATGCTAAATCAGCAGTTAAAACCTTCTGACTTAACGGGAATCGAACCATGGACCTTCTATATTGGAAGCAGAGACGCTAACCACAATACCAACGAGCCACACAATACACATTTGAGTCTGAAGAAAGTGCCTTGCTTCAAAGAAATTAAATTCACTTCATATCTGAATACGATAAACATTAATTAAATATATAAATACTCGATCAAAAAACGATATTTAGACCACAAGATATATCAAATAAAACACTTAACGAAAAAAGTGTGCACATTTTCAAGAGGCTCTCTTCATCAGACGCGAGGAAGTTTGTTGAAATGTGTTTTAATGTATGGCTGTGGTTATTGTTCGTGCAGTGTTTTTATATAAATACAATCCAACTCGTATATGTTTTACAAGTAGGGTACTTTACCTATCCATATTAATAACGAATGAGTGTAATAAAAACAACTTTTCATACTTTCAAGACAACGTATCACGTTTGCGAAGCCACAATTCCCAGTACAGTATATGAAAATTGCTAAAGCGTAAATCGGGTAATCCTCATAAACAGTCAAGAGTAATGGACATGGACGGTATTCAAAAAATGTCTGAGGACCGGGCCGCGTGTGGCTGCACCCCTGCACATTCGGTTGTTGATGCCACTGACTTTTATCCCAAACAGTGATTGTGTAATTTAACTCGTTTAATTGAATTGAAGGGGAGTGAAACAATTCAAACGAGCTTTACCTCACTAGGGTTCGAACGAAAACCTCCGCCTCTGTTTGCAATAGTACACTACACAACAACAATCTTGCTGTCTTGGTTTATGACGATATAGGGCGAAGGTCAGCATGAAACTAAGGGACATGAGTTTGAATCGCAAATTATAGATACCGAAAAAATAATATGCACTATGTATAATTTAATAAAGAGTACCTTATAAGCTTGATTACTCGCTTGCTATGCTCAGTATTCTATTGAGACGATTAGTGTTTAGGACTAGAGTTTATATTTTGAAAACATTACTAATAATGTTTTGTTCAACCGGGAGAAACGGGAGAAACACCAATTTTGATAGCATAGGCCTAACTGTAAAATATAAAACTATAAATTGTATTAGAATGTTATTCATTACCATACACCAGAAAAAAACTTTCGGATAGGGATTACAACTCGATATTTATATTCGCATTTATCGATGCCAGCAATGGAAGTTGACCTTGACAGTGTTATCGTCGCTAGTGAGCCGGGCGCGTTATAAATCAGGCGCTGGCTATTTTGTCGGTTCATTTCCCCTCTTTGCCTTGCGTGCAATACTGCCATGTTTTGTTTCGGTGGGGATGACTAAATTTTAGGGATGTGCGGGTACCCGAAAAAACGGGTCATTTTCGGGTAGGTAAAATTACCCGACCTCGGGTCGGGCCGTCAATTCCTACCCGAAAAAGTCGGGTCGGGTAGAAGTAATAAAGAAACACGCCAATCTGCTCCTTTTAAACCTCCCGCTCACACGCCAAACGAACAGCTGACGTCGGAGCGGACCAATCGCTACGACGTGGGCGCGGCTATGCTATGATGCTGTGTCCTTGGCTCTTCCCGTCTTCCGGCGCTGTCCCCGCTGGGAGTAATAGGCCCTAGGCCCCTACTGACCGTCATTACTCGTCTTCTGGTTATTCAACGCTAATAACGGCATAAAGCAAGTTGAATATTACGTACGTAGGCGAATGGTGAAAAAAGAAACAACGCTAATAAACATCGTCGAATGCCTAGGCGGCAGGCCTAGAAGTCCGATCTAGTGCGCATCGTTGCGCGCAGCAGAGCGTTGGGCGGAGTCAGACCGAAAGGCTGGTGCAAACGCGCGATTTCGTCAGATGCATGGCTGGTACAAAGGGCATGATTTCGTCGGCCGGAAGAGAAAAATACGCGATCGCATCGGTTTTTCTTGGGGTTGGGTCGGAAATATTAGGAAACGATCGTTACGATATTATTTCCGAGAATAACGAACGATTGATGCAGGAAAACGATAATAGCGGGGTTTCACTGTACTAGGCCTAGGCGGAGGCTAGGCCTACTCAAGCAAAAGTTCATAAGACGCCGATTTGGAAGTACTTCGTGTCAACACAGCCCAGAGTGGCTACCGCAACCAATGCAAAACTGTTTTCTAGGATTTTTTTTAAAAAAATGAATTCACAAATAATAAAAAAAATTCACTACCCGAGCCCGACCCGAGCCTACTTCAATTACCCGAGCCCGAGGGTACTTTTCAATTACCCGACCCGAGCCCGACCCGAGTTCAAAAACCACTATCCGCACATCCCTACAGTAAATTTGTTAAGTTGTTCACGCCTATCTCCCTCCCCTCCCTTCCCGCTCCCCGCAAGAGCGCAAATTTTCAGGATTGCGTGGGAAAAGTTGGATGCAATGCTGTTAAGTGCTAATTGCATTGCTATTTAAATACAAAATATAATTTTTTTAAACAACAGCCTTATTTTTCATGCTTGTGATCGATGCTTTTGAGATTTGTTTTGTGTGTTGTGATTGAAAGTTTTCTTTAAATGAACCCAGAATCGACAGTTTGTATCATAATTCAATCATAATGTATTAATTCTTTTTGTGTTAGAATTATAGCTTAAAATTCTTTGTTTCCAATTACCCTACTTTAGTTTCTTTATGGGTCTATGTGTGGTACCATGGCTGTTTCCATTTACACCAATATTCGGGGAAAACAAATTCGAGTTTAAAAAAAGCCATTAAAATACCATACAATATT
This sequence comes from Sweltsa coloradensis, assembly GCA_024449915.1. NCBI lineage: Eukaryota > Metazoa > Arthropoda > Insecta > Plecoptera > Chloroperlidae > Sweltsa > Sweltsa coloradensis. Next base: position 118,077 of record JAMZAV010000300.1, read on the forward strand.
CTTCTATGAAATTCTTTTTGGTGTCATGATTTGGTTTACATCCCAATGCACAATTTTGCTCCTTACATTTTTTCTCTCCTATCAATACCCTAGCCTACAATTAATGAGATCAAAGTTAACAAATACTAAAAGTGTTTCTAACCCACATTCCCCCTATATACTTCTTTCATATTTCATTATAGTCCTGAGCAACACATTTCAGATTTGTATTTTAGCAGCAAACTTCTTGATTTGAAATCTTTTAATGGTGGCTGTAAATTGTAATGGCTTTCGAGTTTTGACCGTATGCTAAACGATTTGATTAATCCACCCTTTTTTTGTAGGAGCGTGACGGCAGTGTCATGGCTGAGGTGTGTTCTAAGTACACACGCTGGCCAATTACTTGCCATGCCCGATCTTGATGAAGCGTTCTCTGGCATTCTGGGCATAACGGAAGCCCGACTGCAGGTGCTTGCGCCCCTGACTCGGCTTCGTGGGCGGCTGGATTTGTTGGTCGAACAGCTTAACAACAGCGCCAAACGTGGTCTAGACAAGGCAGAGGAAGACCCCCCTGTACTTGTTTACCAAGACTCTGGTACGTATATGTAGGCCTAAAATAATGTTAAAGGTTTGTTGAGCTAACTAGTCCTCTATAGCCTAGGCTTTCATGATTTGATTATTTCTCAAAGTATACAATCAGATATTTGGTTTGTTTGGATTAATGATATTGTTACTTGTAAACATGATTGAACATTGAGAAAATTCAAATTTTATGATTAAAAAGTTAATAGGAAGTTCTACAATGTTATCTATGCACATAAAGGGTGGGCCTAGGTCAAAATCTTAGTGCATCATTCATCAGGCCTGCCCTGCCAAAGGCTAGGCTAGGCCTCGGCCTCTTTTAACTAGGGCCTAGAGCAGAAATGATTTCATGTTTAAAAAATGAATTTTTCTTTAGAAGATACACATTTGTATGCATTTTAGTAACATGTGAAGCAGTCACAGGCGTTTTTGGTCCATATATTCAAGTCTGCAAGGTAGGCCTAGGCTATTTTGTAGGTTGTGATCTGGTAAAAACGGAAATATCGTCATTTTAGCCTTGCATCAAAGAAATTACCGTTTTTTGTTCTTTTCACGGATATTTGCGGATATTTCACGTCCTCTTACAGGATTTGAAAAAAAAGTCGGTGGCAACCCTGGTTTAGTGATTTGAAATGTTCCCTACACGAGTGAAATCTTCTTAAATGAAGTATACATCTTACCGCTTTTTTTTTTGTAATTTAAAGATTCGATTAGTGTTCTTCCTACTACTGTTTCCCCACAAAATAATACCATAATTTATATGTGCCTCAACTAATGCATAATAGGCAGCAGTAAGCAATGCCCTATCAGTATCACAATACTTTTTCAGCTGCCTTAGAACGTATATTCCAGAGCTAATTTTCCCCGCAATAAAATCAATGTAGTGATTCCAAGAAAGCTTGTCATCTATTAGAATTCCTAGAACATTTGCCACCACAGCTTGGTCCAAGATATTTTCGCCTATTTGAATATTTATTTCCCGATTTATCCTATTTCCTGGATTAAATACCATCACGCTACACTTTTTTTCGTCAACTTTAAGACAATTACTTTTGAATTGTTGGGCTATGATGTTAGTTTGTACGTAAGCACTTACTTCCAGATCTTCCATTGTTTTTGAAGCTACCATATAGGTTGAGTCGTCTGCAAAGAGCAGCAATCGACCATCATAAACTTGCTCCGGTATATTGTTCACACATATATTAAAGAATAAAGGTCCATTCACAGACCCCTGAGGGACCCCGTGGTGAATTCCCTGCATTTCCGATTTATAAGATTGCTTAGCTCCAAGCTCATTAACAGTATCAATTTGAACAAACTGAGTTCTGTCTTTAAGATATGACTTTACCCACTCCAACGCAACACCTCGGATACCATATCTTTCAAGTTTTTGCACAAGGATACTATGGCTCACACAATCAAAAGCTTTTGACAGATCCATAAAAGTGGCCATTGCACCTTACCCCTATCTATATTTTCTATCACGTAGGTAATAAATTCAGCCAAAGCTGTAATTGTTGATTTGTCCTTCCTAAAACCATGCTGATTCCTAGAGATTAAATTCCGGGATTCAAGAAATTTGTTTACTCTTTTATGAAATGCAATTTCAAAAACTTTTGAAAAAGTTGGCAATACTGAAATGGGCCTGTAATTTCCTACTTCTAAAGGATCACCCTGCTTGTAAATACTAGGCACTACCTTAGCAATTTTTAGTTTGTCGGGGTACTCGCCCACCATAAACAAAAAGTTTATTAAGTAGGAAAGTGGTTTAGCTAGGGCCTGCGCACACTGCTTATATAGTATTGGCGAGATTTCATCATAACCTGAGGAGTATTTATTTTTCATCTGTGATATAATATCATAATATGTTTTACTTCAGTTTCATTGGTGAAGTAGAGAAGCATTTCATGGTCAAGACCTTTTGAGAGATCTAGCCTCCTCTTTCATTATATTTTCCACTATTTTAGAGAAATATGTATTAAAGGAATTCACTACTGCCTTCGGATCAACAACTCATGCATCATTTCTCAAATCCTGAATCTTAGAAATAATAACATCAATGCAAGTGCAAAGGGCTAAAATCATGGAAAACAGAAAAAGTGGTGTTAATTCACGAAAATTTGCGGATGCGAAATGGTTACAAATTTCACCGACCTACTGTTGACAACTGCAATCAAATTTCAACTATCCATCAATTTAAAAAGTCAAAAAAAAATACGTTCACAAAAATAATGTTTTTTTTGCTGCCTTGAGCACAATAGGGAAACTAAGTAGCGTGCGCGGGAGAAAATTGGGATCACACTTGATCACAAGGCATAGGAAAATAACCCGCCTTCGAACTTTGCGCTACCGAATCTCCCGACTGAGACCAAAATATGACATTTCAAACACACGACGAGAACACTTCCTATTTTCAGTAGGTACGTATAACAGACTTAGTCGACAGATTTTGAACAACTTATACCAAATTTAAATGAGAGCGAGTTTAAAAAGTGCTTGAAAGTGCGGCGATGCAATATCTCGTGATTCAGGGGCGCGGGTGTGCTGCTAAAGTGCGACATCGCTTGAATGTGGCATCGCGGCCTTGTCGTCATATGTCGATGTTGCCTATCTCACACACTCTCCCCTTCACCCCTCTAGACTAGGATGCAGTCCATAGCATTCAACAATGCTCCTATACCTTCGTGCGCATGCGTGTTCCTCTCATCTCTCTCTCTGCTGCATGGAGACACATTCTCTTTCTATTTTTTTAAGTGGACGGGCAACACTGCAATTACACATACTTTTTAAACTCGCTCTCATTTAAATTTAGTATAAGTTATCGAAAATCTGTTAACAGTTAACTTATACGCAATGAAAATATGAAGTGTTTCTCGTCGGGTGTTCGAAATGCCTTATTTTGGTCTCAGTCGGGAGACACAGTATAACGCAAAGTTCAAAGAAAAGGTTATTTTCTATGCTTTGTGATCAAGTGTGATCCCAATTTTCTCCCGCGCATGCTACTTAGGTTCTCTATACCCAAGGCAAAAAGAAAAGCATTTCATATTTTGTGCAAACGTTTTGTCCCAACAATTAGCGATTGATTAATGCTAATGGTAATCAAATTAATGTCGAATTGGAAGTCAATTTTTTCTTTCAACATCAATGTCAAATCCCAACCTTCTCCATTAATGGTATATACAGTTATTACGTAAACTGTTGGGATATTATCTTTTTAGTTTTTCTTGCTCACACACAACATTTTTTATAGGCTTATCCCAAAGGAATGGACTCGTAAACTTCTTGCACTTTAGGTCGGCTCTCTGGCATCAAAATTCATACTTCTTGCACTTTAAGTGGGCTTTTTAATATTAGTAGTTACTGCGAGATTCGTAAAAGCTAAAATAGTTTGAATTTCGAATCAAATATAGAGTAAATATAATTTGGGGATGTTATTCAAAATTCGAATATTTGCAAATGCCTAGTTTGATTCAAGAAGTGCTATGTTACACTTTGCTTTCAGCTTCACTTTCAGTTTAGAATATAAAGATAAAACTTACCGTATTTACTCGATTGTAGGTCGCACAAAGAATTGAAAATTGAAAGGTCTAAAAGTGGGGTGCGACTTACAATCGCATGCATACTTTTTGAAGAAAAAAAAATCGTCGGTTTTCAATAGATAATGATGTTCCCAAACGAAAACTTCATGTACACCAAGACGTGCGGGGTCAGCTAATCACAGAACAATTACTACTCGACGCAAATACTCTCGTAAACTGAAGACGTAGGAATCGGGAAAATGTGTTTTGAAACGGTCTGTAGTACGAACGAAAACAACTTGCCGGCCGACAGCGTCCGACAAAGGAGATGCGCGGGCACCACGTGACTGGGCGGGCGGGCCGGCCGGCCGGTGCCGCAAGTTGTATTCGCTCGTACTACAGACCGTTCAAAAACACATTTTCCAAATTCAAACGTTCGGGCGGAAAAGTTTGCGGAAAAGTTCTTCGAAGTAACCACACTATTTCACACGTTAAATTGACTGTAAAGGCCTAGATATTCTTTCGAATTACGAAATAAGAGAATTTAGAATAAACAGAATCTAATAGGCATACACTGTTAACCCTATACTAATCGTCGGGGACCGATGTTTTGTTCGAAATACAACATTTTTCGAAGTATCTGAGATTGAATTAGCAAAGGTTTTACTGTAGTCCTACCACTGAACAAGACTTACCAACTGCATAATATTTTGGCAGCATCCTAGAAACTTCTTTGGACCCAAGGCTGATGGGATGTTGATGTTGAGGGGTTACTTACATTGTCCTTTTTTATTTTACAATGTAAGAATTACAGGGCATGTCTACCTGCATATTATAATAGTGCAACCTACATTCGCATGCAAAACCAGCTTTTCGATTTTAGACATCTCAAAACTGGGGTGCGACTTACATTCGCGTGCGACTTACATTCAAGTAAATACGGTAATCAGTTAGGTACTCATGAAACCAAATAAGTAGAGTCTACATAGATTTGCCCACCTCTACTATCATTTTCAGAATCTTCTAAATTCTTCTTAACTCAATAAACCATGCAAATACCTGTAACTTGTTTTAGAATCAACAGATGAGGAGAGCGGAGCAGAGGGGGATGACCCAATGGCAAGCGAATCTGACCACTGGAATGAACAATCAAGTCAAGACGACAGTTCTGATGAAGTAGCTACTGTGGATGATGTGGATATGACTGACTGAGGAATTACAAGTAGTACCCACTCAGATCGGTTAGTCACTCATTGGCATGTGGTATGTTCTATGGTCCCCCACGACGGTAAATGTACCTTTTTCCAGGACCCTATTACGTTTGGGGAAAGGGGATAGTCCCAAAAAGGGGGTTCATAGAAAAGGTACAGTGGGTAAAAGGAAAACTATGTTTTAAAATCTTGAAGTTTTCCTACGGCGGGGAAAAAACTGCAGAATGCCATGGTTACCCTGAAAGGTTTAAACCTGAGACGGGTTGCCCCCCTTGAAATTGTTAACAAAATTGTTACCCTGTGCTGCAATGCCCTGTTTTCAGCTAAACAATGACTGTTCAACTCACCTTTTAAAGTAGGCCTATGGCTGAAAGGACATTTTAATGGGTTAATACACATTGACATATTTTGTATCTTTAGTACGAAACTGGGAAAATTTTGTAAATTTTTTCATTAATATGCGATAGAAGCCAAAAATTTGAAAATATTTGTATTTTTATTAGGGTTTCTCGTTTTTTGACGTTATTTGGCCCCGGGTTTTGCAATAGTTTATAAAGTCCCGAAAAAGTCCCAAATTTCAGAGGTTTAATGGAAAAAATTGGCAAGTTTAAAGCTAAGCCCAATAAAAAATAATAAAAAAATGGGGGAAAAAAGAAAAATGGAGACTCTTTAACAAGTTTTCCTTCATAATTGTTTTTGTTCAAGTTATCATGAACGGAAAAAATTGTTTAAAAAATCTGAGTTATATGCTTAAAATGTTTTATAAAAATTTTTTCATTTTTAAAAACCTTTTTAAGCGGAAATAGAATTTGGACCCCCATGCCAACATTGAAAACGAACACAAACCCAAAAGTATATAATTTGTCTAACTTATTAATTCGATTATGTGATGATATAATCATAAACTATTGTTCAAATCTAAGGCATATTAATAAGTTTCTACCATCCGGGAGTAAAAGTAAATGAAAAGAAATCCCTAATGTTAGTAAGTAGGGACCCTGAAAAATAACAATTAAAAAGTCTTCATTTCATTATAAAAAATATTTAATTTCAGTATAAAAACTCAAAATAAAGGCTCCATTTTAACTTCATTAGTCTTGTTTTACATCATAAAAAAAATTTAATTATTTCAAAAATTTTTTTAAATTTTTTTTTTCCAAAAATTTTCCCCCACTTTTTGCACCGTTAAGTTAAAAGGGTTGGTTTCTTTTTGGGAGGGTCAAGAAGCAAAGTTTTTTTTTATAGTTTTGTATTTGTTTTTGGTTTTTCCAAAACCCCGCACGGGGCGAGTGTGAAGTGTGACGGGCACCCGGGATTTTTTGCAGCTTTTTTTAGTGGCCCATTTTCTACGAGAAAAATAGGAAAAAAGCGGGGGGAAAATGGGGGGGGAAAACTTGCAATTTTGCCCAAGTTTCGCAAAAAAACAATAGAAACTTGTTTAAATTTCCCCCTTTTTAAAATAAAAAAAAAAGGTTACTTTTTTTCTCCATTTTTCCCAAAATTTTTTTTGACAATTTAAGTGTCCAAAGTGGTTAATTTGTCCACAAAAATGTGTTTTATCACATTCTGGATTTTTTCCCTAAAAAAAAACATATGCAAAATTTCGGGGTCCCTACTAATAAGTAAGTTTGAAAAGTTGAGTTTTTTTCTCTGGTTGGTATTGATAATTGAAATTTTCCCCCCACAATTTCTGCCCCAACCCCCAATGTCATGTTTGGTTTTTGATACTGATTTGGTTTACATTTTGTGTCGTGATGCAATTCTTGCCTTTACTTTTAATTTTTTCCAGACATCTAAGTATTTACTGAAAATAAGTTGTTTACCCACTTTTGGGAAACAGTTTTTAGTTCGGAATATTTGTTGGTTCTACAGAGTTGGGCAATTTTTGTTATTTCCTAACCAGTTGGGGCCCAGTGCCAAAGTTAGTCACCAGCTATGGGATTTTTTATCTGAAAAACAACTATAGGGGAAATTTGAAAGTTCTGCTCTTTTTTATAGTGGGCCCCAAAAAAAGAAGCAGGTGGCTCGAAATTGTTTTTCCCCAAAATAAAAAACTTTGCCAATTCTATTAAGGGTAGGTTTTCCCGCGTGGAAACTTTCCCCACGGGGGGAAATCTGTGATCTAGCCACAGATAATTTTTGCTTAAGTTGGGAAAAGATATTTCTCTTTCATACACAAAGGCGACATTCCATTTTTCCGTTTTCATTTCATTCTACCCCCACACCTTTCCAAGCATCTGCATTCTTTTGTTGGAAACAAGTATTTTTTGCTATTGCTAGGGGGCCCCGAAATTTTTGGGAATGGGCTTTTTTCCCCTAAATGTTTCTAAATATGGCTGTTTTTTTATTAAGTAGTGAAATAAAGGGAATCCTCATGGGTTTTTTTGCTTTAAATTTGAGGGAAAATCGGGGAAATTTCCTTAATTTTTTTATATAAGTTTTTAGTCAAAAAAAGGAATTATTTTTGAAAATGGGGATTGAAATCAACATTTCTGTTTTAAAATTATAGTTAGGGGACCATGGGCAGTTTAAAAAAAATTATTAACAACCCGCCTAGCTAAATTCCCAAATTTAAATTAAATTTATACGGCCTAAAAAAAATTCGTTCATGTGGAGATGTAGAACAGTGAGGAGGCGATTGGGAAGGTGGGGAAGGAGAGGAACCCCGGGGAGTGGGGGCAGGACAGGAAAATGGGGGGGCCTGGGCCCTTTAATCTGACCCCAAAGCAGAGTTTGGGCATGGCAAAGGGTAATGATGTTTATTTAAAAAAGAAAAATGGATTTTTTGTGTTAAAAAGCCTCCCCTGGGGCGCCAAAGCCAAATGTTTGAATTTTAAACCCCCAGGCTGGTAAAAAAATGTTAAGGGGGGGGCCCCCGGGGGTGTTAAAAGTCAAAAAAACATCATTCCAGGGGTATTTTTTTTTGAAAAAAAAAAAAAAAGACTTACGAAGTAAAAAAATCAACGTTTTGATTTCTAACTACGAAACTAGCCTTTCGATGAAATCGACGTTATCGGACCCCGTGACCACTCACAACGTCGAAAAATTATTGACGTTATGATTCAAAACTTGGGTCCCTGGTATAGTCGGAGACAAGTATTTGAGGTGAGAATATAAGGCAATTTCTGTTTTTGTTGCATCCATATGCGGTGAATTAGTAGTGAGTAAGAATAATTCAAAATTACTAGCTCCCCCCAATATTCCCTCTTTAAGATCATTAAGGTCAGAAATACTAGAATGTTCCACTTTACCCACTCCTGTTCCCAAGTGTAGCAGTTTTGAGGACGAGTGAAGCTATGCTGCTCTCACCTGGCAGTCCGGGCAAAAATAAATAAATAAATCCGTATTTAGAGTCTACCCACTCAGTCACACAACTGATTTTCAGTGGGAGACAGTAAACCAAAATGACCAAGCCAACCCTGCAAGCTCCGACGCAATCGACGAGTGAACGATAACCAACCAAAGATCGATATTTTTAATAGGAACTATAGCAATCAGTGGTATGGACAGTGCAAACACCCGCGGATCAACGCCGGAATCAACTAGGCCGATTCAGAACAACTTTAAATTTATTATGTGCTTTGTTGCTAGGACGGCTCCAAAGTCACCGTTTACAAATTCCTAAGACAAGAACTGATGGACTTAATTCCAAATCGGAAGATAAAAAACTTCTGACTTAAGCGGGAATCGAACCCTGGACCTTCTGCATTGGAAGCTGGTAGGCTAACCACAAGACAACGAGCCACACACACATAGGGAAAACACCGGAGTATTTGCTATCAATGAGTGAAACAATTGTCTAACAAATGGGCTTAGAGAAACACAACTTTTGTTCTCTGGTTGGTATTATTAGAAATCTTTTAAATTCTTGCATAATATAATATCTACTACCAACCACAATACATGTTATGTCGAGGTTTGGATCCTCTTGTCTTTCTTTTAATGGATTCTCTATATTACTAGGGAAACGCCAAAGTCGTTGTTAGACGAGTGAGTGAGCCATGTGTTGAGTACCCGGTAACATTCCTTTTCTTCCCCTACCTTAGGCCTCCCTAGCCTATCATAGGCTACAGTGGATCATTTTGGCCTAAACTATCACCTAAACTTAAATACCCTATTATTTATACGAATATTATAATCAAACTTAAATGCAAATGTTCCCGCGTACTCAACACATGACTCTCTCACTCGTCTAACGACTTTTTAACATTCCTTTTCTTCCCATACCTTAGGCCTCCCTAGCCTATCATAGGCTACAGTGGAGCATTATGGCCTAAACTATGACCTAAACTTAAATACCCTATTATTTATACGAATATTATAATCAAACTTAAATGCAAATGTTCCCGCGTACTCAACACATGACTCTCATTCGTCTAACAACGACTTTGGCGTTTCCCTAATCGAGTTGGCTAAAGCGCCCTTATAGCCGAAATGTGGGAGAAGTGGGTTTAATAGCCGGGAAAGATTTTGTAATTTCTGGATTGTATTTTTTTAATTATTTAACATGTTTTGAAATGTATATTACGCAGTGTAGTCCATCATCTGGGACAATACTATGGAAAACATAGCCAGTACAAAATACGTTGAAAATATTGCAAGGTTTACTCAATCTACGAGCGGAATTTGGGGGTACCTTGACGTCCAACATTCAATTAACCTTGGACAACAGGCATTTCACAGCCAGGTAAATAACAAACACAAAAAATATTATTTCAAAATGAAAAACCATTGTCGTTAAAATAATTCCTATACATTTCAACGTATTTTTCAGTTTTTTATTTCTTGCAGGTTTAAATCGCAACAGATTGTGCTCATTTTGTTAGCAGTTCTCAGTGACCTGGTCACGGATTATTGTTTAAAATTTCATCTCAGTCTATTTGGCCGTTCGGCCGTATGAGCCTGTACAGACAGACATTTAACAGAATTAATCACGACCAAGGACCGATCGAGTAGCGTTGTAGACTACGTTTGCTGCGCTCACTCGTCTAATTATGTAATACATTATCGTAAATCATGTTCCTTATTTGCAAAGGTAGTAGGGCCTAAATGCAGTAGTTAGTATCGGCCAAGAGGTGGTAATGTGGCACTAAAGTAAAACATTGAATAGTAGATATATTTTTGAAAATTGTTTCCTATCTGCCAAAATATTTAGTATTTATCAACAATATATCTAAGCTCTAAGGTATAATATTTTTATTGAAAAGAATGACAGAAGGCTGGATCATGAGAGTGATGAAAGAGATAGTGTACCAACAGCTTACCTTAATGTAGTAGGCATGCCACAATGATATACTAAGTTAATTCTGTACACCTACCTACCCAACCCTTGAAAAATCAGGAGGTAATGGACTTGCCAGGTACACATTACACTTGCCATGAGGTTAGTCAGGTAACCCCAGCTGCCGGAGGCTAAATCTCCGTAGGGGAAATTTTTTGGGGAAAAGTGTCGTCAGATGGCATAAAACACGTTTTCAGGCGAATTTTAATCATGAGTAAGGGTTCCATTTTGAAGCCAATATTTCGTTGAAGATTGCTTACCTGACTGAAATCGGTCGACATTCTGCTTGGAAGTTAAAACATTGCACACAAAATACTAATGCTAATACTACAAAATATAACAAATAAAAATCTAAAATCAGATGGCTAGTCTCGCAAAGCAGGTCTTTCACCCTAATCACCTCGACTACGACTGAGGGCAAATACAGCCCACTGATTTTGGGGCGAGATGTTTACTATGTCATAATTTATTGCAGGTACTTGCCGATTGTCGCGCTTGCCTCTTTCTAAGAAATTTTAACTCAAGCAAGGGACAAGTGCCCGACTGTCCGCCGGCACGTCATAAAAAGGCCCACATTTATGGGTCCAGTTTTTGACCTGCCCATTGTAGTTGGCAATGTTTGAAGGATTGGTTTATACTTTATAGTGGCCATGGGGGGGGGGGGGGGGGATTACTATTCATAGTGCCGACAAATTAATTTTACAAGGACTGACGATGCTCAATATTAGGTAAAAATAGAAACATTAATATACAGTAGGGCCCCGCTAAATCGGGCCCCGGTAATTCGGATTTCTGGATAATTCGGGCCGGGCCAAAAAATTCAAAAATTCAATGAAATGTTCTTAGCCGCTGTGCCATGCGTAGTAAGGAGAGAGTAGATCGCCGTAGGCCACCCACCAGCTGACTGAGCGAGGCTATTGGCATGCCACTCGAAAGTGAGGTTGGCCGGCCAGTGTAGGCCTAACCCCCTCCCTGACGAAGATGCTATAAATATGCTATAAATCACACTGCTGTGTTTGCGTCATTGTTCATGTTCAAGCAACTTCCACGTTGCGATGACGTGACGGAATGGGTGGCAGACAAGTGTGAAGATAACATGTCGTCGCAAGTGTTGTCTGATGAAGAGATCGTCGAATCGAGTCGAATGATGAAAAAGAAACATCGCTAATAAACATCGTCTAATGCCTAGGGAGCCTAGGCCTAGAACAGATGTGATGCGTTTCTTCTAGTAGCTCGCAATCTAATGCGCACCAGTTGCGCACAGCAGAGCGGTCGACTCACACACGTGTTTGGGTGGAGTCAAGCTGAAAGGCTGGTGCAAACGCGCGATTTCGTCAGTTGTATGGCTGGTACAAATGCATAATTTCGTCGGCCGTAAGAGCCAAAATACGCGATCGCATTGGTTTTTCTTTGGGGTTTTCGTATCGGAAATATTAAAAACGATTCATTTCTAGTATTTTCAGCGTGTCATATGTTTCCTTTTATGCTTGAGAACAATGAGTGACCTTCAAACATGTTTTAGAATCGTTGCTATTCCATTCAAGGCGATAAAACCACTTTAAATGCTTAATTCGGGTTTTTCGTTATTTTGGGCAATACCCGGACACAATTAGCCCGAATTAGCGGGGCGCTACTGTAGTGTGGATTTAAATTCACAGATTTACCAGTCGTATTGAGACAAGGGATTGGATTTGACAACTCGCCAGGAGACTTTTGTAACTCCCCAGTGGCGAGGTGATGAGTAGATTTTTCGAGGATTGTACCTACCTAGTACGCTAATATACTGAAAATCAAGTTCCTAGTAATGGTATTGTAATAATATAAATCAATGGTGCCAAGTTTGTTATGAATACAAATTATCTAACTGTTACATAAATAAATAAATTCATATTTAGACTGTCATTGTCTACCCCTTCAGTCACAGAACTGACAATTCATTGTATTATGATGTGGCAACTGGCAATGCTAACTTGCTACTTGGCCGTCATTCAAGTATTGTATGTTTTCCTATAAAATTACTTGAGTACAGAAAATAGTTTTTTCACTCTTGAATGATTATTATTAGTATTCTCATCTTGTTACATGTTTTTATTGCAGTGTTTAATCTGTATTAGTGGTTTTGGTTTACCTATCTATAGCCATTGTTTTGTCATTAGTAAATGCTGGGTTGATGGGGCATTGCAGCAAAGTGACTGGTACAGTTACTCTACTTACATTGATTGGGTCTGTCAATACACTTGCTGGTAAACACATTCGTTTTATCTTTGTAGACAGCATTCTAAATCTCTATGCTATGTGTATGCATTTTATATTCTATTTGTGAAATATTTTAATGGGTACAACTGGAGATACATCCATTGCTTCTAAAGCTTAATCTTAATCGGCAGCTTAATAAAAATTGTTACAAATGTTATTTTTGTAGTTGGGCCTACTACAAGTAGGTCGTATGTTTAAAAAGCCATCGAAGGAATATATTGTGCACTATACGTTCATGTGTAGGGTGAAGATCTACGTACTTGTATGTAAATAGTTGATATAATATTGTTACGTGTGTTTTTTGTTGATCTGACCATTAATTATGTTAATTTGCTTATTAGATTTTGTTTTTGTAAGCAATGAGTGTGTCATCTATGTGTGTACTGTTGCCATGGCCATGATTGATCAAATGGGATTCTGAGATGAGCTTCTAAATGTATGGGACGGAATAAACTTTTGTAAAGTAAATTTTATATTTGTTGCAATAAATATTTTGCTGCATTTCTCTGCATACCGCATTTTAACCAGAGTTCCATGTTGAATATATAAAGTTACAGTACATAAAGTTGATAGAATGCCAATCGGCTGGATGTAAGTGTTGTTTATAGAGAGAATAATGTTATTGTCATAAGCATGAGTATAACAAACTTACCATCGGACATCGTAGACTTGCTGATTTTTCGGGACCCTACTCAAATTCCCTCCAGAGAGAGCTTCTACCAGGCTCCTTGCAACCGTTCCAGTAGCTTAACTTGCCCTATGCACCCATCCATCAAACGTTCATGGCTGAAATATGTGCCCTTGCCTCCACAACCTGTATGACTGGCCACCATGAAAGTGTCACAGATAGATCTTGACTTCAAAAACCTATGGCCCAGCGTGCTGTTGAACACAACCCGTCTCAAAGACTGCTTCACTACCAGAATCATCAAAATGACTGCAGACAGTTGGAATTTAGAAACTGGGAACTATCACATTCACACCCAACCTCAACAACCGAACCGGTACTAGCAGGCCTGCTACCTGACCTAGTTGCACCTGACACCACCTACCTTTGACAGCTGTATGTATGTAACACACATAACAAAAACTTGTAGAAATACAGCCAAACCTTACACACTCAAAAGAAATGAGATCTAAAAAAGGGGCCAAGCTCATCTACCCTTCCACATTTGCGCATTCTTAATTCATAAACGTACAGTGTCCCATAACAGCATCCTCGAAAAGCTTGGCAAAATAGAATTTGCGATTATTAATTTAAACGTAATAGTTCATCCAAGTTCTTTTTTCTAATTAGTATAAACAATAATTGGACTCATCATGTTCTTTTATTAAATTAATATATTAAATTAAAGGTAAAGCAATATTTCGGGTACTTTCAGTACCCTTCAAAAGGCAACAAACCAAACAAAACATAAAACTCCGTCTCCCAGCCAAGGTCGACACATCTAACAAACACGGCCATCTTGATCTCAATAAAAAATACATATTCAAATAAAAAATAAAAAATTATACCACAATCATGCCCACAATAGTTCTATGGCTTGGGGACAAACTCTTTCCAAATCGCCGGGAAATCAATGCTGGGAGCACTGATAACATCAGCAGCCCAAAAGACATCAAAGGGAGCCTCCTTCAGCCTCCGTCTATGCGAATTTGCTTCGTGTAGAATGATTGAAGCGTCATGCCAAATTCACATAATGGTGAATTCATAGGGCGTGCTCCGCTAGGTTTTGAGGAGTATACCTTGTGTTGTGCAACGTTGTTTTTATGTCCTTTAACTGACTTCCAGAGGCCTCTTGGTTTCTCCAATGTAGATACACCACACTGACATGGAATTGAGTAACTGCATTTTCGAAAGATTGTGATACGTTCAAGGGCTTTGGTTTTTGTTAATATACTTCTTAAAGTTCTGGAAGATTGAAAAACTGGGTTTGTATTCCAAATGGGAAAGTAAACGTCTGATTTTTTTCTGACAAGTTAGGTAGTAATCCCGCACAACTGTTTTTTTAATCTTTTTGGGGGATCTAGAACTTGACTAATGTCTGTCAAAACTTCCGTAGTCCTATCTGTAGTTGGAGTAATCATTTTCGAACCAAATGACTTGGATATCCGTTATCACAGAAAGCATCATCCAAGTAGGCCAGTTCTTGGTTCAAACAAAACAGGTGAAGAAAATAGTTAGACTTTTGCTCTTACAGAAAGGCATTTCATCACACCCTTTTTGGGTCGGGGGCCACATCACCGAATATCCACTGCACACAATACCCACAACACCGAATTCACAGTTGAAAAATGTTAAAGTTTTTTCTGAATGGGTCGTAAGACCGAATAATTTATTTTTCAGAGTCCAAACACAGAATAGGCCACATCACCGAATACCCACAACACACAATCGCCACAAGCCCGAAAATCGGTAAAATCTAAAGTAACTTGTGATGAACGACCGTCCTGCTAGGGCCACAACACCGAATTTCTTCGGTCTTGTGGCAATTGTGTGCTGTGGATACCTGTGTCACAACAGAATAATTCGGTCTTACGACCCATCCAGTATGTGCCACAACACCGAAACAACAACAAACTTTCGGTCTTACGACAGGGCATGCCACACGACCAATTCTGAAATACTTTAACATTTTTCATTTGTGAATTCGGTGTTGTGGGTATTGTGTGCAGTGGATATTCGGTGATGTGATGATCAAAACGATGTTTTGAAAAACGCACTGTTTCACGGCACCCTGCGTAAACTCCTCTATGCAACCCGCTAGATTTAGGAGAGTGAAGGTAGGCATCTTAGAAGGCGCGGACACTGTCAGCCTAATGACTATTGGTTGCCTTTTAGTACCAAGGTTATCCGCTATTTGGGGCGCTACTGGTCAAATCTACGCGGGATTCGAACTAGGATGGGATGAAATTTGTTTCCTCGTAAGCTGACAAATTGTCAGACGTCTGTGAATGAAGGGCTGGTTCTCTTTTAGACATTCTTAAATAATATCAATTCCACGACGGAAATGTACTGAACAAAGATAAATTATAAATCACTTTGTTTAATCCCTCTGCAGGCCCAAAAGGGTTCCTACGCCACTGTATTGGAAGGTAAGCTTGAGCCTTAGGTGTCTATCTCCAACCGTTTAATAAGTTACGCTTTTAGGTTTATGTAAAACGCCTTTTGCATATTAAATTTTGGAAACCCATTCATAGATAAGGGTTTACGGAGACTAGACAGTTTTTTCTTCAATGGTCTCTTATTCTCTCTGATTTCTGTCTGATATTCGTTTTCAACGCCCTTTACTTTGGGAACCAAAAACACTTTATCACCAAAAAAAAAAATCCCTTAAATCCCCCATCGGGGGGTGGTATCAATCATCCCATAAATGAAAATGTTAATAATTGAATTTTAAGGGAAAAATCGTTTTATAATTTAAAACCTAACAACCAGGGTATTTAATTAAAACATATTTATTGTAATATTTAATAAAAATAGTTTAAGGCCATTCTAGACGCTAAATTGACTTCATTGAAGAGTTGCTTCTTGTAACTAATTATTGAAATAACATGTATTAGGCTATGAAAAAAAAAATGAAAAACAAAATATTGTCCCTATTTCCGGGGCGTACCGGCTGTTTAATTTGCATATTGCGCCTAATTGCACTAGGCCTATCAAGTCCAATTTCAAAACGGCTTTTCAGATTATCTTCATTTTTTTAAATTAATTTCGTCATCTCTTTGTTCATATAGTAAAAAACAAGTTCGTAAGGTTATGCGGAAGGATTACAACTTACAAGTTATGAATTTTTTTATTTAACCCATTGAGTTGGATGTTGGGGCAAATTTTATGGGGGCAAATAAAAATTCATAGCTTGTAAATCCCTTCCGCAAAACCTTACAAAAAACTTGTTCACTAATAACAAAGAGATGACGAAATTAAAAAAAAAAAAATTAAGATAATCTGAAAAGCCGTTTTGAAAATTGGATTGATAGTGCAATAAGGCGCAAAATGCAAATTAAACCAGCCGGTTCCGGCCCCAAAAATAGGGAAAAATATATATTTTTTTCATAGTCTAATACATGTTAATTTAATAATAAGTTACAAAAAGTAACTCTTCAATGAAGTAAATTAGCGTCTACCCAATTTAAGTCGTTTTTATTTGGGGGGGGGGGGGTTTAGGGGGAATATTTTCGGAGTCTTATTTCTATTGGTAAATAATGTTTTATTTTCTTCGTTGTTATAAAATAGTAATTAAAATAGAGCGTAGTTTAAAAACCATAAGACAATAATGGCATAAAAGATGGTATATAACTGTGTATGTAAACGTACATAAAATTCAGATAAATGACTACAAACTTGTGGCTTCATTGTAACAATAACCTTTCTATATGCCAGTGTGGCTTATAAACTTTGCTCTATCTACTTACAATCTAAAACCCATTGTGACAAAAAATAAAACATTATTGTGCAGTAGAGATGAAACGTTTTACGAATATATTTCAAAAATACAAATTACTCATAATTTTTTTTAACAATTAAAAAACCTATACAGGCTAGTATTAGCAGATTTAAGGAAAACGCCAAAGTCATTGTAAAACGAGTTCAATGTTGAGTACCCGGAAACATTTGCATTAATATGATAGGCTAGGGAGGAGGAGAGTAGGGACACATGCTGGATCCAGCCTTAGGTAGGGGGAGGAAAGGGAATGTTACATGGTTCTCAACACATGGCTCGCTCATTCGTCTAATGCAGTGGCGTAAATGAGAACCCGCGCCCCCGGGAGGCAGGTGGGGGTTCGGTGTGTAAGAGGCCCGGTCCGCAAACGAACAGATCTTTTTATTGTCATACCAATTTTCAAATTGTGTCTATTTTTACACACAAGAAAAACTTAATTACATTATTTTAACAACTAAATCATCAACTTTGCATCTCCATTCTCTATTTAAAAAAATTTTTACTTGAGTTTTGTTATTCACACTGTTAAACATCGAATAACAATTTCAAAATGGTGGTAAATGTTGGGATCCTACTAGCTTTCGAAAGCTTCTTCAGAGCGAAATAACACGTAAAAATAGTTTGGAAATGGGGTTAAATAAGTCAAAATGCAAATTTCATGTAAAATATAATATTTTCTTCAGCTGTACCAAAAACCGTGGCAATCGTAGCAGTACAATTATTCTGCTACATACATTTCTTCGATGAAAAGCAGTATTAACATCAACGACATGTTGGAGGGTTTCGAAGATCACCTGAAAATTTCTTCAAGATCGGAATATTCGTTAAGAGTGAACAAACTTAAGGCTATTCCACCGCGTTTTTCTATTTTCCAAAATATGCTACTAAGTTAAAATATAGTGAATGGCTTTGAAACATGGCTATTTTAGAAAATCAAAAATATTTTTTCCAAATTTTTCTGATCCGGTACACGGCCAATATAGCCACCTCAAAATAATTTCAAACTTCAATTCGCCAGGGCACACCATTCAACGTACGGTGTTGTGCTTTTGTGACATTAATTTTTAACTGTTTTTCTATGGACTGACTGAGAGAAAACAGATGTATTTTAACAATTGTCTTTCCAGTGAATTTTTTCGTTTGGCGGTATTTTTTACCGATTTGTACCCCCCCAAAACAAAAAATTCGCAGGAAAGACAATTGTTAAAATAAATCTGTTTTCTCTCAGTCAGTCAAAGAAAAACAGTTGAAAATTAATGTACCAAAAGCAAAAACACCTACGTTGAATGGTGTGCCTGGCGAATTGAAGTTTGAAATTATTTTGGGGGTTGCTATATTGGCCGTGTACCGGATCAGAAAAATTTGGAAAAAATATTTTTGATTTTCTAAAATAGCCATGTTTCAAAGCCATTCACTATATTTTGACTTAGTAGCATATTTCGGAAAATAGAAAAACGCGGTGGAATAGCCTTAAATAGAAAAATAGTAAGATTTCGATGTTTATAAGATTTTTTTATCGTACCCAAAAAAGAGACAGGTCTAAGTTCAGAGATTTCAAAGGTCCTCTGAAAATTTCATCAGGATCGGAGTAGCCATTTTAAACTCCCGAGGTATTTTTCTCATAGTCAAAAGAAAGTCTTCACTACGAAAGCAACGTTGATCCAATCCAATAAAAGACCAAAGGTACCAAAGGGAGGGGGAGTAGTAGTTTTACACGGGAAATCAGTACTTATAATTAAGCCAGTAGTTTACAGCAATTAAATAATTTTATGGTGTATGGGGAATTATACCTAAAAGTAATCTGATGATTTGATTTCGTTGTGATCGATTTGACTCATTACCTAGGGGTCCCGTCCCGAAACGTTCTTGCGGGGCAATTTGGGGGTACGCTTGGGTTCAAAACCGTTGAATAATTGATTATATTGCCGAATGGTGTGATAGTATTTAATATATTTTTTATAAGTAACTAGCGCACATTGTGGTTCTGGCGTGCGTAGGTTTGATAATATCTTTTTGTCGCAAATAAAATAGTATCGGTACGGTCAATTATTGTCAAAGTTAATACTGATAGCATTGCATTTGCTAATCCTCCCCCCCCCTCCTCCTCCCCTCGCACACACAATAATTCACAAGTATATAATGTTGCCGCATTTTAGGGCATGTATTACATATTTCCCGTATATAGACAAGACAATAGTTGTGCCACCCTTAGGCATGAACTAAGATATTAGAAAATATGGTAATTTTTGTTTTAATACATAACTTCTGGATTATAACTTCAAATTGCGTGAATCGTGTTGAGAAATCATAATATATATTTAATGTTAGTAATGATTTTATTCAAGTATTTGCCATTCAGTAAAATGCTAAATAATTTGTTGAAACCCAGAAACTAAAAACGCTCGTTAACAACGCACTGACACTGTTCGATTCACATCGCGCAAATTATATAGTATCTCATCCAGGGATGCATTCGTACCCGTGCGGGACCGGGGCGGGCGCCTTATTGTTTACTAAATTAGAGGCCAAGACGGCCCCCTGGCTGAGATTTTATGTACAACCAAGCCCCCGGCACCTATAGGTAACATGTGAAAACTGAACTATGTATGCATATTTTTCAGCTGTTCTGTTTCTTACCCCTTCGCCCTTATACACTATTCAGAGATTATTCCAAATCTTTCCAGTGCTATCACAGAAATAAAGTGAATAAATCATCTTCGTTGTCAGATTAAATAGTTGAAAGTGTTGTATTATTTAATACCATACAAAAATGCAAAAACTTGCAAAAAAAGGGGCCAAGCCGAAAACGAGGAGATACAAGTGGCTCCACTGCATAAAGTGGTGAGACTAGAAGTGTGGCCAAGCCCATTATTTTGTTTAAAATAATAAATATATTTTTTTAATTGTATAATAAAATTAATAATATATCAATATCCATATTAAAATACTAACTATAATTATGAAATAAATATATTAACAAAAATAACAAAAAATATTTAAAAAATTTATTGGAGACATTTACATGTGGAAATATTCAAAATAACAGACGCCATTCCATTCAAAATTAAAAGCTTGGTCGATGGATTTTTGGATTGGTTAGGTTTTGATTAGTCAGTAACGACAACCAAGTTAAAAAAATTCAAACGACCAAGCTTTTTTAATTTTGAATGGCGTCTGTTATTTTTGGGTATTTCCACATGTAAATGTTCAATACATGCAAAACGCTTTTTCAGACGTTGGTTGGATGAGCGTAATGGTGCATTAAGCTGCCATGTGTTATGCAGATAGTATTTAAATTGATTTTTTGTTTTCCCATTGCTTTGGCCTGCGAACAGACGCTTGGTAATATTGTTTTAATTTTACGACGACGACATGAGGATCAGGGGCGCACATACATTACACACTACAATTACAATGTAAGTCGAAAAACATTTTGTAAAAACAAAAAAAAAAACGAAAATTTGGGGATCTTTATGAAATTTAATTTTTCAATTGTGCTCAAATTTCAGGATGATAATATTAATTCATGAAATTAAGGTTCTGTGAAAACGTCATTACAATCGGGGTTAAGCATGTAGGTGTTAAAAAAATCGAAGATGTTTTTTAATCGAAAATTATCGTTAAAATTTTTCGATTTTCACGAAAAAAAAATTTCTCGATTGCGCTCAAAAACGTGTTTAGTTCTAAGTTCAGAGATTCGAAGGCCTCCAGAAAAATTTTTTCGAAATTTGAAATAACGGTTAAAAATATCGTAAAAATTGCGATTTCATGAAATATAATTTTTCGAAATTTTGCTCAAATTTCAAGATATTATATTAACTCATAAAAATTTTGGTTCTTGTAGAAAAATCAGTACACTTGAATAAAGCATGTAAGTGTTAAAAGTCGAAGATTTTTTTTAAACGTAAAAAATCCTAAAAAAAAAAAACGTAATATTTGCGATTTTCACGAGAAATAATTTTTTCTATGAGCTTAAAAAACGTGGCGTGCTAAGTTCAAAAAAATTTCAAAGGCCTCCAGAAAATTTTATCGCATCGGGGGTATCGGTTTATTCGGAACGTGTTAACAAACATACAAAAATACAAACAGAAAAGAAAGAAAGAAAAAAAAAACTTCCGGATTTTTTTCCAGTGTAGAGAAATGGAATCTTCGCTTCGCTTGCTACGCTCATCCAATCAAAAGCATATATAATTTCATATATTTTTCCCCATAAAGTTTCATCAAGATCGGAGTAGCCGTTGCCAAATATTACGAAAATATTCCCTTAAAAAATCGAAAAAAAAAATTTGTAAAAGTACGATAATCATAACAAATATTTGATCGACGTACCCAAAAACGTGGCAAGTTACGTTCAGAGATTTTGAAGGTCCCCTCAAATTTTTATCAAGATCGCATATGGGCCCTTTGCCCGGTAGATCTCGAACAAGCAGACAAAAATTTCAAAAAAAACCCCCCCCCCCAAAAAAAAATAGGGGGTCAGTGAAATTAAAGTCTTCGCTTTTGCTCATCCAAAAAGTAAGCTGAAAACTGGAACGGTAATTTGGCGGGAAACAACGGGTCACAATATGCAACGTCACGATTAGCTATTAGCTAATTGATTGGATATTGCTTAAGTCTTCATATTTAGGCAACTTGGCTAATCAAGACGAAGGGAGGGAAAGTTAGGGGTGGGCGCTGGGGGACAAGTGGTGGATAGGCCTTTTGCTTGGTTTAGAACTAGCCAAAAAAGCATATGGGGAGGGCAGGGCGTTCCCCCACGTCGTGGGCGTCTTCGTCTGGGGTTTATCATCCGTTTAATGTTGTCATTGTCGTCGCCGTCGGGGAGGTAGTCAAAGGAAGGGGAAAGTTCCCCGACGGGCGACCAGAGCTCGCCATTAGTTTCAGGGAGAAAAACTCCCCTAATCAGGGCCAAAACCACGAGAAGGTTGCGAGTTGGAATTTGATAATCAGCCCCTAAGGTATTGAATAATTAAACTATGGGCACTTGTGGGCGACTTATCGAAGCATTTTAAACCCTCATTTGTACAAGTATGCATAATAAACGTGTATATGTAATTTCAGGGGGCATCGCAAACAAAAAAAAGTACCAGGGCGGCGGTCCAACCCTTTAAAGTCTATAATTTATACCCATAATATTGCATTTTCTACCCCTCCCCCCACCCCCACCCCGCCAAAAAAAAAAGGAATTCCACTGAATTTTTAGAATGTTTTCTATAGTATAGTATCCTATTTAAACATAAGTAAACAATAGAATGCCACCCTTGTGCATAAATGTAGATTTTTATTAAAATCATCAAGACAAATACTTCGTACATATTAAAGTCAAGGCCTTGAATAGAAAATGATTTATTTATTGATGAGCTGATATTTTTCGGCAGAGGAAATTTAATTTTTGTTCCAGTAATTGCCATAATGTAGGTACTTTTGTATTGCATATACTCGGTAGGCATACTATGAGAAAAAAACTTTCTTTTCCAAGGACGTCAAAGAATTACGCAGATATCACACGCTGCATCCCAACTTTCCATCCTTTAATTCAAGCCATGGTCCATTTCTTTTTTCATTTTCTTCACCATCCACTGCGATAGTGTCCAAATGTACAGAAACGACGTTTCACCCCAAATCGAATATTACAGTTGAACTGTTAACTACCGACAGGACTTTCAATCTCACAGACTACACACTTCAACTCTCCACATATTTTGTTCTATCATTACACCGAAAAATTTGTGTGAAACACACAATAAATTCTTTTCCCTGTGGCACTTACTTTGGAAGTCTTAGAAAAAAAAGTAACTCTTTTTTGTTAGCTTATCTTGAGAATGAGATTCACAAGTGTAACGTCTTTTTTTAGTATAAAAGCAGTTAAAGAAAAAACTACACCATAATAAAAATTATGCTGGTTTAAAATTGATACATTATATCCAAAATAACTGCAAGTGTCCTAAATTACAACGATACAACACTTCCAGTTATTTAACCTGACAATTTAAAGACGATATTTACGTTATTTCTGTGTGAATATAGGGACAGTTTTTAGACATCTTCTATGAATAGTGTGAAGGACCCAAAGAAAAGTACAAAAGTTATGAACATACATATAATTCGGTTTTTGCACATTTTATAACCTGTACATAAAATCTCAGGACTTTGTAAAGACCCCGTCTGGACCCGGGGTAGAATTGGTCTAGAGCATGGCTCTGCTAATCGTAAAAGGCGATTCAAGAGAAAAAGTCCACCTCACAAACATCAGCTAGTATGAAGGGTAGTATTTTACTTACTTACTTTTTTAGCTCTGGCAATCGTCGTCGAGGACCTTGCCCACTTCCCTTGACGACCCCTCGACGACGACGACGACGACGACAATGACACCACGAACGATGACGAAGACAATGACGACCGCGACGTGAGAACCCCCTTTCCTCCCCTTACACGTGCTGGTTCTAACCAGCATGGGCTCCTCCTACCCCCCCCCCCCCTAAGTTAGAGTGGTGCATTATGACCTAACGGTTTTGACGCGTCCTTAATCCAAATAACCAAAAAAAAACTTTTTACAAAGACAATTGCAAGAATGGCATTTGTTTTAATAAACAAAGGTGTTCACCCCAATCGTGACGTCACATTGCCCTATGCGGCGTTGCGCGGGAAAGAGTCAAGTTCAAAACCAAGATTATATTCAAAAATTTGTATCTCAATAGAATTGAGGGAATATTTACGTTGATTGGTTTGAATTACGGCAACAATGTTTTTAAGTGATTAGTCCATATAGTCCGTAAACCCGCGCCCATATTTGGAGTAAAAAAAACCTTCCTATACCAGATTCAGGCACTTATGGGAGGAGGAAGTAACAAAAGTGAACTTGTGAGTGACTTTGAGCGTGTTTTCAAGCAATCTTTTTACCCATCTTCGTACCCGACAAATTGGAGTTAGTATAGGCCTAGAACAAAATTCCCTGATGATTTTCTAGATTGTGTTTTAAAAGTTTATACCCGGCTGGCTGTCTTAACTCGAAAACATCCGAAATCCCAAAGGCTTTAGTGAAACATTTTTTTTAGAATTTAAAAAAAATTAAAATAAAACCCAATGACTTTGTAGTGATGTTGCACTGGCGTGCATTTCATGAGTCTACAAAAAACGAGCTAACAAGCAATGCTAGTCTGTCATCACCATCTCTATTCTCTAAAAATTTTCCTCCGTGCCCCTAGTAAGATTGCAACCTTCAACTCTCAAGTGGGTTTAAAGGGGTTGCCTAGCGAACGCAAGGTAGTTACACAAAACCCGTTTCAAAAAACATTATTGAAAAAAGGAACAATGTTTTCGGTGTTGTGACCCGTCCTGGATGGGTCGTAAGACCGAATGTTTCGGTGTTGTTGGCACATACTGGATAGGTCGTAACACCGAAATGTTTCGGTGTTTGGACCCGTCCTGGATGGGTTTGTAAGACCGAAATCATTCGGCATTGCGGCGTCAAAGCTTTCGGTTTGTGGAAATTGTGTGATGTGGTATTCGGAGCAAAGTCACCCGTTTCGGTTTATGGCCCATTAGATAGGCGTTCGTCACAATTTGAAAAAGTTGTGATGAAACGACCCATCCTGCTAGTGCCCCAACACCGAATTTTTTTTGGTTTTTGTGGCAATTTTGTGCTGTGGATACCTTGTCGAAAATATTCGGTCTTGTGGCATAGTCCCGTTTTCGGTGTTGTGGGTATTGTGTGCAGTGGGGTATTCGGTGATGTGGCCCCCACCCACCCTTCTTTTCATGGGAAAGGATGGTTTGAGTCAGCTCTCACGTACTGATCAGTATGTGTAGGTTTTCTGTACACACACGTGGTCAAACTAGTACCGGAACTATCCTTTGAAATTAGTAAGTCTAGGAAAGGAAGCTTACCGTCCTTCTCTTCTTCAACTGTGAATGTTATGTTGTTGTGGAATGCATTCAAATCTGCATGCAAAGCAATTAAATCTGCCTGTGTCCCATGATGAATGCAGAGAATGTCGTCTACATATCTAATCCAAAGATCTATGTTGGTGGAGTTTACCTTAAGCACCTCAGTTTCAAGATGGTCCATGAAGAGATCCGCTAACAATGGTGACAAGCAGCTTCCCATTGCCAAGCCGTTCAGTTGGGCACTCCACCAACTCCATGTAAAAACCATGTACTCTTCCCAGGAAAGAGCGTAGGCGCCTATAGGTAGGTATAAATAATTTTTGGTTGACACTTTTTTCAGTGTTATGACTCGAGTGATGGATAATACATTGCATAACAATCATGGTACATAACATTTGATACATATCTGCCAACAACATGCTGATTATGTTTGGAGAAGAGCAAGCCCCATGTGCAGATTACAAAATATGGATCATTATTAGTCGCAATCATTTCTCAATAATTCCCTTGCAAAATAAAACAGTTTATATTTGTTTTTGTCAAGGGGTGTTTTTCCCTCGCCCTTTTGGATATGCTACTAGTAGGCATGCAAATTAAGGTCAAATTAGTCATTAATCTTACCAAAGAATGGTCTTTCAGTTCACAAACTACTCACTAACCACGATTATTATTTGTCAACTGAGAATAACATTTTTTAAGGTGTTGGGTCGATGATAATTAAGTTTGCAATCTGATTTCTTGATGTTACTGTACAATAATATTTTACGAGTTTTCAATCAATGCCAATTTAATAGGCCTGCCTTTACAATGTTTAAGAACTAACTGGCCAATTGCACATGTAGGTAAAAGCATGCACGCCCTTCCGGGACGACGCTAAGGGAGGACTGCCGTCCCCCACCCCCACCCCCTAACCAATTTGCTTTGAGGTACAATGGCCCAATTCGAGATTTGACTCTTTGTCATATTTTTCGTTGTAAAACATGTTACCTAATAAATTATTCCAACAGCCGATGTAGCTCGGGAGATCCTGGGTTCAATACTCCCCACTGGCGATCATTTCAAAGAACGTTTTTCCTGAGTTTTCTTTATTCGATTTTGCAAATGCAAGGTATTGAGTCCCCTAGTCCCTTTACAAATTGTCCTAGTTTCTCCATGATATATATTTTTAAATGAGCATGTCTTCTGTCAGTTTGATGTTTTGCATCAACATTCCAGGTATGGGCAGTGTTGTGACTAGATATTTTTGTATCTAGATAATGATACAGATGATTCTCCAAAAATAATCTAGTTAAGATAAAAGATAAAGTGCAGAAAATTGTCTAGATAAAAGATAAGAGATAAAAATAATTATCTAGATAAATTTGTTTAGATAAAAGATAATGATTATTGGGATTGGCGTTTTTTCTTAAAATTAGTTTTTCCCCCAACAACAGTTCTATTGTCCATCGTAATATTTGTCAGACTTGACAAGTTGACATTACCCGGGTATGCACATTAGGCCCTACAACTAGTAGAAGTTTTATTGTTCATTATTTTATCTAAAAATGTTTACTAAAAGCTTAAAAAGCTTAGATAAGATAAACTTTATTTTATCTAGATTATAGAAAAAGATAACATCAAAAATTTAACTAGATAAGATAATAGATTACGGGGTTTTATCTAGGTAGATTATCTAGATAAGTCACAACACTGGGTATGGGCTTTTGTATAAAATTTCTAAAATATATCCGGGGATTTTATAAGTCCATATTGCGATTGAGGTTTGCCTCAATTTTGGGATGGGGGGGGGGGGGCATCCCAAACATGATAACTCGTTAACTCACCCCCCGTTATGTACAGTGTTGTGACTAGATTTTTTTTATCTAGGTAAGATAAAAGATAAACTGTAAAACATTATCTAGATAAAAGATAATAGATAAAAATAACTATCTAGATGATTTTGCTTAGATAGTAGATATCGCACAAAAAGCTAATTTACTTACCAACTTTTGCCACCCTTTTCAAATATGCGGATTCTATGAGAAGTAATTTTCATTTAAAAAGTTAAATCATTATTATATTTTTCTAAAGTATCGTTACCTAACTGTTTTATCTAAAAAGAGTTATCTAAAAGCTTAAAACGCTTAGATAAGATAAACTTAATTTTATCTAGATAATTGAAAAGATAACCAAAAGCATATCTAGATAAGATAATAGATAACATATTTTATCAAAATGTCAACTCTGTTTATGTATAATCTTAGCGTCGCCCCTGACGCCCGGTTTGTCAAGAAAAGAGGGCAAGGGATCCCCCCTGAAGTTTGACCTGCCGTGTCTATTATTTTTTACCACAATCGTAGAACGATTTCTCGACAATCGTACTACTTGCACTTGCAGCCAATAAAAATATACTTAACAATTTGTATCTACAATGTGTTTTACTTTTAAATTTGTTTTTAAATTGTAACAATCAATTCGTATTTTTCTCTATGAGTTTGACGCGCCGTGAATAACCTTCGCAAAGTCCAAGTATTAAATAATATTGTAGGCCTATAATAATATAATACAACCTTAGGGATTCACGATCTCGCTGTGTAGTTAATATATTGGCCACAAGGTGTCAGTAGCTGCATTCTTTCCCAATCTTTGGCTCACTTGGGTCGTTGTATGTGGTTGCACTTTCCACCGCTAGATGGCACGACGGCTACTTTTTAGAACGTGAGGGGTTCTCAAAGCGGGAGATAATGAAGTCGTGATTGCCTCCGTAGTTTACCAATGACGTGAATAATTTTACAAAACTTTATGACCACTTTTGGTTTCCTTATCGTCATGGCTTGCGGGAAAGCACTCTGCACAAACAGACTCCCACAGCATCCAGCAAGCTGCAACCACATTATTATATTAATTTTTTAAATATTTTTTACTAAGGAATGAGACAATCTTACTCGTGTTGTTTTATTCTATAAAACTGCTATGAATCAATAACTATGTCCTTAAAGCGGGCTTATGCTCAAAAAACTTATATTCATATATATATTTATATATGAGAGGAACTTTATTAGACAGAAATTTAAAGTGACGACACCGGGGATCAAACCCGGGACCTTAGCTTACCCGGCTATGCTCTTACCAACTGAGCTATGCGGCCACCTATTTAAACTGACTAACTTTGGTCTGTTTTGTACAATGTTGTGTGAACAATGTGTGTACAATGTCCCGGGTTCGATCCCCGGTGTAGTCACTTTTTTAATTTCTGTCTTACTAACATATCAACGTCATAGTCGCCTACTATAAAACTACTTCACTAGGGAAACGCCAAAGTCGTTGTTAGACGAGTGAGTGAGCCATGTGTTGAGTACTTGGTAACATTCCTTTTCTTCCCCCTACCTTAAGCCTCCCTAGCCTGTCATAGGCTACAGTGGAGCATTATGACCTAAACTATGGCCTAAACTTAAATACCCTATTATTTATACGAATATAATTATCAACCTGAAATGCAATGTTCCCGGGTACTCAACTGTCAACACATGACTCGTTCACTCGTCTAACAACGACTTTGGCGTTTCCCTAGTCTAGTTGGCTAAAGCGCCCTTATAGCCGAAATGTGGGAGACATGGGTTCAATCCCCTGGTCGGGAAAGATTTTGTAATTTCTGGGCTGTATTTAAAAAAAATATTAAACATGTTTCGAAATGCATATAACGCAGTGTAGTCCATCATCTGTAGCAATAGAGCCTACTATGGTAAACATAGCCAGTACGAAATACGTGAAAATATTGCAAGGTTTACTCAATCTACGAGCGGAATTTGGGGGTACCTTTTATTTATTTATTTATTTATTTATTTATTTATTTATTTAACGTCTATCCTATTCAGTTATAAAAACTGATTTACAAAGGAGGACAACTAAATAAATCTAATTACATAGATGCAGACACAACAATGTACTACATTTAAGTAAATATTTGAAATAGTAATATTACAACAATGCATTAAATACTCAACAAATTTGATAACAAATAAAAAGGATATTAAATGCAATTTATGAATGAATCGAATATATAAAAAAGGGGGTGGGGAATGAAAAGAAAAGAAAAAAGAAAAGAAAAAAAAAGAAAAGAAAAAAGAAAAAAGGAAAGGAAAAAAAAGAAAGAAAGAAAGAAAGAAAAAAAAAGAAGAAAAAAAACATTAAAAAAGAAAAACGAAAAGAAAAAAACTGATTTATTAGACGATCCCACTCAAACGAATATGAGGTTTGCCAAAAATCAGGAACAGCAAATCAGGGAGTAATCAATCTTTCGCGGAAGAAAAAACTTGCAAGCTTGACGTGCAACATTTGATAGACCTTGCATGGGCACGGCATTTCACGGCCAGGCGAATAACAAACAAAAAATATCTTTTCAAAATCTAAACCATTGTCGTTAAAATAATTTCTAAACATTGGAAGCCTATTTTTCAATTTATTATTTCTTGTAGGTTTAAATCGCAATGGATCTGGCTGATTTTGTTAGCAGTTCTCAGTAAACTCGTACCGGATGTCTGTTTAAAATTTCAGCGCAATCTGTTCAGCGATTCGGCTGATTTTCAACGTACACATACACACGCAGACTAACAGAATAAGCGCCGTTTAAGTTGAATGGAGACCACTCCGTTCGCTGCGCTCACTCGTTTAATTATTATTATTATTATTATTATTATTATTATTATTATTATTATTATTATTATTATTATTATTATTATTATTATTATTATTTCTATTATCATTATAATATTTATATGTATTATATATTTATAGTAGTTTTAATTTTGGCTATATACGCTTGCTACAAAGATTCCCTACCTCCCACCCCGATGGTATGATAATCCACGCTTGCTACAAAGATTCCCTACCTCCCACCCCGATGGTATAATAATCCCTAGCCTGAACTTTGCCCAGTGTAGTGCACACGGCCCGGTACAATGAGTCACAGGTGCCTTGACTGGTGGCTGGTGATACAATTATCACAATATCGAAGTTACTTTCAGTCATTCGTCTCTCGACAGTCATGTAGTCAAGGAGGTGAACTTCGAACTACGAGCTGCGAGAGAAGTTCGGAGCAATGCTGAAACCAAAACGTAAGTGTAAAGCATAATGAAAATGAGGGTCTAATGAAAATGTAGTTTTCTAGGGATTACTATTTTTTCATACGGAGTGGAGTTCTCAACTTCAAATTGCTGTCACTAAGGGGTAAATGGACAGCCGTATTTCTCTCAATGATAACATTCGGATAATATGATAATGCGATTCGTAGATGAATGGCATGTAGGAGCATATTTTTTGGACACGTGTATTGGAATAGCATGTTAATAACTAGGAAAACGCCAAAGTCGTTGTTAGACGAGTGAGTGAGCCATGTGTTGAGTACCCGGTAACATTCCTTGTCTCCCCCCTACCTAAGGCCTCTCTAGCTTATCATAGGCTAGAGTGGCGCATTATGGCCTTACAGTAGACGCTCGAAACCCTATTAATTATACCTTTATAATTATTATCAAACTTAAATTCAAATGTTCCCGGGTACTCAACACATGAATCGCTCACTCGTCTAACAACGACTTTGGCGATACTCTAGTCTAGTTGGCTAAGGCACCCTTATATCCGAAATGTAGGAGACCTGGGTTCAATCCCCTGGTCAGAAAGATTTTGTAGTTTATGGATTAATGTATTTAAAAAAAATATAAAACATGTTTTGAAATGCATATAACGCAGTGTAGAGTATCATCTGTGACAATACTATGGAAAACATAGCCAGTACAAAATACGTGTAAATATTGCAAGGTTTACTCAATCTCCGAGCAGAATTTGGGGGTACCTTGAGCGTGCAAGATTCGATACACATTGGTCACTGCATACAATCACAGACACAATGATTCGATAAAAATGACTTCTTCAAAAACAAAACCATGTCGTTAAAATAAATCCTACAAATTTTAAGATTATTTTTAATTTATTATTTCTTGTAGGTTTAAATCGCAACGGAATTTTCTCATTTTGTTAGCAGTTCTCAGTTACCTGGTCATGGATGCCTGTTTAAAATTTCAGCTCGATCTCTTTGGCCGTTCGACCGTATGGGACGGGACAACCAAAACATACATCTAGGTGCCCGTTAGGGCGCCGCAGCCAAGCCGCGGTGCGCTACACACTCAAGCACCTTATACACCAAGCAGAGTTGGGGTGATTTCGAGGTGTTACCCAGCCGTCATGTAACGTGATGTGAACTTGAAAACTATCACAATCGAGGGGATTTAGGTACCTGACAACACATGCCAAATTTTATTGGGGTACGATTATTCCTTCTTGGTGAAAAAATGGCTTGAAACATGCTCAAAATCACTTTAAGGATGTTAGCTACTGCCTACTACTCCTACTACTGCCTACTACTGCTCACATCTAATACGTCGGCCCGCGATTCTGACCAGACGGGTGGGACTACAATGTTCATATTTTACATGGACATTAAGGTTATAGAATGATAGTCTCTTTTGAAAAAAAAAGTTGAAAAAGTTTGTTGGAAGGCTTCCAAATAAAGGTTTTAAAATAAGCCTTAAACACTTGGCATACAATCAACAAGTAACCATAGTTACTTGACACTTGTTGACGGTATAAGCAGAGTTAGGCGGGAAAGTGCGATACGTAAACAAATAGCGGACATTTAAAATTTTTCTTCTTTGTGTGGAACGAGAAAAAGGTGTCATTATACTCTCATAAAACAAATCAGAAACCGTCCCTGGCCTAGGCCCAGATGTGGAAAATTATTTATAATGCAAAAGTGTAGGTCTAAAGTTCCATTTGGCTATAGGACTAGTAAAATTCATACTTACATTACATGTTTGACAAGCCTAGCCAACCCTATGCCAGCACAACATTGTTTTGATATGAACTTGCTCAACTGTTTGTTTACATAATTGCAACAATCAAATCATTTCATACAAGTTACTTGTCTTTCGATTGGCCAGCGTTTATGAAGGCACTGCCATCTAGAATAAATATAGAACTTTTTCGAGCTCTTTGCTATACGCAAATCTTTTTAAAGTGTTTGGATTTCGTGATACTCTTTCAAACCATAGACATCCTATATAATTGGCTAGACCAGCAGTCGGTGGTCCACTTCCGGTACAATTAGAAGCCATCTTAAAATGACAGTTTACATGTTAATCAAATGGGAGCGATTTGTGGCCAAATAGTTCTCAAGATTGCCGCCAGGTTGACAGGTAAGCATACTAGCCTTTAACACCAAATGATTAGTAAATTCCCTTATGCAATCACTTCGTATTGTTTCTTTTGTTTAATACCATGCTGCACAAGCTAAAACCATATCAAACAATCCAGTAAAATACTTTATTGCATTAAAAAAGCATAAATTAAAACACCAAATCGCCATCTTGAAATGGGCCGGTTGAGTCTTCAATTTGCTACGCTCGCGCCTGTGCGGAGGTATAGGAGACTGCTAATCTAGCCTACTATAGGGGTTTAATTAATATCAATGCTTTCAACTCACAACCCATGACGTTTTCCACGATACCGTTCAAGAATACCAATTCCTTCGAAAACGAAAACGACTTCGTTTTCAAATTGCGTTTTCAACTCATCTCCCACGAACTCAAGAATTGGGGTCCAGTCCTTATACCGTCGTTATACCATGGTTATACCACCTATACCCAGGATGTACATGAATCCGGGTCTAGATATTTTACATCCTATATTGTTACTGCTAATACCATAGAATTTAAATCAACTTTGATAAAAATATTATATTTTAGCAAATAATTTTGTAATGGAACTTGAAAAAGTAATGAGATCACACACATAACAAAAACTTGTAGAAATACAGCCAAACCTTACACACTCAAAAGGAATGAGATCTAAAAAAGGGCCAAGCTCATCTACCCTTCCACATAAACGTACAGTGTCCCATAACAGCATCCTCGAAAAGCTTGGCAAAATAGAATTTGCATGTTATTACGTTTAAATTAATTAGAAAAAAAGAACTTGGATAAACTATTACGTTAAATTAATAATCGCAAATTCTATTTTGCCAAGCTTTTCGAGGATGCTGTTATGGGACACTGTACGTTTATGTGGAAGGGTAGATGAGCTTGGCCCTTTTTTAGATCTCATTCCTTTTGAGTGTGTAAGGTTTGGCTGTATTTCTACAAGTTTTTGTTATGTGTGTGTTTAACATACTGACAAATTAGTCACGACGAAGACCCGATCAAGTGGCGTTGTACCACTTCGTTCGCTGTGCTCACTCGTTTAATTAATTTGCATACAAATTTACATTCATTATGTAACACATTGCTGCATGCTTCACGTTTAACAAAATTGAGTTTCGCCATCATACTAGCTGGTTACTTATTAATCCTGTCAAATAAGATCGTATATTAACGTTTGGAGGAAAAAAATTGCGATGTCGCTGAAATTTGAAGAGACCTTCCTTGTATAATACTTCTTAACATACTAAAACTACCCTACAATCGGACTGGAGCTTCGGCCGCCATATTGGAAAATGGAGGCCAAAAGGTGTTTGTTATCGAATATCTCCAAATTGGTTTGAGATAGACAAAATATCTCAATGGCAAAAATATTCCCCATTTAATTCCCTACAAAACAAGTGTCTTCTATAGTTTTGTTAGGGGGAAAGGTTACGTCACAAAATCGTGGTTTATATGTTGCTCATTGGAGTACCAGCTTTTTTCCAAATTTTCACGCCCAGCATCAAACGATGCCCGGTAAATCCGTAAGAAATCGATTTAAATACAAAAGGACTTTTGTACGGGGTTCATGAAAGCTTCCATTAGTATTTTAAAAAATCAGGTCTGCGAAATCGAATTTTGCATGTACCCGGAATTTGGTTTTTCCGTTGTTGGCAATTCCTCAAAACTGCCCTTTTTGACTGTCCATTATTAAGCACTAAATAGCATTGGAGGAAGAATTCTTCCTACACACATTGAAATGACTCAAATAATGATCCGATTACAACCAAAGTTTAAATCCAATATGGCTGCTAATTCCTAATATCCACAACATCAAAGTGAATTATGTAACAAAAAGAGTGAAAAAACAGCACGAAAACAGTATTCATAATGTGAATATTAGGAATTAACAGCCATATTGCATTTAAACTTTGGTTGTAATCGGAACATTATTTAAGACATTTCAATATGCGTAGAAATAATTTTTCCTCCAATGCTATTTAGTGCTTAATAATGGACAGTAAAATATGGCATTTTTCAGGAAATGCCAACAATGGAAAAACCCAAATTCCGGGTAAATGCAAAATCCGATTTCGCAGAACTGATTTTTAAAAATACTAATGAAAGCTTTCATAAAACCCGTACAAAAGTTATTTTGTATTTAAATCGATTTCTTAGGGATTTATTGGGCATTGTTTGATGCTGGGCGTGAAAATTTGGAAATTTACTCCAATAAGCAACATATAAACCACGATTTTGTGACGTAACCTTTGCCCCTACCAAAATTAAAGAAGACACCTGTTTTGTAGGGAATTCAATGGGGAATATTTTTGCCATTGAGATATTTTGTCTATCTCAAACAAATTTGGAGATATTCGATAACAAACACTTTTTGGCCGCCATTTTCCAATATGGCGGCCGAAGCTCCAGTCCGATTGTAGGGGAGTTTTAGTATGTTGATAAGTATCCTTTAAGGAAGGTCTCTGCAAAAATTCAGCGACATCGCAATTTTTTCCTCCAAAAATTCTTATTTGACAGGATTATATCTGATAGAAGAAAGAAATTAGTTATTGCCTACTTTCCGTAGCGAGCGTAGCGAGCGAAGTAGATTCCATTTCACTACACTGGAGAAAGAAATCCGGAATGTTTTTTTTTTATTTGTGTGTGTTTGTTAACACGATTCCGACTAAACCGATACTCCCAATTGCAATGAAATTTTCTGGAGACCTTTGAAATCTCTGAACTTAGAACTGCACGGTTCGAAAAATCGATCGAAAAATTATTTCTCATGAAAATTGCAATTTTACGATTTTTTTCGATTTTCTTGTTTTGTTTGTTTGTATTTTTGTGTGTTTGTTAACACGATTCCAGCTAAACCGATACTCCAATTTCGATGAAACTTTCTGGAGGCTTTCAAAATCTCTGGACCTAGAACTGCCACGTTTTCGAGCGCAATCGAAAGATTATTTCTCATAAAAATCGCAATTTTACGTTTTTTTCCCCTTTTTTTTCAGTTTGTATTTTTGTGTGTTTGTTAATACGATTCCGGCTAAACCGATACTCCAATTGCGATGAAATTTTCTGGAGGCCTTCGAAATCTCTGAACTTAGAACTGCCACGTTTTTGAGCTCAATTTAAATATTATTTCTCTTTAAAATCGCAATTTTACGATTTTTTTTCAATTTTTAAAAATTGCCTTCGACTTATAACACCTACATGCTTTATTCGATTGTAATGATTTTTTATAGAACAATAATTTTATGAATTAATATATCAATGTGAAATTTGAGCGTAATCGAAAAATTATTTCTCATGAAAATCGCAATTTAACGTTTTTTCGTTAAAAAAATACGCTCATCCAACAACGCGCCTGAAAAAGCGTTTGCGAAGCATCCTAGTAGTTAAATAAATTACACAGAATGTAAGCGTCTTATTGGATGAGCGTAGCGAGCGAAGCGAAGATTCCATTTCACTACACTGGAGAAAAAAATCCGGAATGTTTTTTTTTTTGTATTTTTGTCTGTTTGTCCGCACGATTCCGGCTAAACCGATACTCCAATTGCGATGAAATTTTATGGAGGCCTTTGAAATCTCTGAACTTAGAACTGCCACGTTTTTGAGCGCAATCGAAAAATTATTTCTCATTAAAATCGCAATTTTACGATTTTTTTCGATTTTTGAAAAACTTCTTCTACTTATAACACCTACATGCTTTATCCGATTGTTATGATTTTTGCTCAGAACCTTTATTTATGAATTAAGATATTCGTGTGAAATTTGAGCGCAATCGAAAAATTATTTCTCATGAAAATCGAAATTTTACGGGTTTTTTCTTTTTTAAACAATTCTTTGACTTATAACACCTACATGCTTTATCCGATTGTAATGATTTTTTCACAGAACCTTAATTTTATGAATTAATAGATAAGTGTTAAATTTGAGCGCAATCGAGAAATTATTTCTTATAAAAATCGCAATTTTACGATTTTTTCTTTTTTTAACAATTGAATGGGCCAAGTCAATAACTGACCAAGTTACACAGACCACATTCTGAGATAAATCGATAAAACTAGATAACGCAGCCAATTTTTAATTTAAAAGCATGCAAAATTGCACACTACTTAACCTTAAGATACCTAACAATACGATTTTAGGAATTTTTTTTTAGACTTTACTTTTCCTGGAAAAAAATCGGGAACTTTTTTTACTTGGTCAGTTATTGACTTGAGGTTGTCACTTGGGCATTTCTTGCATTAACTTTTTTTCATTTTAAGGAATAAAACCATTTTTTAAGCCTTTTCCATTAACCCCTTTACAGCCACATATCAATAAACTATCACGACACTTGAAAAATAAATTAAAAATAAAATATATGTGTACAAATATATTTTTTAAATTTTACCCAATATTATATATTTTTTTATTTTACCCAAAATATATTATTTTATTGTTTAATTTATTGTATAACAATATAAAATAAGACTAGAAGAGGAAGATGATGCCTTACTGTAGTTAATATCTACATAAGCAGTCCCATGATCGCCAACCTCATGGCAAGAAATGACCAAGTAACACGTACTTGGTCAGTTATTGCCTTGAGCCAAGATTTCATCGCCTGGTAAATGGCTTATAACTGCTCGAACTTGGGTGTTTCTTGCATTAATATGATGCCCCTATGCCTGGAGAATAGAATGGCGGTCCTAACTCATTTGCGCATTTTTTGTAACTTGGGCACTTATTGACCTGGCCCATTCAATTACAATTAATTAAAAAAAATTAAAATTTAAGTTTATTTTTTATTTAAATTTAATTTAAATTTAAAAAAAATCAACTTAGTAATGATTTTTCCACAGAACAACAGAAAATCTGCATAACACATGGCAGCTCAATGCACCAATTACGCTCATCCAACAACGCGGCGGGACTTAAGCGTTTTCCTAGTATATTTACCTGAGATTGCTCCACCCACCGCCACATACAAACATCACCCACGTAGAACTCAATAGGGGCAAAATAAGACCAGAAGTTTTCCTTCCCTTATATCCTCATGTAGCATCCACTCATGGAGAGTTCAAGAATAGTTCACATGATCATGTCGTAGGCCTACAGTTTAATAATTTATTTCTTTTGATTTTGAACCAATCAATAATTATTTTATTTTATCCATCCTCTACTAAATGCTGTTCTAAAAAGGTCGTTCGTATGCGTTTGTGTCATGTAACAAGGACTGTACACAGAAAAGAAGTACTCTGACCGTGTGCACATGGATGTGTGTGAGTCGGCTAGGCTAGGTAATTCATGGATACTAACTAGTTTAACTAGTTCGATAAAAGTGCGTAGCTTACGTTTAATTTGAGTGCAAATAGCTCGCTTATCGCAATGTTGCTGGCGGCGCACATCGCATGCATGGCAGCTGGTGCCACATTGGGAAACTTCTATAATATACTTGCTACTTGCACAATGCCTTGCCTGCGTTTTCCATGTTCTATTATGTTTGAGTAACACGTTGTAAACAAGAAATGTGATAAGCAAATCATATTGAGGGAATTGTTGTGTAAAGGGTCAATAATTGTGTAGTTCATGTATAGTGATTTCATTGTTTTGTCCAGATTATGAGTCAAAAATAAATGTTTAGATATTGCCAGCGGTTTGGATTGAGCGGCATGGTGGTTATTGGTAATTAGAACAATTATTATCTAATTCTCGTTGTGTGTGGTGTTGATTGAGAGTGGTATAGAATAGATTGATTTGGGGGGAATATAACACAATCTTGTATTGCAGCCATTCAAGGATCATCAGCAATCAAAGAAACAGCATAATAGCCAAGAATACGACGTGGGTATTGGGTATTCTTTCTTTCGTAAGGTAAGGATGCGCGTTAAAGGGTACATCTTAGTATTACCCGGTTCAACCCTCTTCAGCTGACCATCTATTCTAGGCTATTGAGTTTTGGGTAATTGTGAAATTGGGGCTTTTTTAGGCTACTGTATCGTCAGGCGCGTAGGAACTCTTTTTCAAGTGGGAAGAATTGTTATCTTTGTTTTGCTTCTGCGTGCTACAAAAATTGAGTGGTTTTCTTTTCATCTAGTTGTCTGAGACATAGGCATAGTTGGTGAGACGGGGTCCAGGGGCGGAGCTTCGGTGGGGGTTGTGGGGCAACGCCCCCAATTCAAGACAAGAAATAAAAATTATTGTGTTATGATACACAGGGAATTTCTGTTAATATTTATATGTTTGCCTTTCCTTAATCTAAATTAATTTTTTTAACTTGAATGGGGGCGATGGCCCCAAACCCCTAACAGGGCTCCGACTCTGAAACCCAGACATAACAACACCGACTTGTTACAGACCTGCATACATAGCAGCCGTTCCGTACGTATCTGGACGTTGTTCATGGTGTTTACTGGCAGTCTTAGGCACGTTCCCCCAAAAAAGGAACTTTGAAAATTTAAGTTACTCTTCTGTCTAAAAAGTAACTGAGACGTTCCTCGTTCCTCAAAAGGAACTTAGTTATTTTCACGTTCCTTATACCATCACGGATTTAAATAATTATACATGTGATGGGAGTTAATTTATCATAACTTTTATATTTTAAGTCAATAAGTTTAAAAAAAAGTAAGTCCGAGGCCATCTGACGAGGGTGGTGCCATTTTCGAAAACACACGATGTCACAAGATATTTTTAATAATGCAGTTTATGATATCAGATACTGGAATTCGACGGGCTTACCGACGGCGAAAGGAACTTTTAAAGGAACGTTATATTCGTTCCAAGTTCCCACGAAATAGTAACTTTGACGTTATGAGTTCCTGATCTAAGAAAAGGAACGCGTTCCCACAAAAGTTCCTGAAAAAGGAACGTGATCCACTTCTAGACTGTTTACTGGTTATACAATAATTTTTTTTTTAGAATTGCTTAATTTCGGTATAGATTTGTGGATTCGGTGAGATGTGAAACATGTATTTACCACTACAAACATGAAAGGCACTGTTTTCCCGCACGATACCGTCTCCTCGATAGTTACCGATTTTTGTTTAATATAATGTTTCAACACATCTTTGTCGTACAACCTAGAATACAACACGGAAAATGATTTTTTGAAATAACGTTTGATGAAATATTTTTTGTCAGACGGTAAACATAAAAGATAAACAGATTAAGAAAATAATTTCCCTTTATACTAGGGTGGAACATGTATTGGAACAAATTAAAAAACTCGTTGCTTGAAATTAAATATTGCCACTGGCTCAGTGTGCAGTGTGTACACTATTGTCCCAAAATTGACCATCTAATGGTTGGCTGGGAGGTTATGCGCCCCTCTCAAAAATATTAAAAACATTAATTGTAAGCCGTGTATCAATACCATCTTATGTTTATCAAAGTGTTTTGAGGATATTTTTAGGTAAGTAGTTTGGTATAACGCCTGAATGAACGTAGCGTTGAAAAGTGGGAATTTGGTATTATGAAAATTACAATTTAATTTTGATCTGGAATGCATACAAATTATAATCGAGACGGCTTTTCAATTCACTCTGCTCACCCTTTTCTGTAGACCACACTTTTACAAATCGTGGCTCTAAAGTCATTGATATAGACATTTCGTCAATGGTTCAATGAATGGTATTTGCGAGTGTCATTGTTTGTTATTTTGTGTGATTTCACAGAACTATTATTTGACGTACTACAATACATATATACATCAGTAGCAGGTAGTAGTTGTGTCAAAACAAATAAATAACAATACAATTTGTTTATACTGTAAGTAAACACTTGCATTGTTTCTAATGTATGTTTTTACTTGAAATGTTCGAATTTAAATTCCTCGTGGGAAACCTGTCCAGTGCACAGGGTGCATTGCATGCCCTTCTTCAGTGTCTAACTAGGTGTATTGGAGCTATTGGGAAGATATGCCCGAGGGCTGTTTAATAGGACTACAGACCAAATCCCTTGCATTCGCATTAACGACTGAGGAAAACCTCGGAAAAACCTCTGTTAGGATTGTCGGTTTGACGGGAATCTAATCCGGGACATCCCGCAATGAACGAAGGAACCTCGTGATTGTGGATTTCGTTTTTACAATACTAATCATCGTGAACGTAGTAAGACTGTGTCAAAAAAATAAAAACAATCTGTTTATGATGTGTCCGCTTTTTGGGGTCTAATGGGACTCGAACTGTTCGATTAAATCTCGGGAAAAACCTCTGTTCAGGTTGCGAGCGGGATTTCAATGCCGTGCATCAACGCTAACGATGAGGAAACTCGGAAAGATCCCTGAGGGTCGTTTACGGAACTACAGACCAAATCCCTTGCATTCGTATTAACGACTGAGGAAAACCTCGGAAAAACCTCTGTTAGGATTGTCGGTTTGACGGGAATCTAATCCGGGACATCCCGAATCAGAGTCTAGCGCTTAGCGCTTGAGCAACACACCGAATAGATGGGAAATTAATTCGTGCATATTTATTTTAGAGCATTACAAATTAGTAACAATTTATTTCTAAGCTTATTAAAATGTAGATATTTCCATCATTTCAAACGAATGACTTGTTAGTTCCAGGAAGCATGCATTCGATCGCTTGTTCCAGTTTCGAAAAGCTCTCTGCATTGTGGTGATCGATGAAGATTTCGGAAGAACTGTTATGTGTAAGAATCAGTATTCAACTCGTAGCTTGCAGTGTGAAACCCTAGTCGAGAAGGAGTGAAGGACGGCGAGATAGTTGGATAAAGTTGACTACTACCATGGCAACAGGCGTAGCGGAGTGGGGGCGGCAAGGGGTGGGGAGGGAGGGTGTCGATAAGGGCATAAACCCTCCCTAAATGTGCGTGTGCTATTATTATGCATAAAAGCTTCACCCTGGTACTGCTAGAGCGGTGAATATAGGGTAGTGATCGGGGGCGCTACGTCGAGGCTTGCATTCATTACCATCTGTGATCATACAACCGATTTATAAGAGGGTCGGCCTGGAATACCCCGCCGCGTCCTAGAGAAATTAGCGGCAATATGATACATTGAGTGCTAGTAGCAACCTATTTACGTTGCATTGCGCCACGGGGCACTCACTTCCACGACGATCATAATGTGCAGGCAGCTGAAGAACATCATACACAACCTCATAATCACTTATCGGTGAATGATACGTTGTAGGTGGAGGTGAATCTATCGGCCTCATTTAAATTTTCTTAGATATTACTTTATCAACACAACATATATACAAACAAGACCACACACAATATTAACATCGGCAAAGAGCTAAATAGAAGGTCCTTGGTCTATTGATTCTGTTATTTGTTCAGTCGGTATCATTATTATGGCCATCTGTCTGGGCATCTATTTTTTAATTTACTTTTGGGTTGATTATAGTGCGCCCAATATAGACGATTATAGTGAATTCAATTATGTATGCCCCTGACTACCCCCCCCCCTTGATACTCTTGTCTACAAACCGACGTACTTCGAAATGTTTTTTTATACTATCTTTGTACCGGGTGAAGAAAAAAATCGTACCGTGCAAGATATTGACGAGTAAAAGTTTCAAAGTACTGTCTCAGTTTCTGGACAAGTGTATCCCACGCATACAAAAAAACTTGCGTATAACAGCCAAACTTTATACACTCAAAAGTAATGAGATCTAAAAAAAGAGGCAAGCTCATCTTCCCTTCCACATTTGCGCATTTGCGAATTTGCAACTATTAATGAATGCGCAAATGTGGAAGGGAAGATATGCTGGCTCAGTCTTAACTCGGCTATTCTTAGCTCGCCTACATCAATTAGTATAGTGATATTTCAGGTGTAATTGCCCGCTTCCAAGAACCACGTATCTACTTTAATTGGTCGTAGGAGGGGTTTTCTTGACTCGCCTACGCCAATGGCAGCGAGCCTTTCAAATGGTTATGCGACCTGACCGGCAAGTTTGAATTGTTCCGAAATTAACCGTTGACATGTCACTTCCCGGACAGAATTTCGGCCTCCAATATGACACATCTCTCTTCGATGCGCCAGGCAATCATCACCGTCAAGGGGAACTGCCCAACGTGACCAGTACCAAAATATTAACAATATGCTACCAAATTTAAAATTATACGGCTACAGATTGGTGACTCGCCTATTATGATGCAGTTAAGTACATTCTCAAGGATGAGGGTGGAGTGATAATGTAGTAAAGAGACTCAAGTGCATACTTGGGGAAGGAACTTTTAAAATTAACGAGTTCCATTTTCTGTTACATTTTAAGGAGCGCGATCCTTTTTAGTGTTGAGGAACTATTAAGTGATTAAGTTAACATTTTAAGGGAACTTTTTAAGAGAGATTTACTTCCTTTTCTGAGGAACTTGAATTGAACTTGAATGGTAACTACATGAAATACGTGACTACATCTAGCTTAGGGCCTACTTCTTCAAGTCAAGGCGTAAGTCACAATAACAAAATGGATTACATAACCTAATATTCTTATTATTTCATAACATTAACTAAGATAATATTTTCTTGTGTGGATATAACATAGCACTTTAAGACAACCTTGTATTAAATAAAAAGATATATATTAAAAAGGCACAAAGTGAGCAACGTTTCGAGCAAAATTCTATCTGGGAAGTGCCCTGTCAACGTTAAATTTCGGAATAATTTAAACTTGCCGGTCAGGTCGCATAACCATTTGAAAGGCTCGCTGCCATTGGCGTAGGCGAGTCAAGAAAACCCCTCTTACGACCAATTAAAGTAGATACGTGGTTCTTGGAAGCGGCCAATTACACCTGAAATACCACTACTAATTGATGTAGGCGAGCTAAGAATAGCCGAGTTTAAGAACGTACCAGATATGCTTGGCCCTTTTTTAGATCTCATTACTTTTGAGTGTGTACGGTTTGGCTGTATTTTTACAAGTTTTTTTGTATGCGTAGGATCTCATTACTTTTTCAAGTTCCACTGCAATTAAATATAAATAAAAATAGAATGCGAATAACTTTAATAAAGTTGTATAAATTGCTAAGGTTATACAAATTGACAATACGATGTTAAATATCTCGTGCCCCAAAGAATTGATTTTTGTACGCATATTAGGTAATTATTGTCAAGTTTCTATATAGTTACTTGTTGATTATATACCTGTAAAAGCCTAATATTAAAACCTTTATCTGGATGCCTTCCAGCTATCTTTTTCAACTTTTTCTTTCAAAAGGCACTACATCACCATTACCTTAATGTCCATGTACAATATGAACGTTGTAGCCCCACACGTTTGGTCAGAATCGCTGGCCAATTGAAACTGACGAGTAAGTAGTAGTAGTAGCCAGTAGCTATTTTGAGCATGTTTCAAGTCATTTTTTCACCAAATAGGAATATTCGTACACCAACCAAATTTGGCATGTGCTGTCAGGTACCTAAATCCCCATGATTTTGATAGTTTTTAAGTTCACATCACGTTTCATGACGGCTGGGCGACACCTCGAAATCACCCCAACTCTGCTTGCTGTATAAGGTGCCAGAGTGTGTAGCGCACCGCAGCTTGGCTGCGGCGCCCTAACGGGCACCTAGATGTGTTACAAATAGAAACAAAATATGAGCCTCCAAACCAAAAATTATGAGCAGGAATATGTCCGAAGTATAAATCATTAAATTCTCTATAGTCTATATTGGGTGTAATGCTCAAACAAAAAATAATTACATTTGTTTTTGTGTGTTTTTGACTTTTCGTTAATTTGTCCATTAATTTAAATTTAATGGTATTATTGATGACAATACTGTGCCGCTTCGCGAACGCTTTTTCCAGTCTTGTTGACGGATGAGCTTTTGTGGATGACTTTTTCTGTTCAATGATTACTAAGTTTTTTGTATGCTACTTTTCAAGTTCCATTGCAAAATGTTTTTTTGTTAAATAAGGTTAGTTTTTTATATTAACTGCTATGGTATGTCAAATATCTCGAGGCCCAAAGACTTGCGTTTTGTACGCATTGTTGGTGATTGTTGTCAAGTTTCTATAGTACTTGTTA
This sequence comes from Sweltsa coloradensis, assembly GCA_024449915.1. Classification (NCBI taxonomy): domain Eukaryota; kingdom Metazoa; phylum Arthropoda; class Insecta; order Plecoptera; family Chloroperlidae; genus Sweltsa; species Sweltsa coloradensis. The sequence goes on from JAMZAV010000300.1 coordinate 162,429, forward strand.
ATTATACACCTGTAAAATGCTTATATTAAATGTCTATGAATTCTGGCTAACTTTTTCTACTTTTTCTTTCAAAAGGCAATACATCACCATAATCTTAATGTCAATGTGAAATATGAACGTTGTTACCCCACCCGTTTGGTCAGAATCAGCCCAAGCATCACGAAAATATCGCATTAAAAATAGAAAAAAAATCGTAAAAGTACGATATTCATGAGGCCTCAGAGATTTCGAAGGTTCCTTTCAATTGTCATCAAGATCGCATATGCGCGTTTGATTGGATGAGCGAAGCGAAGACTACAATTTCACTGACCCCTCAAAAAATTTAGCTCCAATGTTTTTTTTTTTTGTATTTTTGTCTGTTTGTTAGCAGGATTCCGGGTAAACGACATAAGCGATCTTGATGAAAATTGTAGGGGATCTTCGAAATCTCTAAACTTAGAGGTGTTTTGTTTTTGGGTACAATCGAAGAAATATTTCTCATGAATATCGTACTTTTACGATTTTTTTCGATTTTTAGTGCGATATTTTCGTGTCATTTGGGCCGATTCTGACCAAACGGGTGGGGCTACAACGTTCATATTATACATGGACATTGAGGTTATGGTGATGTAGTACCTTTTGAAAGAAAATGTTGGAAAAATTAGCCAGAATTCATAGAAATAAAGCTTTTAATATAAGTTTTTACGGTTTAGTGCGATATTTTCGTGCCATTTGGGCCGATTATGACCAAACGGGTGAGGCTACAACGTTCACATTATACATGGACATTAAGGTTATGGGGATGTAGTACCCTTTGAAAGAAAAAGTTGAAAAAGTTAGCCAGAATCCATAGAAATTAATATAAATTTTTTACGGTAAATAATAACATTTGACAAGTAACAATAGAAACTTGTCAACAATCACCTACAATGCATAGGCAGCAAAGCAAAACACTTACAATTTACAAAAGTAAAGATTTCCCACGCAAACTAAAAACTTAAAAAAAGCTCATCCATCAACGCGGCGGGACTTTAGCGTTTTCCTAGTACATATCCAACTTATACGACTAAGTTCATTGGAAATTTAAATAAGATATTAACAATTAAATGCCACATTAATTTGAATAGCGACACCCTTGTCATTTATAGCCCTGTATTATTACATGTAAAAAGAAACTGGCAATTAGAAAGGGGGCCTATTCGAGTTTGTTCTGCAGTTCATATGGCATCAATTTAATTGCAATCATATACTAACGCGTTTGGAAGTACTTGGAAGTCGTTTAATAATGTAAAATCTATTAATAAACACATTATGATTTTTTTGCAAACTAAATAATCTATTTGTGTATAGAACAAGAAACAAAGTAAGTTTTTTCGTTCTGGTGAGTATACATTTGCCAAACTTTTATTCATTGATAAAAGTCACAATAGTGGCAGTGGAGGATCAACAAACAAATAAATAAAAATCAGTTTCTTATAACTACTTTATACACATGTTGGAAACGTATATTGGTGAACAACTGTGGCATTTGTTTGAACGGTGAACCTGTGTGGAAGTGTATATTCCTCATCGTGTTGCTGATTTTAACTAAGTGTTTAACAAAATATAGCACGAACCCACAAACGGATGCATTTTTTTTTTTTTAGAGAGAGAGAGAGAGAGAGAGAGAGAGAGAGATAACGAAATTTTACAAACGTTAATTAATTTGTTTTCAATTAAGAGCACCTGACGTCTAATAGTTTTCGTTTTGGGCCATTCACAAAACAACGGATAAACAATAATAATTTGTCATCAGTTCGTTTTGTGTACGCACTTCATTATCACTAAATCAACAATTGAAAGCAATTACATTTCAAATGGTCCTCGTTTATATTCATGACAACCAATTAAAAATAAATCTGAATAAATTCATACCAAAGCTTTTGTTCCACTTCCGTACCATGTGATGGTCAATATGTGCCCAATTCCTGTCCCAATTTATTATTAGGGACAGTGGACACCATTTGTATAATGTAAGCCACATTTTCGCGTTACGTAATAATAGTCACTCTCCGTTTACAGTGCATTTCGATTCGAAGCTCCATTCAACATTTGGTCATCCGCTAAAGCCAACAAACAACAATACATTCCATCATTTCCGGCGAGTTGGTAATGTGGGTGCTGTGTGGTCTTGCTAAGCCACTCTGTCAAATGTCAGTCGTGTGCACGTGATACGTGACTCTGACCAATGAGTACAGAGCTTGATATCACCGCAATCGATAGGACAATGAGAGCGCAAGAGAAGCGTGGCCCATTGAAGCCGACCTCGGCGAGAACGAGACAAACAAACTCCATTTAAATACTTCATCGTAGATCACTTACAAACGTAAAGCGCGATACCGATTTGGGAGGTACTGGGTTCGATTTCCGCCACCAGAAATTGTGATTGAAGTTTTTTTCTAGATGCTACAGGAATACAGCTATCATATAACTCAAAATACCTAGTTAGACTTCTGCGAATTGAGGGGAATGCAATTGTCGTATGCATGGTCAGGTTTCCCACGAGAAAAAGAACTCACCACATACCAAACTAACAAAATGTCCACGAAACCGATGGAAACAAATTCAGGAAGAAAATATAGACACCACCGACAATAAGGGGCAACTTTGAAAACAAAGTTCCATCTAAATACGCCACTTTTGAGTTACGTACAATCCTGAAATTAACGTTGCAACATTAGCCTGCATCAACACTATTATTATCGTGGATCTGTTCTGTGTTATACATCGCCTTAAAATCGACAGGTAACTCTTAAGTATCGCTTGAAACTCTGATTCGGGATGACACGCGTTCGATAAATATGTTTTTATAAGTGCTCAGAATCTATTATTTACATATGCAGATATGTAATATATAAATCTTTAATATAATATAATAATAATTTGAATGTAAACACGGGAGCTGGAGGCTGGCCACTTCCCAAATGTGTCCCCAAAAGGCACTTAATTGTTTTCTGACCAAATGCCTTCGCTACCTCAATACTCAATTAAGTATTTATAACGCTCTGAAATTATTTATTTTATCCCTTCCTGCTCATAAGCTCTATGCAAATACAAACACAAGTGCCCAAAATAGGGAACGAAGCTTAACATTCAATTCTTTGGTGGAGGTGCCGGGTATATGGAGATTGTACTTTTATATGGCACCATTAAAAATTCTGTATCATTTTTGTTGAATGCAACGCCAATAAAAAAACGCATTGAAATCGGAGGTCATGTTCGGTTTTTTGCGTGAGACATGACCCGTGCGCTGACAGACGAACAGACGGACATGTGATCCTAATGATTTCGATGGTAAGGTAGAGATAAGTAGAACGGCTACCATAGACAAGACTTGAATACGATACATATACATTTCGTAATTGTCTTCGAGCTTGTGTTTATTCATTCCAAAGAACTCGAGTAGTATATAGTTACAGTTACAGTACCGTATGACCAGACATTTTGTTATCACTGCACGTACAGGTAGGATACGGAGAAAACAGAGTTTCAATCGTATAACGAAACCACGATCGTATTACCAATACGTTCTTAAATGGCGGGTGGGGTACAATACCCTTCCTCGCACAAGGGGTCGTTCTGGAGCTGGAATACACGCTGAAGTGAACCGTATTTTATTACTACGTGCTTTGGTTTTAAAATATAATGGCTTCGTAAATATTGATCTACACAGATAGTTCTAGCTATTCTTGTAACAAGATATTAAGAAATATAAGATGTCGATGAGTATGACGTCGAAGCTAACAGAGTTGGTACTTTCCGCGCCCACACTGAAAATCAAAAATGTGAGTGGGTATATAGACTATATTCTACGAATATATTTATTTTATGTATTTAGTAGTAAATAATACTCATTGAACGTTATATCGTTTTCTACAATTGATATGTGCATGTATAGTATTATTTATTTAGCAGTGCCTCAACTCAGATTACATTATTCAATTATTAGCAACATTATTAATATAAACATACATTTGCCTCTACCGGATATGGAGACAAATTAAAAATATACAATATCAATTACACCATTTCAATATTTCTCATTTTTAACATCCTACACTTTTGTATAATTCATCACAATCCCAATTGTATTAATTTAATATATAATATTATCATCATATACATTATATTTTATACGATTCTAATATATAGGAATAGCAGGCCAACATTAACACAACCCGTAAGCCCGTACTATTAAGCATTATGTAAGCTATTCAATAAGAATCCCAAAATGAGCTTTTCTCATATGGTTTGTTTTAAGTTTCCCTGCTTTTATAAGTTTACTTCATTCCCTTAAAAAATTGACAGTATTATTATTATTGCGTATTTCCACCAAGCCGAGATTCTATCGAATATCCTAATTAAGCCCTTTTATAAATATTGATTTATCTTGTGATTTATGTTAGATCTTGGAACATTAATACTCACATAATTCGTAACAGTTTAATAGAAGTCTTTAATTTATTTTATAAACAAAGTTATGCATTTTGATTGCCTTACCGACACAGAATAACGTAATACAATACACAAATATATTATCAAAGAGCTGATAATTTTTTTAAATATGAGTGCATTTTAGTGACTTATGGTTTACATTTAACTGATTAACCACATATTAGTTTCCATTCTGACCCAGCAAATCACTATATAGAACCAAGCGCAACACCAACTGGTAATTAACTAGCCTCACACTAAACAAGTTAGTATTATTCTGAATTACTACACACATCCATGTGACATAATGTAATAATTCTTTATGCTGTATTTGATTTATCGTCTGTGTATTTTTGTGTAAGTTGTGGCTGTTTAAATATCACGGTTCCATAATTAAGGAATAATTGGCTCGCTAACTCGTGCCCTATGCCAGGGCGGTTATAAATGGAAGGATGAGCGTGATGTTTAGTCGTCTCCTTTAACCTATTACAAGAGCGTTTTTCCGTAAAAAAGTTTCTATTTCAAATTAGTCGGATGGTGTGGAGCGTCGAGGCGCGGACAAATATTTACACACACGTCGTCGGGGGGAATGACACCAACCACGCCAGTTGTTAGTCAAGCTCAACTTTTTTAAATTTACAGCGGGACATTCCAAGGAGATTGAACTTTTCACAACTTTATAAAATAAACCAAACAAATTACGAATTAACCTAGAAACATGTCTAGCGATTGTGGAAAACCATTTCTCAATTCAAGCTGTTCGAATCTTGGTTTGTTTGTGAGAAGCAATCCGGATCTTGGCACCCGCGTGTGTATTCTCTGTATCCGTATCTTATTAGCTTTCATGTCTCGTTACTGACACGCTTTTTGTTTTGTTTTCGACTTTCCTGTCCATTTTCCAATATATTGTCAGTAACGCTGTGTATTCTAAGCACGGATCCGATGTCGGTCGTGGAAGACGGTGCAAGAACTCTTTATGATACTTTATACCACGGAACTTGCAACCAAGTCTTCTTGTAGCGTTTCTCACGGGTTTTGACACCTTTAAGTCAAAACCTGTGGTTTTAACGTTCGCAATTTGTTCAGAATAATCATATTTTAAAAACCATTACCTCTATAAATTGGCGTATAAAACTAATGTATATTGAATTTAAAAGTATACAATATACGTTAATAGGAAGGAAAGTACTTTGAAATCCAAGATGGCTGCCATAACGGTCACTTTTAGACTCAAATGACGTATAACGTCTACGAATAGCATAAATGTGACACACTCTTTTGCTTAACTCCTAATCGTTTGTGCGGTAATTGGTTGTAGCAACTTAATGGGCCTGATTAATTAAGAAGATCCAGATTTATGTTTAAGAAACGTGTAACAGCTCAGTAAAATTAATTTAAAACTTGTTGAGTAATTTGTTAAAATACACGCTGTAGTTTGAAAGTTTCTTAACAAGACTAACGGCCTATTTTCTCAATGTAGGGGAGGTCTATAGTCATAACCACACCGGGAATAGAACCATCATCGCCGTTAGTGCATTTTAGTGTATTTTATAGTGGCATTCGATTGTACAATCAATTATTAAGGCTATTGTAACCAGGGTAGGGTCAAAACCTTAAAAGTCCATGAAAGTTGACTGAATGAAAGAGTACCTTTAATAAAACAGTGAAAAAATCTTTTTTTTTTGGTCGGGACATAACCTCACAATCGGCCATTATTTGTCGTTTTTTGATAGTAGAGTGGACAGCACAGCTAGTGCAAAATTAAGTTTTGGGAATCGGTTTTCTGGATATAGTTCAGCTATAACGACAAATAGCTTTCTGAAATAATAGTTGGTTTACGATTTTTTGGCCAGACGATACAAAACTAAAAATAAATCGTATTTGTACCGTTTGACAAAAAAATCGTAAACCAACTATTATTTCAGAAATGTATTTGTCCTTATAGCTGAAGTTGAAGCTAAAGGAGTAAAGAAACTATATCCAGAAAACCAATTCTCAAAACTTAATGTTGCACTAGCTGTGCTGTCCACTCTATTGTCAAAAAACGACATATAATGGCCAAATTGTGAGGTTAAGTCGGGGGGGGGGGGACTTATCCTCACAATTGGCCATTATCCCACACAAAAAAGTACTGTTTTAAGTAGGGCCCTCTTTCATTCAGAAAACTTTTCAGCCATGTTTCTTCAACTTTCAAATTATCGGCCAGAGGTGGTACAATAGCCTTAAAGATTGCTGCCTTAATTTTGTGAAAATAACATTTTCTATTATGTGATTTTAGATTTAACAAATTTTGGTAATTTTGTAAATATTATAATTTGGCGAATTTGTTAAATTTTAAATGTGCTATTTTATAAATTTGTATTTTGGTCTCGATTTGGTTGGTCGGGAAACACTCCCGTAGGTGTAATTGTTATTATTTACTACAATTCAGAATTTAAAAAAGTCCGCCCCAACTGGGATTCGAACCACGGGTCTCCCACATTCCAGGTGAGCGTCTTATATTGTATATTATAATGTTCCATCCATTCAGATGTATAATGCAGCTACAGTTCAGAGATTAAAATGTACCCGTCCTGATGGTCTAGTGGTTAAGACGCCCACGTGTATTTTGATGTCTTAAAATGTGTTGTATTTGTATTAAAATAGATATATTTGCCGGATAAAAGAATAATAATAATAATATCTACTAGGAAAACGCTTAAGTCCCGCCGCGTTGTTGGATGAGCGTAATTGGTGCATTGAGCTGCCATGTGTTATGCTGATTTTCTGTTGTTCTGTGAAAAAATCATTACTAAGTTGAAGATTTTTTTAAAATTAAATTAAATTAAATACAAAATTAACTTAAATTTATTACTTTTTAAATTAATCGTAATTTAAAAAAAGGAAAAAATCGTAATATTGAAATTTTCTTAAGAAATAATTATTCGATTGCGCACAAATTTTACACGAATATATTAATTCAAAAAATTAAGGTTCTGTGAAAAAATCATTACAATAGGATAAAGCATGTAGGTGTTACAAGTCAAAGAATTGATTTAAAAAAGAAAAAAAAACGTTAAATTTCGATTTTCATGAGAAATAGTTTTTTGATTGCGCTCAAATTTCACATGAATACCTAAATTTATAAAATTAGGTTCTGTGAAAAAATCATTAAAATCGGATAAAGCATGTAAGTGTTATAAGCTGAAGAATTTTTTTTTAAATCGTAAAATTGCGATTTTAATAAGAAATTATTTTTCGATTGCGCTCAAAAACGTGGCAGTTCTAAGTTCAGAGATTTCAAAGGCCTCCATAAAATTTCATCGCAATTGGAGTATCGGTTTAGCCGGAATCGGGCTAACAAACACACAATAATACAAAAAAAAACATTCCGGATTTTTTCTCCAGTGTAGTGAAATGGAATCTTCGCTTCGCTCGCTACGCTCATCCAATAACCAGGAACTAACAAAAAGAAGATTGTTGTGCATTGCCTGAAACCCGTAACCCATGCATGTGAGAGAAAAAAGTAGTAAGCTATTAATATATTTTGAATGCGTGGGCCAATAAGACGGTAATATTTAACTTGAGCCATACAAATATAGATATGACTTAAAATATGTTTGATTAAATGTTAAAGGGGTGGAGTTTGGGAGGATGGAGGAGACTTGATAAAATTCAAAAAAATAACGAACATTTCATACGTTTGATCCTCCCAGCATGGATTAGTAACAGTACTCCATCCTCCCAGCATGGATTAGTCTAGTACTCCATCCTCCCAGCATGGATTGGTAACAGTACTCCATCCTCCCAGCATGGACTAGTAACAGTATATACTCCATGCTCCCAGCATGCCAACTGTATGGTGACGGTACGTACGTCGTAAGTGAAAACTTCTCTAGCTACGTGTTCGCGAACTTGTAGGTAATCTGTTAAGTGGAGCACGTGGTAGGTAAAATATATCTAATAATTTGTTCTTCTGCAGCTTCGGGCTCGGCTCCAAACCCGCCTGGCGACCAACGCTAACAATACTGGGATGGGGGCCAATCCGCAGGCGTGCTGACGAGCCGGTAAACAGATGCTTGCAATTATGCCAATTCATTCGAATCATAGTTTTGTTTGTTAGTATATAGAGCAGAATGGAATGCATTGTGGCGAAACATAAGTTAGTTCAAAACTGTCACCAAAGGAATCACATGTTATTTATTTTGCATAGATTTTTAGTTGTTATTTCGCGAATCCAAAGAACATGATAACTATAAATTCATCACAATGGGGTACTGAATTGTGAGCAAAAAGTGTGACCTTTTTCATTGTACTTATAAAAATGATGCCAATTAATGAAAATGGAAGTTAAAATGTTTCTTATAGGTTATGAGTATGTCACAAATTGACAACGATAAAAGGGTCACGGGCTGGCATGGTTCTAGCAATTAGTGTACCTCATTCTATCAGAAGGTCCTGAATTCGATTCCCGGTTCAGTTTGTAACTTCTCTTGTGGACTTTGATCAATCCAGATGGTCAGCATGTCGACATGTGTAAATGGTGACTTTGGACTTTGGAGCTCTCTTAGCAACGCAGCACAAAATAAATATAGTTGTTCCGAACTAGCGATGAGGTGCGTCGCCCAGCATTGGAACATGGTTGGCCAGTAAGCTTCGACTTCAATAACTGATCGCTGGTTGGGAACTATTCGCGCGTCGATCACGAAACCGCCGACATGGTTGGCGTAAACAAATCTGTATACTTCGAATAAATTCCTGAAGTTCGCAAAAAAATGAGTGAATTACGGAGATTGCAAGAATTTGTTATTCAAAATAATTGATAAATTAATTTAGGAATACACGTTAATTCTTTATCAACGTCCCTGTGAAATATGATACCGATGATAAAACCGTTCACCCGGAAAAAGCAGAAAGATGTCACCCCGCTTTCACTCCTGCGCAACCTTACAAAGTAAAGCGCATTTATACGAATGGCGGCATTCTTTCTGTGGGGGATGGTTATTGAGTCATTGACAAAGAAGATGCTAAGAAAAATGAAGGCGATGATTAAACACTATAGTGCATTTATTGATCTTATGGGTAATTTCTGAAAGGTAGGCTTCTATAATTTGCAAATTCTTTGAACGAGAGAAAGTGTTATGTATAATATATTTTTAAAGTAGATTTCACGGCATCCCACGGTCACTCCCTCTCACTCTCTCCCTCGGTCACGTAAGAGCGATCAAAACTTCTTGAAACTCCGAGAATGGGGACCCACATGTTTTCATACTCCAGAAATATAACAAGCGAAATATCATATGTGCCTACCGTGCTTTGTGGGATATCATATCGGTAAGCAGCAAGGCAAGGGTGCATGCATATTACAAATCACGTTCTTGATTCCTTTCTTCATGTTAGTTCGTTCTCCCCTCGCTAGGTGGAGGCGCTTGGTGGGATGTGGGATAACTTACTGGCAAAACGCCAGCGTTTAAAATTGAGCTTGTAAACGTGGGTTACAGTCCACCACTCCACTCCGTGACTGTTTCTAATTCACGCTATCTAGGACACTTGCACACATTCTCTGGTACCTGTGATTCGCTCTGATATACATTTATCTATTGTCACCACACTATCCTCTCACCATCTCTTTATCACTCAAACTACTACCACTCATTACCTCTCTCCTCAACATCAGCTTGCACCTGGTCTTGCCAACTGACTCTTTCCAACATACTTCTCTCTCTCTTTCTCTTCAACTACCATCCACTCCTCTTTCCTCTGCATCATATTGCATCTGGTCTTGCCAACTGACTCGAGGTCTTAAAAGCTAGTTTCTGGCATTATGCTTTTGGACGATTCGTGGAGATAATACGATCAATTGAAAATATCAATGTCACATGCCGGATTGAAACTCTTTTTAGCTCTTTCAACATACTCCTCGGACATTTGCCCCAACCATTTGAGCCTCTGCTTGGGGACAATTCAATACACCGACTAACTCAGTCATACTAAGGTAAAATGAGTACTAACTATTAGTTGTAAGTGTTTCACTGTCAGCACGCAGAACTCTTTTTCTCGATCTCGCTACAGGAAATCACTGTCGAACTCTACACCTCATGAGTCCTATGTTATGGATTTTTTTTAAATTATGTAACCATAAAAATATAATATATCTATGTAAAACAATGAGTGCGTGAGCTCATTATAGTAGCAACATTCCAATTTACTAAGAAAACGCTTAAGTCCCAACGCGTTGATGGATGAGCTTTTTTGTAAGTTTTTAGTTTGCGTAGGATCTATTTACTTATCAAGTGCCTTTTGAACGCATTAGTGGTGATTGTTGTCAAGTTTCTATTGTTTCTTGTAAATTGTTATTATAAACCTAAAAAAACTCATATTACAACCTTTATTCTATGGATTCTGGCTAACTTTTTCAACTTTTTCTTTCAAAAAGCAATACATCACCATAACCTTAATGTCCATGTGAAATATAAACGTTGTAGCCCCACCCGTTTGATCAGAATCGGCCCAAATGTCACGAAAATATCGCACTAAAAATCGAGAAAAATTGTAAAAGTAATAATAAAAAATAATAATAATAATAATAAAAGAGTCTTTATTTCATATCTTGGCGAAGCTTAAGGCCATGAGGCCTTTTGTTCTGCTGAACCAAGCACAATACAAATTTCAATTATTACACAAGTAAAAAATAACCACACTAGTGAACAATACAAAGATATAAAAATTATAAAAAAACATAAAACTAACTAAGTAAAGTAGCAGGTTAATATCACTTAACGTGTTTGAAGTAGAATAAACAGTTCAAGTAATAAATTTAATGTGTAATTATTTCATTAGCACTTTAAAGAAACCATCAATACATCAATAAAAGAATACAAAATACAATCAATAATCATTAATGAAATACTAATTAAAACCTACAATGATTTAATCTTTCAAAGAATGAACATTGTTATGTTTTTTTTAAATAATTTGTTAGATTACAAAGAAAATACGAATGACATTTGTTTTTGAAGTCTGATTTACATTAAGTAATGCGTATGTTTGCAGGAATTAGGTTCGATGCTCCGGCAGCAGAAACAGGAAATGAATTACTATATAAGGAGGTTTTATGTTTGGGAATTTTTAAGGTTGATGTTGATTGTGACCGTGTGTTGCGATATTCATGAGAAATATTTCTTCGATTGTACCCAAAAACGTGGCAAGTCTAAGTTCTTAGTTCAGTTCAGAGATTTCGAAGGTCCCCGCCAATTTTCATCAAGATCGCATATGCCGTTTGCCCGGTAGAGAGCGAACAGACAGAGAAAAAAGAAACAAAATGAGCTAAATTTTTTGGGGGTCAGTGAAATTGAAGTCTGCTTCGCTAATCCAATTAATTCTTTTTAAAACAACTAATTTGGAAAAAACTTATAAACTCACACATTGTGTTCATTGTCGTCCCCAGCATTTTCCTTTGGGATCACAAATTGTGATTCAACGTTGTTTTGGCATGGTTGTCGGACGCTCATTTATCGGCGTTGCTTACGGCGAGTGAGAGTGGCGTCTGTAGTTTTGGCACTGCTTAGTGCTTACCTTACGACGCTTCCTCTTGCGCGAAACGCCACGCCACTATTAGCACGTCAAGATACTTCTCAGCTCATGGAACAATCATCGATGTCGCAACAGGTTTGTGAAAATAACTTTAACTTTGAGAAAAACTGCAACGCTAAATAACCAACGCGCCCACTCTATGGCACTTATAGTTTACGATATGTTAATTTGATGTTTTAACTGAAGTTTGTTTTCTTTTCGAGTATTTTAATCTTGTGATGTTGTGGCACAAACTTCATAACAATGTTAAAGCACTTACATAAATATATATTTTGTCCTCACCAAATACTTCGAGGACGCCTAAGGTGACGTTGCTTGCCAGAAATGCTCTGGGTATTGTTATCCAACTATGACAGTACAACTCAATTTGCAAATATTTTGATTTATCGAATTTCCTTGAGACACATTATTGACAATATGTTCGGCGTATATAAGGGATATCGGTTGTGTTTGCAGTAGGCCGAAGTAGTATACCTATAGCTGACACCATCCAGAGTACACAAGTTGTGATTTCTAACTTTCTATAGTCAATCATCAATCATATTTTATCAATCAACATAACCATTTTTCAGATTAATTGAAGTTCAAGAGTGTCTCATAATCGTTACCACTGCGCTTTCCCAACCAAGAAGTTCTAACGAATAAGCTCTGCATCAGTGGCGGATACACAGGGGGGGGGCGGTGGGGCGATCGCCCCCCCCCATGATTCTTTAAAATTGAAAAAAAAATGATTTTATTATTTTATTGTGCACGCACCAAATGCACTCTAAAAACCTTTTCAAAATTTTCGCCTGCGGCGCTATTTATTTAAAACTCCCAATAAAAATCAACTTTTCTTTATGTTGTCAGAAATAATCAGTTTGCCTCTGAAATGTGTCTGCATCAGTGTACTTCGATTTATTAAGTTGTCCTCCTATGTGAATCGTTTTTTTTAACTAAATAGGATTGACGTTTAATAAATAAATAAAATGATGAATTGAAAATAAGATCAAACGTTTATAATAATGTTGCAATCTAGGCCAATGCTGTAAATTGTAAGCTCGACATGACGACGAAACAAATTGGTGCACACAAACTACGTTGTTTCCGTATTGCATTCCGTCCACCACTTTTTTCTAAAACGCACCAAATGCACTCTAAAAACCTGATTTTCAAAATTTTCGCCTGCGGCGCAATAAAACGAGGGCTCCGCCCCCCATACCCCCCTTGCGTCCGCGCTTAGTCCCTTTCCCACGACTGTACATGCACACGCAAATCGCCCCCCCCCATGATTATGTCCTAGATCCGCCACTGGCCTATGGAGCTGAGAGGCAGGTTGTCCAGCTTCCGCAACCATCCTAACTGGCCCATGAAGATTACCTGCATGTTGCCCTGCTTCCGCAACGGATCTGACTGGCCTATGGAGCTGAGGGGCAGGTTGTCCAGCTTCCGCAACTATCCTAACTGGCCCATAGAATAGAATAGAATAGAATATATTTTATTTTTCTTCTCTACAAACATACATTTAACTTTTAAGTACAGGAGTATAATTTACTTTACTAAAATAATCATTACAATTAAAATGGTATGCATAAAATAGTAAAGAAGAGCTCGCCTAAGCTAGACTTGTGTGCGAGCATAATACAGAAAATGTTATATAAATTACTATTATGGTCAAGATGGACGGAAATTTATGTTAAGTTGTATATATAGGTCTACATGGTACATAAATAATTAAACAGATTTAAGTCTAGTTAAGTAGTGATTAAATAATAATTAAAATAATGAGTTTATATAAATAATAAAATCAATTTATAGTGCCTACCTTATGCCTATTTGTTCGGTCAAGTACGGTTTACAATACTATTTTGAAAAGGCATCCGCATAAGTAGGTCTTCTAGCGTACAGTCTATTGTTGTAATGCTATGATTCTATGAAGTAGCTAATCCTAAATAAGTTTACAGGGGAAATAATTACTATAGTTGGTATAATTTTAAAATTTAATACTAGTATAATTTAAATTTTATATTTTATAAAATATAAATGAAGACGTACTGCATGTCGCCCTGCTTCCGCAACAGATCTGACTGGCCTATGGAGCTGAGAGGCAGGTTGTCTAGCTTCCGCAACCATCCTAACTGGCCCATAGAATAGAATAGAATATAGAATATATTTTATTTTTCTTCTCTACAAACATACATTTAACTTTTAAGTACAGGAGTATAATTTATTTACAAAAATAATCATTACAAAAAAAATGGTATGCTAAAATAGAAAAGAAAGTCGCCAAAGCAGACTTGTGTGCGAGCAAAATACAGAAAAATGTTTAAAAATTATATTAGGGTAAAGATGGACGGAAATTTATTTTAAAGTTGTATAATGGTCTACAGGGTACAAAAATAATTAAACAGTTTTAAGTCTATTAAGTAGTGATTAAAAAATAATTAAAAAATAATGAGTTTATAAAAATAATAAAATATTTATAGTCCTACCTTATGCCTTTTTTTTCGGTAAAGTGGGTTTTTACAATACTATTTTAAAAGGCTCCGCAAAAGTGGGTCTTCTGGGCGTACAGTCTATTGTTGTAATGCTAATTCTATAAGTAGCTAACCCTAAATAATTTCGGGAAAAATAATTACTATATTTGGGTAAAATTTTTAAAAATTTAATACTATTAATTTAAATTTATTTTTATAAAATATAAATGAAACGTACTGCATGTTGCCCTGTTTCCCAACAGATTGACGGGCCATGGGCTGAAGGCAGGTTTCCCTTCCCAACCATCCTAACTGGCCTATGAACATGTACTGCATGTTCGCCAGCTGCTTCCGCAACGGGTCTAACGGGCCTATGGAGCTGAGCGGCGGTTTCCGCTTCCGAACCATCCTAACTGGCCCATAAGATTCCCAGCATGTTGCCCTGCCCCCGAAACAGATCTGAGGGGCCGATGGAACTGAGAGGAAGGTTGCCCAGCTTCTCCCACGTTATGGCCTATGAAGATGTCTGCTGTTGCCCTGCTTCCGCAACGGATCTGACGGGCCCTTTGGAGCTGAGGGGCGGGTTTGTCTACTTCCGAAACCATACAAACGGGCCCAAAAGAGTACTGCAGTTGCCCTGTTTCCCCCAACGGATCGACTGGCCTATGGGGCAAAGGGGGCAGGTTGTCTACTTCCCAACCATCCTAACTGGCTCTGAAGATGTACTGCATGTTCCCTGCTTCCGCAACGGATCTGACGGGCCTAGGAGCTAGCCCGCGGGTTGTCCAGCTTCCGAAACCATCCTAACGGGCCCATGAAGATTCCCTGCATTTTTTTGCCCTGCTTCCGAACGGTTCTGCTGGCCTATGGATCTGAGAGGCAGGTTGCCCGCTTCCGCAACCTCCAACGGGCCCCTTTAAGAGGGACTCTTTTTGCCCTGCTTCCGCAAGGGGATCTGCGGGCCCTTAGGAACCCAAATTTTGAAGGCGGGAAGGAAATTGGTTCTCCTGGTTCAGCCCCCATCGTACGAAAATGAACTCCCCCTATCTTTTGACTCGCGCAAAAAAATCTAAACCATTAACATCACAAGATGCATAATTCTTGAAGAGATATGGGATTCTACTTTGCCCATGACCTTCCCAAATTCAAAAAATTTTTGAGTTAAATGGACCCATTTTGCGCGCTGCGCAAATTCTCGATGAGCCAACCCAACGAGGCGCGCCCCGTTGTGTGCAGCTGTGGCATCCTCGCATACCCCCGCCGTCCCTGTTGCTAAAAGTATTTGCATTCAAGATTTTGTTTACACTTAAAAGGGAAATTTTTTTAGTAATGTATTTAAACTAGTACAACCCAGTGACCTCACAATAGCCCAAAGCAAATCGGGAAACCCAAGTTTGCGATGCCCCGGAGAAAAATTTTTTTTTACGTGCTTTTTCATGACATTTGGAAGGTTTGGCAACAGTGTAAATGAGAGTTCACTTCGACTCAAAACAAAAGTCATTAATATTTGTCTAAGCGAGTTAGTATTCCACGCAAAAAAGGAAAGATTATAGTTTTTTTCAGTATGAAAATAATTCCGGCGGGTCGGGGTTTTCGCGCCTCGCTTACAAACATTTAGCACGGGTTAATCGCCTATCACGCTAACCGGAGAGAACCAGCAAAAGTCCCCCTTAGGTTCCTATAGCTGAGAGGAAAGGGTTGTCCCGTTCTGCAAACCCTTCGACTGGCCCATGAAAATGAATGCATGTTCCCTGTTCCGCAAAGATCTGCCAGGGCGGTAGGGAAATCCTTTTCAGTGGGGGGGGAAAAAAAATCTGCTGCCCCCAAACACGGGGGGTAGGGCCCCACGAAAATTTTGAAAAATTTGGTTTTTAAAGTGTTTTTGGGGCGTTCTAAAAAAAATGTGGCAAAAAGCAAATACCCAAATTAAAGTATTTTTTTTACAGTAAAAACATAAACTAAAAAAAAAGTTGGGAAAAGTAAAGAGTAGACCTGCATGGCTTTTTAGCCAGTTCAAAAGAGCTGAAGGTCTTTTTTTTCATTGTTTTTTGAGGTTCTCCTTCCTTCCACTGTCAGTGTCAAGTAACTTAAACTACCACCACAACAAGTCTTGTTAAACCCCCCAGCCTCCATATTGGACTGCAATACCCTGTCCCAACATCCCACGCCCTTCCTTTGTCTTTTCCATTTACAAATTAAAAAAATCCGTAATTAAAATTAAATTCGTTATTCAAATTTGTTTCCTTTAAAAATTACGGGAACTAATTCTAAATTTTTGAAGTGGGGGGGCCGGTAAAAAGTGGGAGGGAAACTCCCCCATTCCCCCCCCTTCCACCGCCTGGATCTGACTGGCCCAAAAGCTGAGGGCCCGGTTGTCTACTACCGCAACCCCCTTACTGGGCCCATAAAAGTCTGCATGTTTTCCCTGTTCCGCAACGGATCGACTGGGCCTTTGGGGCTAGGCGCAGGTTTTCTAGCTACCGCAACCTCCTTCTGCCTATGAAAAGGGACTGCATGTTGCCCTCTTCCGCAACGGATCTGACTGCCTTTGGAGCTGAGGGAGGTTTTCCCCTTCCCCAACCATGTAAATGGTCCATGAAAATGTACGCATGTTGCCGCCTTCCCCAACAAAACGACTGGCCCATGGGGCTGAGAGGCAGGGGGTCCCGCTTCCGAAACCACCCTTTCTGGCCTTTTTTAAGATGTCTGCATTTTGCCCTGCTTCGTCAACAGATCTGACTGGCCTAGGACTGAGAGGCAGGTTGTCCATCTTTCCCAAAGATCGACTGGCCTATGGGCTGGAGGGAGGTTGTCCCGCTTTTGCAACCATCCCTTTCCCACCCATGAAATGTACTGCATTTTTTTGCCCCCCCCGCTTCCCCCAACGCTCGGACTGGCCCATGGGGCTAGAGGCAGGGTTTCCCTTTCCCCATCCATCGTTACTGGCCCATGAAAATGTACTGCATGTTGTCATGCTTCCGCAATGGATCTGACTGGCCTATGGAGCTGAGAGGCAGGTTGTCCAGCTTCCGCAACCATCCTACTGGCCTATGAAGATATACTGCATGTTGCCCTGCTTCCGCAACAGATCTGACTGGCCGATGGAGCTGAGAGGAAGGTTGTCCAGCTTTTGCAACCATCCTATCTGACCCATGAAGATGTACCTGCATGTTGCCCTGCTTCCGCAATTGATCTGACTGGCCTATGGAGCTGAGAGGCAGGTTGTCCAGCTTCCGCAACCATCCTAACTGGCCCATAGAATAGAATAGAATAGAATATATTTTATTTTTCTTCTCTACAAACATCAGTACATACGAGCGTTGAGATCCAGTATCAATAAGAGCTCTAACTGTCCTTGACTCTCCTTGTAACAACATCAACCAACAGATCATAAAAAAATGTCACTTTTTGCCTCATGCCAGTTTTCAAGCAGATAGTCCACAACGCCAGTTCGCCCTGTATTTGATGCATCAAGTAAATGCAAAAATCCCCCTCCCTAAATGTTTGTTGGAAAAGGGGTAAACCCTCATAGATTTTGATACCTTCAATGATAACAAGATCCAAAAAGAAAAAGGGGAGTCATTCAGACTTCGTAAGGATTTCTCATGTTTGAAACACAAGAAGGACAGGATTTTCTGCGGTTTTTGGGGAGAGTGATATGAAGCCCATTAAGGTGTTCGGACAAAAAAAGAGTAGTTTTTTGGACTCAATGTAGTCCATTCTTATTTGGGAGGTCATGATTATCACTTGAACAACCAAGTACCTGAAGATAAAAATCTCATTTCCAAGAAACTTCAAGATTCGCCTATGTTTACAATTGTGAATTCCCTCGATACAGTAGAAGAAGTTTGCCCAAATTTTGGGGAGAAATCGTAAAAATGTTTTGAAGAGCTAAGATGGACCTAAGGGAATGTGGAAATATTTGAAAGTGAAGACTCTGAAATGGAAGACGGCGAATAACTTCTGTTTTGGGGGTTTAATTTTTGGGATCGTCATCTCGACAGTTTTGGTGTGATATACCCAGCATGGATCTGTCAGAAAGGACCCCCCCCCCCAAAACGAACAATTTTTTCTATGATCAAAAGATTTTCGACCCCTGGAAATGTTGCCCAGTAATATGGGTACCAAAAAAAAAAAATGCTGCAAAAATGTGGTTAGTAAGATGGGATGGGTGTACTCCTGGATGAAGAAACTACAAGAAGTTTTAAAAAGGCAAACGGATTCGATTCTTATCGAATATTAAATTCCAAGACACATACGAACGTAGGAAGCTATGTGAGTTCACAGTCGTTCCATACGTTTTTTGATGCAAATGGATATGCATATGCTGCAGTAGTTTTTTTTTCGAGAACAGAGTCGTCTGAGGGAGTTACTGTAGCTACTTATACAGCTAATCAAGAATAAGCCCCTAGCTGAAGAACTCATACATACCTCGATTGGAGTTAATGAGCTGTCTAATTGGAAGTCGCTTATCGAATCAGTACAGCAGATCTTTGCATGATAGCGATACAAGAACTGATTTCCATTTTTTGGAGTGATTCACGACAGCGTTAGCATGGATAACGGCGGAATGATGAAGGGGGGCACTTTCCGTTGGAAATCGGGTAACAAGAGATATGCAATCTGCTACTAAACCGGAAAATTGAGGCATGTACCAGGCTCTCTAATCCTGCTTGATCTCAATCCCAGAGGATGCAGCTCACAAACCTTGACATTCGAGAGGTGGGAGGGACCGAGTGGTCAAGAAAACATGCTTCAAGTGGCCAGTGGAGAAAACTAATTCAATGAGGAATTATTGTTCTCTGAACAGAAAAAGAAAGTAATGAACGCCATGCACGTGACAACCGTTAAGACGACCCATGGAACATAACAAGGTTCTCATCATACAATCGGTTGGTGAAGGTCCACAGCATGGATGCTAGAGCTTTATTAACAAGTCTCGCAGAAGATTAGTGCCAAGGGTGCCTGACAGTCGACGGAGCCTCAACGCAGCAAAAGAGATCTACTAATCAACATTCCACAGATCTTTTCGTTATGAAGGAGAGTGGCTTGGCGGTCTTCAAGTATTTTTTTTAAAGGGTTAGAACGGACTATTCCTATTTAAGACAAGACTTGCTAGTGAAAGATGGTATCATCTTGATTTCATATTCCCTGTGCTAACTACCGTCCCAACATCTAGTGGTGAATATGATCATCATAGAAGAACATCTCAAGAACAGTCCACGCAGAGTACAGTTTTCTAATGGGAAAATTGCAGTGAGAAAAATCTTGGATTGTGAAAAGCAGACAACAATAAAAAGAATCTGTTTGAAAAATGTCCAAGATGTAAAGCTTTTGCAGCAGAGTTCAACGATTACCCAGCTCATTAACCTCTAAGACAGAGTAACCACGCAGCAGTGTTTTCAGATTGTTGGAGTGGACCTAGCTGCGCCCAATGTATCTTAAGGATAAGAGTAAGTTTTTGGCTAGTGGTTTGTTTTACATGTGCAGTATAACGAGCTATTCACTTGGAACTTGTAGCTCTACGATCAGTAAAAGGCATCTGATGGCCTTTTATTCATCAGTAAGAAGATTTTGGTGGCTCGCCGATGAGGCCCACTACGGTCTATAGCGACACGCGACCAATTTTGTTGGTGTGTCTAATGCTCTCAAGAGTTGGACTGGGAATAAGGTGAGAATGAATTCGCATTGACAAGATTCCACTGAAATCAACCCTCCATCAGCAGCAGGTGGTGGGGAGGAGATTGTGGGCGGCGTGCCATTCGCCTCAGTAAACAAGGAATACTGCAAGCGCGTGCTGGAAAGTCTTCTTTGGAACGTACGAAGAGCTTTTTCTCCAGTAGTTTGTGGTGTGATGCTGTAGCAGTCATCAAATGGAGAACCCTCACCTACATTTACAGACAACCATAGACGGGTGATACCTTTAAACTCCGGCGAGTGTTTCTGAATGGATTTCGCGAACAGAAAGAACGTGCCGATTTAGAATATGTTGGAAATCTGAAGGTTTCCAACGCCGTTTTCCGTTATAGCACAAATTGTCCGTGACCATCTACGAAGCCGATTTATGGAAATAGTATTTGGGACACTGTACAATACGCGGGAAGTGCCAAGTGAATCGACACAGGAAACTATCAGTCGCGAGATTGTGCTTGTGGAGCCGACAATAAAATGAAGTACTGGACTGGCAATGGCAAAAGTGTTATCTTCTACCGTGCAAATGACGGATACGTCATAGTGGCTCGGGTGAAGACGCCAGCATGGAATCTTGGTGCGATCCTATACAAAGCAGGTTTTTATATCCCCTAGAATGTCAAATCTTCCGCGACCTACATACGCAAGTGAAAGATGATGCAATTTTTCGCACACGAGCCGCAAGAGTGATGTCAACATACCCCACATTACAGACTGGCATGGTCAAAATATTATTGTTTCATTTGGGGGGGATGTCAATTATTATGTCAAAATGAAGGTGGGAGTATGTTGAATGTAGACTTAAAAGTTGAGATGGCAGTGGCCATTCATTATAATTTCAAGGCAGTTGTGCGCGTTGTTTTTCTTTTTGGTAGAGACGTTGCTGATTACTAACTTCACAGCAGCTCTCTAACATAAACTTCAATTAAGAATCCTCCTTACGAATCTTTCTTTTAGTGCAACTATTACCTCGCATAGTTTTCACTGACTGTGTAGATATCGACAACTCGCTGCACATTCCACTATCATTTGACTGCCAATACTGATATTTGTCCCACGTCATGATATCTCGGTGGTACTCTGCACCTTCTTACTGTGACCAAATGTGCCCACCCTGTCAGTTTCCCGCAACTTCTTAGTTCTATCTTAGGTAGAGTAAATGTCCGATTGGACCTGCTGTCACCCCACACGGTGGTTACACTGAACATCTCTATTTACATAAGTGAGAGCTCTACCAACTTACTCCTACTCTGCCAGAACGATCTTCATTAGCCCTCAATGGGCTTCGCTGTTCCATGAATATCTCGTCACTACAGTCCATCGTCCAGGACTTTCTAATTATTTCAGTCCAGCTCCTCAATTCGTCATAACCTATCTCCATTTTGCTACTTCAGAGGACAAGGAGCTTCATCTGGGGAGCTTCAGCAAGCTCCTGCTTGACCTCATGTAGTCATGTCCTGGTAAACGAGACCCGCACAGGCGTACCATCTTCCTTGAGTCGATCCATAATACATACCACTATCACAAATCACGTCGGGGTCACCAAAATGTTACGAACACTAACTAACACGTTAAAGCTCTATAACTAAATATGATCTGTGGACAAGTTTTAAGATGAAATATTATACCTTTCATCCTCACGCGTAAATTTACTTTCATTTCGAAGGAAAAGCTCTACAATTTAGTTGATCAGTTGCTCGTACTAGGGCCTTTTTTGAATACAACAAGTAAGCACACATCGCACAAATGTCCTTTTGAATATAATGAATGGCCACTGCCATCTCAATCTTTTAAGTCTACATTTCCAACATAAAAAATGTTTACGAAACAATAACTACCCGTTAAAGCTCTATAACTAAAATGATCTGTACAAGTTTTAAATGAATATTGATACTAAATTTACTTTATTCAAGGAAAAAGCTCTACGAATTTAGTTTGTATCAGTTGGCTCCGTAACTAGGCCTTTTGAAGATACCACAAATAAAAGACAAGCGCACAAATGCCTTTGAAATTAATGTAATGGCAACTGCCATCTCATCTTTTAAAGTCTACATTTCCAACATCTCCCCTACCTTCATTTTGACATAATAAATGAACAGCAGATGAAAGACTAATATTTTGACCATGGACAGTCTACTGTGGGTATGTTGACATCACTCTTGCGGCTCGTGTGCGAATTGCACATCATCTCACTGCGTTGTAGGTCGGGAAGATTTGGACACTTCTAGGGATATCACCGTTGTATAGACGCACCAAGATTCCACGCTGTGCGTCTTCACCCGAGCCACTCTGACGTATCCGTCATTGCCGGGTAGAATATACAACACTTTTTGCCATTGCCAGTCCAGTCCTCTGTTATTGTCGATCCCACAAGCACAATCCGCCAGACTGATAGTTTTCCTGTGTCGTTTTCAGCCAGTGCTTCCCGCGTTGTACCAGTTGTCCCAAATACTCTTTTCCTAAATTCGGCTTCGTAGATGGTCCGGGAAAATTTGTCTCTAACGGAAACGGCGTTGGGAAACCTCAGATTCCAACATATCTAGAATCTGGGCACGTTTCTGTTCGCGAATACATTCCAGAAACATCGCCGGAGTTAAAGGTCTCAAATCGTCTATGTTGTATGTATGTAGGTGAGAGGTCTCCATTGATTACTGCCTTCCGCATCACACAATTACTGTAAGAAAGCTCTTTTCGTAGTTCAAGAAGACTTATCATTCCTAGCACGCGCTTGAGTATTTCCCTTTACTGGGAGCGAATGAGACTGCTCCCACCATCCTCCACCCCCCATGCGGGCTGATGGAGGGTTGAATTTCCAGTGAATTGTGTCCACGTGCGAATGTCATTCTTCACCTGGTTTATCCCGTCCACCTTGAAGAGCAATTAGTCACATTGAGCCCAACAAAATTGGTCGTGCGTGTTCTTCGCTTCATAGACCGTATTGGGCCTTCCTCGGGCGAGGCCACAATCTTCTTACTGACTGAATAAGCCTCAGTGCTGAGTGAGCTTACAAGTTCAAGTGAATAGCTCGGTATAACCTGCACATGTAAACAACACTAGCCAAACTTTACTCTTATCCTTAAGATACATTGTGCAGCTAGTTCACTCCAACAATCTGAAACACTATGCTGCGGTGGTTACTCTGTCTTGAGGTAATGGACACGCTGTGTATAGTCGTTTGCAACTCTTGCTGCAATCTTCTACATCTTGGACATTTCCAAACAGATTCTTTTTATTGTTTGTCTGCTTTTCACATCCAATATTTTTCTCGCACTTTTCGCATTAGAAACTGTACTCCTGCGTGCTGTTCTTGAGGATTTTCTTCTCTGATGATCATATGCACCCTAGATGTTTGGACGGTAGTAAGCACAGGGAATATGAAATCAATGATATCATCTTTCATTAAGCGAGTCTTGTCCTTCACTCGTAATTAGTCCGTCTACCCGTTAAATTACTTGAAGACCGGGCAAGCCACTTCTCCTTCATAACGAAAAGATTCCTGTTGAATGTTGATTAGTAGATCTCGTTATGCTGACGTTGAGCTCGTCGACTGTCAGTGGCACCCTTGGCAACTAATCTTCTTGCGAGACTGTTTATAAAATCTCTGCATCGCATGCTGTGACCTTCACTAACCGATTGTCTGATGATAACCTTGTTATGTTCCATGGGTCCTCTTCACCGGGGGGTTGTCACTGCAGGCGGTTCATATACTTTCTTTTTTCTGTTCAGTGAGAACACTAATTCCTCGTGTGAATTTAGTTTCTCCCCTGCATGTGTGGAGCATGTTCTTTGGAGCCACACTCCGGTCCCTCCACCATCTCGAATGTACAATTCTTGTGAGCTGCATCCTCTGGATGGAAGATCACAGGATTGAGAGAGCTGGTACTGCCTCCCACTTTTTCCGGGTTTAGGTGAGATTGCATATCTCTTTTACCCGATTTCCAACGAAATGCCCCATTCATCATTCCTCCGTATCCATGCTAAACGCTGTCGTTGAATCACTGCCTAACTAAAATGGAAATCATTTTTGCGTCTACTATAGTGCAAAGATTTCTTGTACTGGATTCCGATAACGACTTTCAACTAGACAGCTCATTAAACTCCATAATCGAGGTATTGTTGATTCTTCAGCGGGCTATTCTTGATTTGCTTGTATAAGTTGTACAGTAATCTCCTCCGACACTCTGTTCTGAGAAAAACTACTGACTGCAAGCATATGACCTATCCACTTGCATCACAAAACGTATGGAGACGACCTGTGAAAATCCATAGCTTCCTACGTTCGCTATGTGTCCTTGGAATTTTAATAAAAATTCGATAAGAAGCGAATCTCGTTTAGCCATTTTAGAAACTTCATTGGTTAGATTCTTCATCCAGGAGTAACATCCCATCCCATCTTACTAATCCACACAATTTCTTGCAGCAATTTAAGTGTTTGGGTAGCATTATTACTGTGCAACATATTCTGCTATGGGGTCGAAAATCTTTGAGTCCATAGATAAAATTGTTTTTGCGTTTTGTCACTAATTCCTGAACAGATTCGATGGCTGGGGTAGATCAACCAACTCAAACTGTTCCAGATGACGATCCCAATTCAACCCCAAACAGAATTATTCTGCCGTCTTCCTTTCAGAGTCTTTTCATATCTTTTCGAATATTTCCACATTCTTAGGTCCATCTTTAGCGTCTTCAAACAGTTTTTACTTGATTCCTCCCGAAATTGCAAACTTCTTCTACTGTATCGACGGAAGTTACACAATTGTCCACATAGAGCGAATCTGAAGTTTCTTGGCAATGAGACTTTATCTTCAGGTACATTGGTTGTTCACAATGTGATAATCCTATGACCTACCAAGTAGAACTTGGACTACAGTTGAGTCGCAAAAACTACTCTTTTGTGTCTGAACAACCTTAAATGGGCCTTCATATCACTCTCGCCACCATAAAAAACCGGGGAAAAAAAAATCCTGTCCTTCTTGGTGTAATTTCAATCATGAGAAATGCCTTACGACTGTCTGAAGTGACTCCAATTTTCTTCTCTCGGAATCTTGTTATCATTGAAGGTATCAACTCTATGAGGTTCGATCCCTTCTCCCAGACAATCATTTAGGAGGGTGACTTGTTGCATTTACTTGATGCATCAATACGGGCGAACTGCGTTGTGAGACTATCTGGCTTGAAAAACTGGACGATGAGGCAAATAGTGACTTGGTGTCTCTATCTCCGCATCAGGTACTTCCTCGATTATCCCTTCTTGAAGCCAGTCTTTAAAAATTCTCCCGTAAAGTTCCAGTTTCCCTTCTTTCTTTAATTTATTTGAGGCAACAACAAGCCTTTTCCCGGCAACTTCCCTATTTGTAGGTAGAGGGGGGTGACGTCAATCCAGGTAAGCCACCAGATACCTCAATCAGATACCTTAACTTTTAAGTACAGGAGTATAATTTACTTTACTAAAATAATCATTACAATTAAAATGGTATGCATAAAATAGTAAAGAAGAAGCTCGCCTAAGCTAGACTTGTGTGCGAGCATAATACAGAAAATGTTATATAAATTACTATTATGGTCAAGATGGACGGAAATTTATGTTAAGTTGTATATATAGGTCTACATGGTACATAAATAATTAAACAGATTTAAGTCTAGTTAAGTAGTGATTAAATAATAATTAAATAAATGAGTTTATATAAATAATAAAATCAATTTATAGTGCCTACCTTATGCCTATTTGTTCGGTCAAGTACGGTATACAATACTATGTTGAAAAGGCATCCGCATAAGTAGGTCTTCTAGCGTACAGTCTATTGCTGTAATGCTATGATTCTATGAAGTAGCTAATCCTAAATAAGTTTACAGGGAAATAATTACTATAGTTGGTATAATTTTAAAATTTAATACTAGTATAATTTAAATTTTATAATTTTATAAAAATATAAATGAAGACGTACTGCATGTTGCCTGCTTCCGCAACAGATCTGACTGGCATTGGAGCTGAGGGGCAGGTTGTCTAGCTTCCGCAACCATCCTACTGGCCTATGAAGAAGCACTGCATGTTGCCTTGCTTCCGCAACGGATCTGACTGGCCTATAGGGAACCTAAGTTTGAAGGCGGGAAGGAAATTGGTTCTCTCTGGTCTCAGCGCCCATAACGTACGAAAATGTAACTCGCCGTATCTTTTGACTCGCGCAAAAGAAATCTAAACCATTAACATCACAAGATGCATAATTCTGTGAAGAAGATGATGGCATTCTACTTTGCTCGATGACGCTTCCTAAATTCAAACTATTATGAGTTAAATGGACCCATGTTTGCGCGCTGTCGCAAATGTACTCTGACTGAGCGGCAACCTAAGCGAGGCGCAGCCACGTTGTGTGCAGCTGTGGCATCCTCGCATACCACGCGCCTGTCCATGGTTGCTAAATGTACTTTGCATTCAAGATTTTGTTGACACATTAAAGGATATTTTATTAGTAATGTATAATCTAGTACAACCCAGTGACCTCACAATAGCCACAAAGCAAGTCGGATACCAAATGTTATGCTGATGCCACGGAGAAAATGTTTTTACGTGCTTTTTCATGAGCAGTTTGGAAGGTTTGGCAACAGTGTAAATGTAGAGTTCACTTCGACTCAAAACAAATGTCATTAATATTGTGCTAGAGCAGAGTTATGTATATCCACGCAAAGAGGAAAGATTATAGTTTCTTACAGTATGAATATAATTCCGGTCCGTGGTCGGGTTCTCGCGCTATCGCTTACGAAACATTTAGCACGGGTTAATCGCCTATACCACGCTAACCGGAGAGAACCAGACAACGTCCACTTAGGTTCCCTATGGAGCCGAGAGGAAGGTTGTCCAGGTTCTGCAACCATTCTGACTGGCCTAAGAAGATGAACTGCATGTTGCCCTGCTTCCGCAACAGATCTGATCATCTGACTGGCCTAAGGAGCTGAGGGGCAGGTTCTCCAGCTTCGGCAACCATCCTAACTGGCCCATGAAGATTACCTGCATGTTGCCCTGCTTCCGCAACGGATCTGACTGGCCTTTGGAGCTGAGAGGCAGGTTGTCCAGCTTCCGCAACCATCCTGACTGGCCTATGATGATGTACTGCATGTTGTCCTGCTTCCGCAATGGATCTGACTGGCCTTTGGAGCTGAGGGGCAGGTTCTCCAGCTTCCGCAACCATCGTAACTGGCATATGAAGATGTACTGCATGTTGCCCTGCTTCCGCAACGGATCTGACTGGCCTATGGAGCTGAGAGGCAGGTTGTAGTTTAGCTTTTTAGGCAATTTTCAGTCAGGTTGTAGTAGGGTTTGTTGTAAAGAAAGAGCACTTCATGATTAGATTACGAGAATATATTGAAGAACAAATACAAGGTATTACACGACATTTTCCAACGACAAAGAGGAGGCCGACAACGGAATGTTGTTGTAACTGCGTAAGCTACATTTTAAAGACACAGCCTTGTAAAGGTAAAGGCATGGAGCAGAGGCGCTTCCTTTAAACACTTTAAATAGATGAGAGATTGCTATATCACAATACTCCCCCTCAATTTCACATCTCTTTACAAATAATGACTAAGTGCTAAACATGAATAGGCCTACAAGTAAAAAAAAAAGAACTTAACATAATTAGCATGACGACAAGTCTTTACACTTGCTTCAACCAAGTTAATCCAAAGGTAGGATACCTAGACCAGTTCTCAATTTGTTGAATTGAACAGAAGATAATCCTTTAGTGAGTATGTCAGCCTTTTGCTTGTCACATGAAGAACACTGATTTGATTTTGGGCAACTAGATCCTTGACAAAATGATATTTGACATCTACATGCTTTTGCCTGGAACTATCTGATTTACTGAGCTGATGAATGCATGACATATTGTCCTCATATAACAAAATGGGTTCATCAGTTTTAACAAACACTTCTTTAAGCAAATTTTTAAGCCATACAAGTTCACATGCTGCAAGAGATAAAGCAATATACTCCGCTTCGGTAGATGAAAGCGCAACCACACTCTGTTTCCTGGTACTCCATGAAACAACTCCACCAAAAACTTCAAACAAATATCCTGAAGTAGATTTTCTATCTGCCTCATTGGCCCAGTCAGCATCAGCATAGCCAACCAGTGCAGTTTGACTGTATTTAGGAAGAAACAGTCCATAATTGAGAGTGGCTTTCACATACCTGAGTACTCGCTTTAGACCAACCCACTGGCGCTGAGTGGCATTTGTTTGATACCTGCTGTAGAAATTTACTGCAACGCATAAATCAGGCCGTGTGGTTAGCATGGCATACATAAGACACCCCACCAGCTCACGATAGGGTTTTAGTCCAACAATACAAGGACCCTCTGTTTCTCTAGGAGGATGTACTTCTAATGGAGTAGAAATAGGATTACAATTCTCCATTTCAAAACGCTTGAGAACACCCTTGAGATACACTTCGTTTGAAAGAAAGATACCATTATCGGTACGAGTGATCTTCATTCCCAGAAAATAACTTAGCACTCCCAGATCCTTGCAACGGAATGTGGACATGAGTTTTAACTTTACATCTTCCTTCATCTGACTGTTGTTTCCTGCTAGGATAATATCATCAACATACAGTAAAACATACAAAATATGGTCACCATCTTTCTTAACATACAGACAGAGATCATTTTTACACTGCTTGAATCCTAAACCTTTTATAAAAACATCAAATTTTTCATTCCAGGCTCGTGGCGCCTGTTTTAGTCCATACAATGACTTGTTTAATTTACACACACGAGAAGTCCCATCATCTACACCTTGAGGCTGCTTCATGAATATCTCCTCCTGCAAGTTACCATTTAGAAAAGCATTGTTTACATCTAGTTGTTCACAATGGAGATTTTTAGCATTTTAGCAACAGATAACAGAACTCTAAAGGGCCATTCACAACCAACTTAGTAGCTAACTTAGCCTCTAACTTAAAGGTTTGTCTTATGGAAAACAACACGTCTGTTCATGACCAAACTTAGCCTTTAACTTACATTTATCAGCAACCGAATGTTTGCAAACTCCAAGGTTTTACTTAGCAGCTAACTTAACATTAAGCTTTTAACCAATCAGAGAGAGACTCGAGCCGACAATTTCCGGTCATATCCGATTGAAAACGTAAACAAACAGCAAAAATGGATTCCAAGGAACATCAGCTATTGTTCGATGAAAAGCTATTGAACGAATTCATGAAAAGGCCACTGCTATATGTAAAATCTTCGTGTTTATACAAAGATAAGAATATAAAAGAAAACATTTGGCTATCGATTGGGGCAGAAATGTCAACTGACCGTCAGTATTATTAACGTTTATTGCGGTACTAGGCCTAGCCCCCAGCTAGGGCTAGGACATGTGAGGTTATGTAAGGCTTACGTCACGTTGTCTTAAATAAATACGTTTATTATTTTTACCATCAATTATTGTTTAATAAACTGTACAGTCTATAGTCAATCAATTCTATAATGCTACCTAAGTAGAGCTAGGCTAGGCCTACTTACTGAATGCTGAATGTTATTGTATGTCAAGCATTGGCGCGATAAAAGTAAACACTGCAAATCTGTGTTGTGATTGGTTTAAAAACATCTATCATGCACAGCCACCTAAAGTTAGAGGCGACGGTATGGCTGTAAAGCACTCTGCCACGAGCAACATCTAGGAGGCAGTGGCTGTTAAGTTAGCGGCCTAAATATCTATCATGAACAGCAACCTAAAGTTAGAGGCTAAGTTAGCTGCTAAGTTAGAGGCCTAAGTTGGTTATGAATGAGCCTTTAGGGTTGTTAGTCTAGCTACGGGGGCATAGGTTTCTGTATAGTCAAAACCCTTTTGTTGACTGCAGCCCTTTACCACTAACCTGGCTTTATATTTCTGAATTGATCCTTCTGAATCCCTCTTAACTTTAAATACCCACTTATTGCTTATGGCTTTTCTACCTAGGGGCAGCTCACACAGTGTCCATGTATTATTTACCTTAAGGGCATCGAGTTCTTCCACTACCGCAGCATTCCAGAAGTCTTCGTCATCTCTTTCCTGGATATCTTCATACACCTGTGGAACATCGTCTACAAATGTTTCAGCACTAAGTGCAAATACTACAATATCTTCTCCGACATGAAAATCCTTCAGATGGGTTGGAAGGTTCCTCCGTCGGATGCTGCGACGAGGGGCAGCTTCTTGATCCTCGGAAATGTCTTCATCCGTCACTTCTTCCCTTGTTTCGGATGGATCAGCATTCTTGTCAGATGTTGGTCGCAGGTCGTTGAACTCTTCATCCCAGTCTGCTGTTTCTCTGTGTACTGCCGACTTGAACTCGTTGAATGTAATATCTCTTCCCTCCAGAACTTTCCGTTGCTCGGGACACCAGAGCCTGTACCCATTCTGGCAGTATCCCACCATGTAGCACTTAACAGTCCTTGGTCCAAATTTCCACTCTATCAGTCTTTTAGGAGGATGCAGATATGCCACACAGCCAAACACTCGGATTTTCTTTACATCTGGACGCTTTCCATACCACATTTCAGCTGGCACTTTGTTTTCCAGTGCTGAAGTAGGAACCCTGTTGATGATATAGGTAGCAGCTAAGACTGCTTCAGTCCACAGATTCTTGTCGAGTCCAGACTCCAGCAGCATACACCTGGCCTTCTCTGCGATAGTGCGATTCATCCTCTCGGAGACGCCATTTTGTTGAGGAGTGTCCCTTATCGTACACTCATACTGGATACCTTTTGACTCAAAGAACATCTTCATTTCATCACTTAAATACTCAGTGCCTCTGTCACATCTGAAGCGACTAATCGGGAGATTAAAGTGGGCTGTGGCCATGGCTTCATAGGCCTTGAAGAACTTGAACGTCTCCGATTTTTCTGCCATGCAAAACACCACAGTGAAATGTGTAAAATCGTCAACAAAGCAGAGAACATACCTTTTCGAGTTCCAGGAGGTTACATTTATTGGTCCCATTACATCGCTATGAATCAGCTCCAGAGGTCTCAGTGTTCTGGGTCGTTCCTGATTATGGGGAAGTCTGGTTTGTTTCCCTGCCAGACATATTTCACATATCGTCTGTTCGGATGCAGCTTTCTTGCAATCCATGCCATCTACTAAGTGTTCCATTTTCTCCAGGTTTGTCTTGCCAATGTGACCTAGCCTTCTGTGCCAGAGTTTTGCATCTGTTTGGGTAAGGTTTGCTACTGCTGACCCGGTAGGCCTAACTAGCTCACACCAAAGCTCATACAATTTTTCAGTGCGAACAGCTACAGCAACATCTGTACTTTTTTGTTTAATAACAGCCTTTCCATTTGCAAATACAATAACAAATCCACCCACCTCTAACTTTCTTACTGAAAGTAGGTTTGATTCTAGGTCTGGTACTAGAAGTACATCATTTATTTTGATTTCATATGACTTTCCACTCACATGTGTCTTAACAATCATATAACCATAACTTTCTGCTGTAACTGTGGCTCCAGACTTAGCTACTTTAATTTTAATGGGTTTAGGCAAAGGTTTAACATCCCTAAGGTACTCTTTGTTGGATACCAAATGTTCACTTGCTCCTGAATCTAGATACCATTTTACAGACCTTGTACTGAAGTCTGATGTGAAGCTCTCCATTTGTGCCGTGAAGCAGTAGTCGAACGATTCTTCATTTTTGCTTGTTTCTGCAGTGTGGGCAGTTGCATTCTTCTCTTGATTTCTTCTGGCCAGTTTTCTGCGTTCAGATTTATTGTGCCCAATCTTGTGACAAAAATGGCATTTGAACTGAAACGAGCTTTGTTGTTCGCTGTTTGTACGTTGTCTGCTTGACTTGGATTAGGATATGTCTTCGGCTGATATCTTGTTTGAGCCGTAAATGCTGCCGATGAGTGTCTTTCTTCCTTTTCCTTCAGCATTCCTGAGCATGTGAGTTTAGATTCTTCATCAAGTAATCTACCTTTAACTACTTGCATGTTAACTAGTTTTGGATCTGCAATTGAGAGTGTTTCCAGAGAACTGATGACATTCTGGTATTCTTTCTGAGGCAATGATTGAAATAACTGCAGTACAGTTTCCCTTTCAGTCAGGGTACCACCGGCTGACTTGTATTCTCGCACTAACCTCTCGAAATTCAAATAGTGAGTGGATAGAGGTACGCGAGGGTTTGCCTTGATTCCATCCAGCTGCTTCTTGAGTCTGTACTGGGTCGTCAAACTCTCTCTCTCAAATGCACTTTGGAGACTTTTCCACATGTCGTAGGCGGTTTCCTTCCCTTGCAGGTACTCTATTTGAGTGTCCGCGACTTTCGACACAATTCTCCTCTTGCATACCTTGTCGTTGTGTTTCTTTTCTTTGTTCCTGCTACTGATTGCGGCAGCTTCAACGCCGGTTTCCTGTTCTAGTAGACCTACAAGTGGCTGGTTGACAAATTCCAGTAGATCCAACTCATCCAGAAGTATTTCCATTCTAAATTTCCAGGTATGATAGTTGGATCCATCGAACAGCGGCACTTTAAATCTTTCTTCTTCGTTTGTAGCCATGATAGGCCCTAGGCCTAGGCCTAGCAGTCGTCTAGCTCACGAACACGTGCAAAAACTAACCTCTAACACTACTACACTAACCTTTACGCCTATTTCCGGCGAGCTGGACCCATAACCTGTTGTAGTTTAGCTTTTTAGGCAATTTTCAGTCAGGTTGTAGTAGGGTTTGTTGTAAAGAAAGAGCACTTCATGATTAGATTACGAGAATATATTGAAGAACAAATACAAGGTATTACACGACATTTTCCAACGACAAAGAGGAGGCCGACAACGGAATGTTGTTGTAACTGCGTAAGCTACATTTTAAAGACACAGCCTTGTAGTAAGCATGGGCAGAGCCTTCTTAAAACGTTAAATGATAGATTGCATACAATAGGCGTTCTAGCTTCGAAAACCACCTTACTGCCATGAAGATACTGATGTGCTGCTTCGCACAGATCTGACTGGCTATGGATAGGGGCAGGTTGTCTAGCTTCCGCAACCATCCTTACTGGCCCATGAAGATGTACTGCATGTTGCCCTGCTTCCGCAACGCATCTGACTGGCCTCTGCATAGTGCTCAAGGTCACGAAACAATTGATGACGATGAAGATCCACTATGGTTGATCGACCGTGTAAACAAACCTGCCATAAACGTTTTGATCAGAACTCAGAACCAATACATTAGAGGTTGTAATTACCCCACAAATACAATTTAAAAAAAATACGCAGCCAAGCTCTCCTTTAAAAGTCTTCGGCTGTGAATGCTGTGAGATATAGAAGTTGAGCCAAGCTTTTCATTCTTTCTTCCTACTTTCGCAGAAGTAAGACCATTTCGCCTGTTAACAAGCGCCAAGCCAACCATTTTCGTAGTAAAAAAGTAAAAATTGTAAACTCAAAATCATAAAAAAAAATGCTTGACCATTGATTTGGTTCATTACGAGAACTAAAAAGTCGAAATGGTTGGCTTGGCGCTCGTCAACAGGCGAAATGATCTTACTTCTTTTCAATGCGAAACTAAGGAGAAAGAATGAAATGCTTGGCTCAACTTCTATATCTCACAGCCAGTGTTGAATTCAGACTTTTCATCCCCGGGGGGCTATTTAAGATCCCGGGGGTATTATATAGGGACCAAGTACGGGGAATTTCAACAATAGCGCCGTAGGCGAAAATTCTGAAAATCAGGTTTTTAGAGTGCGTTTGGTGCGTTTTAGAAAAAAGTTGTGGTCTGAACGCAATACCAAAATAATGTAGTTTTTGTGTGTTGTGTACGCTAAAAGTTCCTTAATATTTGCTAGATTTAACCTTCAAACTGCTAGATTCACAAAACGGTCATTTTAGCAACGAAAACAAATACAATATTTTCCAAACTGGGTGAAAAACTGTTTTTTTTTTGTTTTTTTTTTACCAATCACAGCACGATTTTGTAAAATTCGACTAATAGAAAGCCACCAGTATTCAGTGTTTAACCTAATATACAAGGAAAACTTCGGTGACCCCTCCTTTTACAGGATGCCTACGCATTTGTTACCTGATAATAGTGTTTTCGCATCGAAAAGTACACTGACCATTTACCCAACATACTTGTCTGTATCAGTCCTGCAAGCGCATATCCTCTCAAGGCGCGACTGCGAGCCAACATACAAAAGAAGACATAATTGGGAATTCCCTAAACAGAAGTCGGAGCCCTTCGAATGACCATACATTTACAAATCTAGTTCTTGGCCTCATGAGTTGCCCACACGTTTTTCGTAGTGTCTGCCTATTTGATTACAGTTACAAACATAAACCTTAACAACCTTCAAAGCAATATGTTCGTGCCTTTTCAAAAACGGCAAAGTGACATTTAAAAAATGAAGGAATATAGTGCATGTAGTCAATTTATTCCCGGGGGGGGGCGAATGACAGTTCCCGGGGGGGGGGAGGGGCGTCGTTCCCCCGGGATCATAGCTGGATTCAACACTGCTCACAGCATTCACAGCCGAAGACTTTTGACGGAGAGCTTCGCTGCCGTTTTGTTTTTGCATTTTTGTTTGTGGGGTATATTACATCTTTTTGCTGTTTGTTTCCTTTCAAGGCGTGAATGATGTGCTTTGTAGGATTAAACAAAAAAATATACATTCCAAAATCACACCCCTTTTTGGTAATCAGCATATTTTGACGGAATCACTTGTCAAGGAGTCGATTCCTTCAAAAGTGGGTTGCTGTGTCAGATATTGGCGGTTGTTTGAAGTTGGACTTGGACGCCGCTCATAGTGTTGGAATACATACATACAATTTTCCTAAACTAGGAAAACGCTTAAGTCCCGCCGCGTTGTTGGATGAGCGTAATTGGTGCATTGAGCTGCCATGATTGTGTTATGAGGATTTTCTGTTGTTCTGTGACAAAATTATTACAAAGTCGAATAATTTTTTTAAATTAAATTTAAAAAATACAAAATTAACATTATTTTTTAATTTTTTTTATGAATCGTAATTTTAAAAAAAGAAAAAAATCGTAAAATTGCGATTTTCATAAGAAATAATTATTCGATTGCGCTCAAATTTTACAAAAATATATTAATTCATAAAATTAAGGTTCTGTGAAAAATTCATTACAATAGGATAAAGCATGTAGGTGTTATAAGTCAAAGACTTGTTTAAAAAAAGAAAAAAACCTGTAAAATTTCGATTTCATGTGAAATAATTTTTCGATTGCGTTCAAATTTCACACGAATATCTTAATTCATAAAATTAAGGTTCTGTGAAAAAACATTAAAATCGAATTAAGCATGTAGTTGTTATAAGTCGAAGAAATATTTTAAAATCGAAAAATTCGTTAAAATGGCGATTTCATAAGAAATAATTTTACGATTGCGCTCAAAAACGTGGCAGTTCTAAGTTCAGAGATTTCGAAGGTTCCCATAAAATTCATCGCAATTGAGTATCGGTTTAGCCGGAATCGGGGGTTAAAAAAAACACACAATAATACAAACAAAAAAAAAAGAAAAAAAAAAAAAAAAACATGCGGTTTTTTTTTCTCCAGGTAGTAAAAGGGAAATCCGCTCGCTCGCTACGCTCGCTACGCCATCCAATAATTTGTAGAAAGTAGGCCTAAAGAAATATTTCAATATTCAAGTTATTAGGTTGTAAAAAAAAACTTCAATGTGAAGGTCTTAAAGGGACTATTGCCCCCAATCTTTTTTTAACCACATAATCTAGAGCATCAAACTACACTTAAATGACCACTTAGTAAAATTATATCTTGCTACTGTGATTTTACCCGAATTTTGAAATTTTTTTTAAATCCAGAAATTTGCAAAAATTGTCGTTTTGGGAAATTTCTTAAATCGGCTTTAACCTGTTTCTATTTTGTTCCACATAGATACTAGAGCATCGTACCAATCTTAAACACATCGAAACATCGTGTCATCACTGTCTTGTAACTGTGCCCAAATATACTCTCAAACACAAAAAAAATATGCATTCCAAAATCACACCACTTTTTGGTAATCAGCATATTTTGACGGAATCACTTGACACAAGTATAAAACAAAATATAGATGATTTACAGACAAGGCTGCAGAGTACGTCAATGATGGCCAATATTTTTTGGATCAAAATCCTCCAAGGTCACGGCCCCACGGGGTGTAAAGATCGTCCCCATGTTATTTCTAATGGGAGAATTTTGCAGCTCAAAATATACCATGTTTGACAAAAAAAAATCGGGTCATGGTGGACCCAATAATTTTTCTGTTAATCTCTAAATTCAAAACTAGTAAGCCTGAAAGAAATATTTTTGTGCTTTGCGGGTGAACATCCCTTTAATTTTAATTATTTAAAATCGGCGATGATACGGACGTAGGGTGTACACTCATCCATTATTTATAAAGGTGCGAGAAAATAGTAATTTGATTTTCACTCTCTAGTTTTATACCAAGCATTTTGTAGCACCTATTTTAGTACTCACATTTTAAAATCTTTTCTAAAGATTAAGTTAAAATTAACTGCATTGAAATGATCGTAAAAAAAGTGAGAACTTGATAGAAAATTATTAAAACGAGGGATAAACAAATTATGGTTTCAGAAAACATGTAAGGTGTAGGTAGAGCGTTTTCAAAAATATATTTGGCTGATATAGCATCTATACTAATACACTCATTTCTTGTCAATTATACACAGATTTGTACATTATGTAACTTGTTCATGACTCCAGATTTATGATTCAGTTATACAAAACTGCCCACTGCCTTCACCCCAACCCACCCGGCACCCACCCACTCCCAATCTATTTCTGCTTCGATGACAACCGTGCAATGGTGAACACCTCAGCAGTCTGCAATTACATTTTTTGTCACTTTTATCAATTTAAATGCAATGCACAGTCTGGCCCGACTCAATAAGACTGTGATCGAGTGATCACTAACAATCTCTTCCATCGACACGGCGTGTTTC
The DNA here is from genome assembly GCA_024449915.1 of Sweltsa coloradensis. NCBI lineage: Eukaryota > Metazoa > Arthropoda > Insecta > Plecoptera > Chloroperlidae > Sweltsa > Sweltsa coloradensis. The sequence continues at coordinate 199,546 of JAMZAV010000300.1, forward strand.
CAAATCAAACACCTACGAGCTAAATGCATCACCCACTGAGCAATGAATGTCCAGCCCCAGGCATAAAGGGTGCATGATTGTCATCGAGTGCGCAGGACCAACAGTGTAATGAGATTTATCTGTTTGTTGTCGCGAACATGGACTCGCGTGGCTGGCACGACCGAGGAGACAATTACAAATGGCGATAGGATCGCTCCGAGCAGGTTAATTTAATCTTGCTCGCTTGTAAACTATGATGCGATCATAAAAGAAGGCAAAACGTTTCAATGTCTCGTGGAATGTATTATACTTGCTCAAATATTAGGAGTGACTGAGGAAGCACACTTACAGTTTCTCGTGTGGTGTAACATACTTATTAGCGTTTGATTCCGTGATTAATGTTTGAAAATGGATAGAATTTGAAAATAAGTACGTAATTGTGATTTAGTTATTGCTTTAAGTGCAATTGCTATGTTTAAACGATTTTTTAAAGCTCGCAACTTTTCTCAACAATATGCTCGTTGTAAGAGCGTTACGTAAACCAAGTAGGACTACCTGTCAAGATGATATAAATTTTGATAACATTTCGCTAGTTATTTACTTTTTTGGATTTAATTGTGTATAAGCTCTGATTTTACGAGTAAAGTTATTTTTCTCGCGTTGCTTTGGATGGAGGTGTAAGCTTTGAAACGTTTGAATACATATAATCTTTTTCAAAATATTAGAGACAATGGGACTACTAGAAGCGCTAGAAGGGTTCTGTAATCTAATGTAATCTTTATTGACCAAAATGAGCTTACGCTCTTTACAATGGCAATTTACAAAGTATGTTGGGTAGTTTACAGTTCATTATAAACTCAATCAATACATTTGTATCTATTGCCTTTTTAATAATTTGTTCCAGACAAATACAAAAATATTTCAATTTTAATAAAAAGTTTCCAATATTGCGTATTTTGTCTATTTAAACAAGGATCATGCAAATTGGGGTGTCTATAGTGTCTATTTTGATATTTGCGAATTTCACGGGTAGCTACGTATAACTATTACGTAATGACTGTTATGTCACGAACCAAAGCTTGTACAACACTATTAATATTTGCTCCCCATAATAATTATGTTGTGTTTATTGAACGATCGTTATTTCGTATCAATGTCACGAAAGGCAATGCTACCTTCCAATAATAAACACTTATAATGGCAGTGCTGGATACGTAATTAATAAACTATAATGATTGTTTGAAGATTAACCATAGAATTGGTTATAATTGTTTTGAGATAATTGTTTTGAAACAATTTGTATTAAAAAGTGACAGCTGCACCCATTGTTACGGTTGACAAGTTTAGTGGACGATTGTAAGTTAAATAATTATAACCTTTTTATGTCCATTTTAATTTTCGTTCTGATTTTATCTTCGCACTTTATTTATCGGAAATTTAAATTAAGACTGTTTGCCAAGCTCGGGCCAACTTTTTTTTCAACGTTAAATGCCCATTTAAAAAACGCTCGATTTGGTTGTCAAATTCAGCTTATTTCACATACGTACGGCTTTTTGACCTTTAATTTTCATCCAAATAATCTGTATTTTTTGGGAGGCTGTTCACAAAGGATGAACGCGTGTCTCTATCAAAGCCGATTGTGAAATTTCAAATACTTGTCTCTTACACAAAATTGAGAAATTACTACAAATTAACTGTTTGGTGTCATATTTACGGTCAGTTAATAAGAAAAGTGCAGAAAAGAGCAGTATTTCGAAAATGTGCCTTGATACCAACTATTTTACATTCTTACTTAAAATTTTGGTGCAAACCACAACCCGATAGGACAAATGGTAGAGCTTCCAAGTGATCCTGACTTTATCTCTGCGTTCTGCGTCAAAGCCTGGTTTTCTCGAGCTTAGCCAACAGTCTAAATTTGTAATTTTAGTTCCAAAAGTACTTACTTGTAAGCAAGTTCTTCTCTTTACTTGACCCTATATCATAATATGCTATTATTTTGCTTCAGCAACTGCAATCCATGAACACGTTAATAAATGGATCATTATTGTTGCACTTCTTAAAAATGAAATTTATTATGATAACAAAACCAGCGAGCGAAGTACGAGTCGCAAGTTCAAAACTCACAGTAAACTATAAACACCTAATAAAGTCATAGGAAAGGTCCTGATATAGTGGGATGGAGGTTTCACCAATATATTTATTTATTTATTTATTTGTTCAATGTATATCTTACCCAGTTATAAAACATATTTACAAAGGAAATTCTAAATAATAATATTACAAACAATGTATAAAAGACAACACATCTTTGATAACATATTTATAAATTGTTCATTAAAACATAAAAATATAAAGTGAAATGAATTAAAAAACTAATACAATTATAAATTAGGAAAAATGATAAAGGGGAAAAAGAATGAAAAGAAGGAAAAACATAAAAATAGAAAAACGTAAAAAAGTACTGATTTGTTTATTAGATTTTTAGAAGTCTCACTCAAACGAATAACTTTGAGGTTTGCAAAAAATCAGGAACAGCAAATCAGCGAATGAACAAACTTTCGCCGCCTTCTCGGAAGAAAACACTTCGAACGTGAATATTCATTCTTATTTAAATTATTCTTGACGATAGTAAAGTGATTTATTGATAGTATGAAAGTCCTGTGTTATTGTGTTATTAATTTTGTAGCCGTATCCCGAGAGGCCTGCACCACACATATCTTAGGAGTTTGGTATGAGGGGTATGATTTGATTGATTTCTTCTAACATCACTAGTAGTTGTTAAGTTAATGATAATTGACACGCATAGATTGCAACCAAGCCCACTAATAAACATCGCGGCATATTGGTTCAGCTGCAACTGCCGTCAGCTTTGACTGTCCCTTCTGTCAGGCCTCGAGTTGGTCTGTTATTGAGTGTGTCATCGTTCCCCTCGCTCGACGCAACAGCCCCAATATATCAGTGGGGGAGAACCAACAATGCATGATGCTGCATGCTTGAAAACTAAAAAAATCGCAAAATGAAAATCAATGCTTGACTCATTATTCGACTATTACTCATAGAGAGGCTGGTACAGTTCGCGGCAGAATCGTGCATGCGGCGATCAACTCAGGGTGATCGCAATATGGAGTGGAGAGGAGATGAAACGTTTTTGGTGTTTTAATAAAGCAACCCATTGCGATCTTGCTATACCTACATGAGATGTGTTTCACGCCTTCTATTGCCACATTTATTACCTCAAATAGCGAATGATGACGTTTATAACATTTTACTCCGATGATAAATTAACTGTAACTAGGCCGCTTCGCGAATGATTTTTTTAGTCGCGTTGATGGATGAGCTTTTTTTAAAGTTTTTAGTATGCGTGGGATCTCTTTACTTTACTTTTTCAAGTTACATTATAAAATCATTTTTGTTAAATAAGGATAATTCTTTTCTAAATTAGTACTAATGGCTATGATAATACCAAATAACAATAGAATGTAAAATATCTGGAGGCCCGAAGACTTCATTTTGTACGCATTGTAAGTGATTGTTGTCAGGTTTCTATAATTACTTGTTAATTATTATACACCTCGAAACACTTATATTAAAACCTTTATTTCTATGGATTCTGGTTAACTTTTTCTTTCAAAAGGTACTATCACCATTACTTTAATGTCCATGTGAAATATGAATGTTGTAGCCCCAACCGTTTGGCCCAAATGTCACGACAATATCGCATTAAAAATAGAAAAAAATCGTAAAAGTACGATATTCACGAGAAATATTTCTTCGATTGTATCCAAAAACGTGGCTGGTCTAAGTTCAGAGATTTCGAAGGTCCCCTTCAATTTTGATCGAGATCGCATAATTATGCCGTTTGCCTGGTAGAGCGCAAAAAAACGAGTTAATTTTTTGGGGGGTCAGTGAAATTGAAGTCTTCGCTTCGCTCATCCAATAAAAAAATAAAAAATAAACAAATTTGCAACTGGCAATAAATTGGTCATGAATTTATATTTGAATAAAATCATCTTAATTTCGTTAAATTAATATCAAAGCTTGAAATCGCAAATCAACAATGAAACGAATCGTGGACAACCCACACGTTAAATAACTTAAAATATTGAGCTCAAATAGTTCTTGACGGGAAAAAGTTTGTGCTCAAAATTTCGAAGAGTAGGTAGGCACTTACTTGATGATTTTTTTCAGACTAACATGTATTTGACTTAAGTAATAATTGTTTTAAATTATTTTGTTAGACCTTTGAATGATTTAAGTTTTAAAGTTACAATTAATAAGAATAAGACTTTTTAAGATGAAGCATACCGATTTCAGTAAGTCGACTGCCTGATGAGTGATAACAAACTAATACAATTTTTTTAAACTTGCTGCTGAATCGACCCTTTTCCAATAAAAATCCTCGTCAATTGAACAGTCGAATTTCAGTGTACTGATTACGCTAACATCAAATTGCATAATCATATCACACATACATATTTGTTTATGTGATCAGATCTAATTCTAAAACAAATCATTGTATAAATCCACTCACAACGCTAAAATAATAATAAAGTAATATCAATTACCCACTACGACGACAATCGATGATTTCATATTCCTGTTTTAACTTCAATCTTACGTGATAAGTGAGATTCGAGCCCGCGTTCATCTACGGCCTTCTGACCTGGCCTTCCTAAGCCATTCTGACTTTATCGAAATCCCATTTGAAATAATAGCTGTTTTATAATTGATTTTCCTACCTAGTGTAATTTTTTCCAACAAACAATTAATATTTAAAACACTTTAGTGGAAACAACTCTATTTTATTATATTAAATAACAACGTTTCGGAAATGACAAACTTTTTCCGTCCTCAGGTTTCTTGTGAAAAACAAACAATCATTTTATCAAAAGTATATCATCGTTATTATTTAGTAAAATAAAATAGAGTTATTTCCACTAAAGTGTTTTAAATATTATAATGAACTCTACTAAGTTAATACTAATATAAGCAATTAATACTTTATTTTTAAGTTGTAGACATTACACAACAATATATTGTACAATAAATACCTGGGAACACGCCCCTTAACTTTCTACTTGAAATTAATCTTGCACAGATTAAACTTAAATGTAGATATACTCCAAATAATGTACGAAAATAACTGAAAAAAATTAAAAGGAAACTGCTGAAAACTAGTCTCATTTAATCGTTGGAGAGAATTGGCTTGATATTGCTATTCGCGGAGTCTACACATTCAGTCAGGATGGCCGAGCGGTCTAAGGCGCTGCGTTCAGGTCGCAGTCCACTTCTGTGGGCGTGGGTTCGAATCCCACTTCTGACAATATTTTTTAGTTCTTTGATTTCATGATAGACGTTTTGTAGCAACTTGTCGTAAGAGGCTTGGGTGTGATAGCTTATCTTCTCGAGTGCAGTGCATTAATTAATCGATTAATCGAGTTACTAGATGAAAAGTCAATATATTATTATGGTTCTGTTCTCACCCTCCGATAGATAACTAATTTATATTTTTTCGCACATAGCCCATTTTTTTAATTAAGTCACAATTTTTTCCTCTGCAAAGTCCATAATATGTCAAATTTTAGTCGATGTAAACATAATTCATGTCCAAACGGGACCAAAATTTGAAAATCAAACTATGTACGAAGATTGGCATTCATTTTTAGAACATGCTAAACAAATTCATCTTGATCGATTGAAAAATGTAGACGTATTTTCAAAAGTAAACACACATTTTTGGCTAGATTCATGATGTTTCCGTGCTAATTTGAAGTGATTTCGTCAACTTCGTCCGGTCGAACACAACGCTATTTGTTCATTGTTATCAACAATGGTAAATTTAAGTCAATTATGATTTACATAATAAAACTATTTATTTATTTATTTATTTATTTATTTATTTATTTATTTAACGTCTATCCTATTCAGTTATAAAAACTGATTTACAAAGGAGGACAACTAAATAAATCTAATTACATAGATGCAGAAACAACAATAAACTACATTTTAGTAAATATTTGAAATAGTAGCATTACAACAACAATGCATTTAAACACAACAATTTTGGTAACAAATAAAAAAATATATTATATGCATTTAATGAATGAATCAAAATTGAAAAAAGGGTGTAGAATGAAAAGAAAAGAAAAGAAAGGGAAAAAAACGAAAGGAAAAAAGAAAGAAAAAAACAAAGAAAGAAAAAAAAATCATTAAAAAAAAACGAAAAGAAAAAAACTGATTTATTAGACGATCCCACTCAAACGAATATGAGGTTTGCCAAAAATCAGGAACAGCAAATCAGGGAGTATAATCAAAAACTTTCGCGGAAGAAACCACCGAACGCGAAATCTTTATTCTTGTGGATCAATCTTCATTTTTGTGTTCAAATCTTGATATTTTAGTCCAAAAAATCTTGACTCATATATATAATTATATCAGATATATATAATTATTTAAAATTGTTCATGTCAAACTGATCACAGCAATGATACAGGACACCAACAAGAAAACAGTGTTGTTAACAGTAAATGAAGCGCCTGAACAACCCGATAGAAAGTTAGATTAAATCCAACGATCCTCATACACACGTAAAGCTTTTAACTCGTAAAACAACAGTGAATGAGCCCGCGCGGCGTGCGGTCTGGAGGGACTTATGATGAGTGTACAGATGGTTTAAGAGGTTCATTCGGTCAATCAGAACACAAGCTCATCGAGCGTGGGGTGACTCTGGGGCAGCCCCTCTGAGGGGACACCACGCACAATAGACGCGCACACTTCACGGTGACTCACGCATCATTTTTTCTATAGCTCCATGCGAAGAAAGGCTGTTTATTTTGTCAAGGGTTATTATATTTCATCCTTTAGTCTCCATAGTCTCCACTTGCTAGCACATCCGGTAATAACCCGGCAATGATCAATTTACAGAAAATTGATCGTAATTGTTTTAAATAGTCTTCATTTAGAAATATATTGATCATAGCGTAATAAGTCACGTTTTAAATCTAGGACGGCGGTCGTCACTCGCAGCCAAGCTCCACACGTGTACTTACAAGGCGACCGAACTCGGCACTGTATACAGCTACCCAAGTTGTGGGGTTTTCAGCTATCTGCACACGCCGTCCCGAAAGATTTACAATCTCGAAACTAGGTATTTGAGCTGATATGTGGTCGATGACCTACAAAAAAAATTACCCCAATCCGATAACCCGTTCTGTGATCAAAAAAAAGTGCTCAACATCGTTGAAATCCTTCCGGCTGGCTGGCTATTCATAGATTTACCATACTGTTCTACTAACAGGGTAACTCTATGGGCTAATTCTCCGCGGAGACTTATAAGAGCCTACAGAGAAAACGGTACATCTTAGAACTTTGAAACTTGGACCACACTTAGGTATACCTCAGACGCAGTGCCTTTTGCTTTCAAAACCAAAATCGGGTATAACAGGGACCGCAGAAAATCGAAATTTTTGATGATAATGAAAACACGTAATTACTAAGGCATGGTAATAAGTACAAACTTGAAATTAAACATGCTCTTAACCATTATAATTATCTAGCGTCCAAAACACAGGGGGCTAAAATTGGGGGGACTGTGGGAGCAAAAATGTCAAAAAAACAACTCGCATCTCGCTCAATTTCGATGGAAAATTACATTTGAAATTTCCCGCTTTCTTCGAAGTATCGGTTACAAGTATTTCACTCCTCGATAGGAAAAAACAGCAAAAAGGTGTAATACCCCCCACAAAAAAACTAAAATTTGTAGAAAAAAAAACAAAAAACGGCAACCAAGCTCTCCTTTAAAAGTTTTTGGCTGTAAATGATGTGAGATATAGAAGTTGAGCCAAGCTTTTCATTCTTTCTCCCTAGTTTCTCATTACAAAGAAGTAAGTTCATTTCACCTGTTGACGAGCGCCAAGCCAACCATTTTCGTGGTAAAAAAATAAATTTTAAACTCAAAATCATAAAAAAAAAATTGCTTGGCCATTGAATTTTTAGAGTTCTCGTAATGAATTTGATGTATTTTGATGTGGTCTATTCTCAATACAACAAGAAACTGTTTGGAGCAAACCAAACCAAAAAACTCTAATCGTGACTGCAACAGATAGTACAGACCAATGTGCTATGAAGGTCAAACTCGGCAAATGGCTAATGGCATCCTGATTGGATTAACTCTGACTACGTGGGGAGACGTGTTGTGAAAAGGTGGCACAACAATGCAAATGTTTCCGAGCGGTGGTGGGGACTGCAAAATTCAATTAATTAAGGCCCGGTATTTCAATCTCCAGTTAATGTGGCTACTAACTACTTGGCAGTTAAATTTAACAACCACTTATAACTGCCAGTTAACATTTTTGTGTATTTCAATTACATTTTACTTGGCAGTCAGCTACTGAGGACCTCCCCCGAGCTGTGATTGGTTCAAGTGCTTCAGATCCTATTTTACAGCCGGGTAAATGTGTGGTTTTGAACAGGGTCCACTAGATACTTATGCTGTTAGGTATCTAGTGGACCCTGGTTTTGAATAGAATTGCCATTACAAGGCTGTGAAACGAATATAGGTTATGTTTACCGTGTTTACTTTTCGTCTCGTGACAGTTATCAAGGTCTAGGCTAGGCTACTCCCAAATTACCAATTATTATTAATTACAATGGACAAAGAATCGAAAAGACATCAAGAGTGTTTTTTTCATCCATAAAATTTTCATACAAATCAACTCTTGGAAGAATGAAGTTATTTAGAAAAATAGCCTGCTGTAATAAAAAAACGTATCTAAAACATGTTATGAAGTTTAGACCCTAGAATCAGATCTAAACAGCGAGGTAGGTAGGCCTAGAGTAGGTAAATAAAGAAAACCTGGCAAAGCTTGAAATCTAATTTATTTTACTGTAGGCCTACCTTTGACTGTAGGCTACCCTAGCAAGCCTTATGTGGCATTAGGGCCTAGGCCAAGCTACAAAGTAGGACTGGGGCCTACGCCTAGACCTTATTAGTAATATACTACTTGGACCCAGGGCTAGGCCTTTAGCTACGTGTGAAACTATAGTATAGTCTAGGCCTAGATGTTGGCCTAGGCCTAGGGGATAGACCTAGTAGGCCAACTGGGACTGGGGCCTAGGCCTCATGTGGGACTAGGAAATAGGTTTATGTCAAGTCTAGGTCAATTAATGGACATGTATGTAGGCCTAGGCCTACCTAGTGATTGAAGCCTGTCTGTTGTTGTCAGAAGGTTACAAGGTACTATTATACACTTCGTTGGGCCACTGTGTTATGATATGCAAAACCCCATACAAAAATCTGTCATCCCAATAGGTAAAATTATCGATTCGTTGGCGAGATCCATTACGCCTTCTTGGCCGTTCAATAAAGTTAATAAAATTTACAGTCTTCTTCTTCATCAGGAAATTTAAAAAGCCTCAACTACATCAACTGAACCAACATAACCTGAAACTCTACCAGCCGCCATCTTTATACACACATTTATCTGTCAGTTAAAGTTTAACCAGCACCTCATCTACCAGTTAGTTTACTTGCCAGTTAGGACCCAATTTAACTTCCAGATAAGCTAACTGGCAGTGGAAATACACCAAATCCGACTTAACTGGCAGATAAATTTACTTGCCACTTTAACTGGACATTGAAATACCGGGCCTAAGTCAATCATAAACGTTTTGTTTTCCGTTGCCCCACGAAGCCGTCAATCAGAAGCCAACGTCGAGAGTTGTAGCCTAAATATCTCTACCAAAGATTGTCTCTGCTGTGTAGCCTATGTATGAACACTATTTCGCTTGAGAAAATGGTGGGAAATGTGAAAATGGTATAAGTAGTCAGTAAAATTTAACACGCCAACCTGATTCCCAGCTAAAATCAAAAGGTGTCTCAGTTAAAAAGATTAATAACACTAACACATGTCTCATACCAACCTTATATAAAATCGCTCCTATCATTAATCACCAAATTAACTCAATTCTTTATCAAATGATAAAACCGCTTTATTGTTTAGTTCACTTGAATTGTTTTATTTCTATAGAGAGTTGTTACAATGTTACAAATGCTATACCCTTTCGGCTGTACAAGAAATGGTGAAGTTTAGGATTTTTTGTTGCACATTTACATAATTAAGTGATACGAAATATTTTGATTTGATACAAAATATTTTTTGTGTTGCTTTCAACTCGGTACGGCAAGACTTTCAATTAGGATGATACATATTGTTTTTGTTGGCTCTGGGGGTAACGGAGGAGTGCCTAGCCCCACAGAAACTTGGGAAATTCATGACCCGGCACCTCCACCATTTGCGACAAGAAGCGTTCGAGAGCAAACAACGTACAAGGGACGCTAACTCCACCAAAACCACCAAAGCGATCCACTTACAGTGAATTATTTTATTTTTGTATTCCTCGTCGACGATCTGTTGATTAAGTAGCTTCGCTCCCTCTACTGGGTTCTCCCTTACCCATGCTTGTCGTGGTTGCACCTTGCAGTGGGTAAATGTGATACACGTTACATTTAGTTTACATTGATTTCATATGAATATGCGATAAGTTAGTTCAACCGCTGTGACCTGGACATTCATGTACGGAACGTCCCATACAAGCAAGCGTAGCCTCTTTACTTCTATGAAATTTGAACACCAATACCGAAATCCAAATTCCCATCTATAAAATAACATCCATTGTTCACTAAAGTTAAATGTGAGTAGGGTACAATACAATTTGTAAATTTGTTCCATACAAAGCTTTTTTCACCTCACCGCTATAGTAAAAGTCATTTCGATTCTCATGGGGTAGGGCCATTAGGGCTACACCTCTGCGCTCTTTTGGCAACAAATTACTGAAAAGAGAAACAACACGTCGAGAGCCCAAGAGCAGTCTATAATTAATTTACTGAAGTGAAACGGCCGCGACCTTCTGGGGCCGGAGAGAGGTGCAAGGTGAAAGGTGAATGCGGGGGCGGGGGCGGGGTTGTTTGGTTGGATCACGCACCGCGATTTGTGTTCTTTGTTGCGGGGGGTAGTTGAAGCGGGGGCTATTTATAACCACGAGCTTCGGGTCACAAATGTATGTAGGCGAGACAGTTGCTGCATACGCGCGTCATCGACGTCACGCACCCTCGCGAGGTTTGCGATATCACACCCACAATTTCTAAAACATCGTCTCAAGCTAATAAATAGTCTTATGATTCTAAAATAAAACATTTAATTTCATTGGGCCATTTTTTAAATCATAACGTAATGTCAATCCAACACGACATTATATACAAAGCTTAATTTTAATTAAACTGCAAAAAACAATATTTATTGATTTTTTTTTATTTTAGAGCTACAAAACTTGCTCATGTATACATATTATGCGCACACAAGTAAAAATATGCACCTTCACATAAGATATAGATACAGTTTAGCATTGTGTATCTTTATTAATTTTAATGATCCGTACATGTTCTATAACGAATTATATAATGACCCTGAACATATTTTATTTTATATTTTATTTATGATATCATTAAAATACTTGACTTATGTACAATATTCTTCGATATTCAGTATACGCAAATATTACGATTTGCTTCCTTGTGATTTTGATTTTCACTACGCAGGGTAGATATACGTACCTCACTATAGGTAATAAACGCAATATCTGGTAGGGTTTGGAAATGCCTGTTCCAGTAGGGACCAATTAGCTTTCTCCTCGACTTTGGCCGTGTGGGACAGGGTTAGGGTAAATTCAACACCGGTCGATATGACCTCCGTGGTTGAAAGACAGTGCCTAACCACTAGTCAGGGGTAGGGGGGGGGGGGAGGTTCATTCAATCCCACAGACCCAAGTCCCCTCACCGGTATACACTGATATGATTTGATTATCTGCGCTATCAGTGAAGTTATTTAACCACGCATATTCCAATTAAGTAAGTTTCATAACATAATGGTCGGCCCGAATCTGGGCACCAACGATTTGTTTTTGCGCGTTGGTTATCCAGAGTGCAGAGCTCCGTACTTGACTCGGTCATTGCGTTTATAGTACACTCTACGAAAGAGGTTTAACGCAATTGACAGCTAGTTTATGCGATCCCCGCCAGAGCGCTGCGCTGATAGTAGCGCTGTGAACTCTATGGATGTTTGTAGTAGGAAGGGACGCGTTCCTTTATAAGGAACATTATGTTAACATTTTGTCCAACTTAATGATTAAGAAACATGAAACTTGAAAAGTAATTATACTTTGTGACAAAAATGGAAAGAACCTACTTAAAATGTTGTCAACTCTGTCGTAATACAATAGTAAACATAAAATTGATTTTCTATATTTTAAGATATGAATCTTTCAATTAAAATAATCCTGCTTCCAAGAATTAAAACATTACGTTTCGGTTTCGATCGATAACTGTTAAAGGACACTTACAACTTCCTACTTTTGAAGCGTATAATAAACTTAACTTGCAGTGCTAAGTTCCCCGTTTCAAATTTCTTATTTTGGTTTTGGTTTTTGGTTTATTTGGATTAAGGACGCGTCAACCGTTAGGTCATAATGCACCACTCTAACCTAGGGAGGGGGGGGGGGGGGGGTGCCCATGCTGGTCAGAACCAGCCACGGGTAAGGGGAGGAAAGGGGGTTCTCACGTCGCGGTCGTCATTGTCTTCGTCATCGTTCGTTGTGTCATTGTCGTCATCGTCGTCGAGGGGTCGTCAAGGGAAGGGGGCCAGGACTCCGACGACGATTGCCAGAGCTCGCATCTATTTTCAGGGAGTAAAATACTACCCTTCAAACTAGCTGATGTTTGCGAGGTGGACTTTTTCTCTTGAATCGTCTTTTACGATTAGCAGAGCCATGCTCTGGGCCAATTCTACCCCGGGCCCAGACGTTGGTAAACTTGTTGACGACTGGTTGATATATTTAACCTTTTCTGTTGGAGTGGAGGAGTCTTCACAACATGACGACGTCTGCCAGTAATTAGGTTCACTTATTAAAATTATGTCAAAATAATACTCTATTTTTATTTTGTTTCTGCTGCTAGGGAAACAAATAAACTGACTCCCCAATCTTTATCTTATGAATTGACGTGATGCAGACTTATTTACCCCTACAAACACACAAGTTTTCGAGATTTTTTTCTTTTCTTTTTTAGATTATAAATTATATTTTTAAAATTAAACTCTGAAATAAGAAAATTCAACTATCGGCCTACCAGGAGTTAAAGCCAGGTTACCTGCTTGCTAAGCGGTAGTCCGAATGGGTGGAACACAAATTTTAATTTATTTCTGGGAATTGTATTTGTTATTAGCAAAGCAATGTAGGTACCTGTAGCACTTTATACAGCAAACAGAGTTGGGGTGTTTTCGAGGTGTCACCCAGTCATTATGAAACGTGTTATGAACTTATAAACTGTCATAATCGAGAGATTTAGGTACCGTACATGACAACACACTTCAAATTGAAAACATGTGAACATGGTGAAAACATGGGTTGAAACAAAGGAAATGGCCTGCGATTCTGACCAAACGGGTGAGGATTGGGGAAACATCGGTCATATTTTACTTGGACGTTACGGTAAAGGGTAATAGCTTCTAAACTCAATGGTAATAATGATGCAGTGCCTTTTGCAAGAAAAAGTTGAAAAAGTCAGCTAGAGAAGGCATCGCCTTTTACAGGTGTAATCAACAAGTAACTTATATAAATAACTTACTTATATACGTACAACTTGACAATAATCACCTACAATGCGTACAAAAAGCAATTCTTTGGCCCACGAGATATTTTATATTTTATTGTTAATTGGTATTACCTACTGTAGTAATCAATACTACTTATTAACATTATTTTATTTTAACAAAAATAATTTTCCAATAGTACTTGGAAAAGTAATGAGATCTCACGCACACAAAAATCTTGTAAAAATACAGCCAAATACACATTCAAAATCAATTATATTTAAAAGAAGTACCAAACTCCATGTACTCTTCTACATTTGTGCATTCTTGAATCATAAACGTACATTGCCCCGTAACTACATTCTTGAAAAGCTTGGGAAAATATAATTTATCTGCATGACCTATTACGTTTCAACTAATAGTTGCAAATTCTATTTTGCCAAGCTTTTCAAGGATGTATTTTAGGGGCTGTGTATGTTTATGAATTAACAACGCGCAAATGTAGGGTACATGAGCTTGGCCCTTCTTTTAGATCTCATTGCTTTTGAATGTGTAAGTTGACTGTATTTTTATAAGTTTTTGATACGCGTGGTTTCATCTACGGGAGTGTAACCCGAATAAACTCTAGAAAGTTAAGTCTATGGTGTTCAAATTAAATTCGTCATTACGACTGGTGGCAAAACCGTCATGCTAACACCATGTTGACTCCAGCTTGACAATAATTCATATCAGTACCTTCTTTATAAGCCTAACATGAATGTATCTTTAATTATTGTAAGTATTTTTATTTTATTGGGGCAATTTTTGTGTTTTCGACAATTCTGTTTTTGATTCTATTGATATGAGAAAATTAGCAGATCCACTATTTTAATGTCTGCCTGCGAATTTGTAATTTGTATTTATTGAGGAAGTTACTTTTTTATTTTTTTGCTATATTCTTGTATTCCTCACTTGTGTTTGTATTCTATGATAGTATTTTGTAAAACACTACAATACTATTCAACTTTTAGCAACAATCTGGAGCTTATATTCTATTTCTTTACAAATTTGATTTATTGTGTTTATTTATTATTTGACAAATACAAAAAAAGCGTTATAGTTTGCAGTATACATCATAATGCAAGAGAAGCAATGTGTATAGCCACTTCTTTTTATCAGCTTCCTGCGTGGATACATGGGAAATTAACAACACATTAAAGTGTTTGCACAAAACCGATTATTGCTAATTAATAAAATATTATAACAATCCAGGATAAAATACTACTTCAATTAAAATCTTTAATCAAACAGTACATATACAATTACAATAATAAACCGTTACTCCCTCGATTAAAATGGATTAGGGAGTTCGATGGGGTAAAAACGCAAACTAACTCCTTATTGAAAGAGGGCATAATAACACAGGAAGTATATACACCCAGACCAAAATACGGAGTAACGATTGCAGTTTCTATAGCACGCTTATACCCACATTCAACGCTAATGGTGGAGGTGCCGGGTATAGTAAATTCTAATTTCGTAGGGGAATAACCCCGCGCCTCGTCATCACCAGGGTCAGAAAAAATATTATGTATCATCCTTGTTGAAGGGTGACGTAAACAAAATAAATCTCATGCCAGACGAAGCTCTTGTTCGGTTTTTATCGTGAGATATAGCACACTAAAGACGGACAGCCGGAAAAGTGATGCATACAGGGGCGCTTCACTCCCTAATTACGCATATCAGCTGTTATTAAAATTTGTCATCGTTGTTTGTATATTTAAAAGGGATAAGTGTTATTCAGAATAGATGGATTATCAAGAGACTTCACAATATACTTTTGAAACGTATTATTATATTGTTTGATATTATTAGACGAGTGAGCGCAGCGAACGTAAGTCTTCCCTAACGCTATACTCGATCGGGCCTTGGCCGTGAGCATTGTCCAATGTATGTATGTTAAATGTCTGTCTGTCTGTCTGTCTGTCTGTCTGTCCAGGCTCATACGGCCGAACGGCCAAATAGACTGGGCTGAAATTTTAAACACACATCCGTGACCAGGTAACTGAGAACTGCTAACAAAATGAGCAATATCCATTTCGATTTAAAACTACAATAAATAAAATGGGATTTTTAAAAATATCGGTAGCATTTGTTTAGATTTTCCATATGAAAAATAGGCCACAGCCTACGATATAAAAACAATTCAGATATAGTCGCTATCAGTCGGTGATTTTTTATTTATTTATTTTATTTTTATTTATTTATTTAACGTCTATCCTATTCAGTTATAAAAACTGATTTACAAAGGAGGACAACTAAATAAATCTAATTACATAGATGCAGAAACAACAATAAATTACATTTTCGTAAATATTTGAAATAGTAGCATTACAACAACAATGCATTTAACACAAGAATTTTGGTAACAAATTGAATGATATTATATGCATTTAATGAATGAATCAAGTATAAAAAGGGTGGAGAAAGAAAAGAAAAGAAAAGAAAAGAAAAAAAAAAAAAAAAAAGAAAAAAAGAAAAAAAAAAAAAAACATTAAAAAAGAAAAACGAAAAGAAAAAAACTGATTTATTAGACGATCCCACTCAAACGAATATGAGGTTTGCCAAAAATCAGGAACAGCAAATCAGGGAGTATAATCAAACTTTCGCGGAAGAAACCACCGAACGCGAAATCTTTATTCTTGGGTTCAATCTTCATTTTTGTGTTCAAATCTTGACTCATATATATAATTATATCAGATATATAATTATTTAAAAAATTTCATGTCAAACTGATCACAGCAATGATACAGGACACCTAACTCAAGTTGCAAGCTCCATCAGTGGGCGGCAACCAGACAATCTAGGCAGAAAAATATAGTTGAAAATACATTGTTTATATCAAATCAGAGCAATAATGAACAAACAAAGAGAAAAGCAAAATCAATTATAAGAGCTTATGAAGGTAAATTAACATTACACAAACACACAGACAATAACTTACAAATAAATAGTAAAAATCAATTTTTTGCTCTTTGATTCATTATCATTGCTTCAATTTTACTTTTAAATTGTACAATTCCTAGATCAGTAAACTGGCTTCTAATATCATAAGAAATTGAATTCCAATAGGATACGCCTCTGTACATAAATGACTTTCTAAATGCTTCAGAATTTAATCTAGGAACTTCCAATGAGTTTATTAAAGTAGAATTTCTATCACGATCAACAATTTTAAAAATATTGGGTAGAATACCTAAAAACATACCTTTCAATACTTTGTATGTATTTACCAGCATGCTTTTGTTGTCAATACGGTATGTCATTCTCTAAAGGTAATATCATTATTCTTGTTTAAATTCATCAACTAATTAATAATGATGACCAATTGTCAATTGACCATCCACAAGAAACAGTGCAATACCGCAGTAGACCCTATACAGTATACACGCAGTACTACGCCATATAAAGGTATAATTAAAATCGGAGACTAAACCACCTACTTTATTCTAACCTACGTCATGAATGTTAGATATGTGTACGCTTTACGTAGGCCTAAACCATATGGTCGTGTATTTGGCACAGAGCATTGCTCTGCATATGGTAAAAGACGATCGAATTAGACTAAGTCCATCTCGCAAACATCAGCTGGTAAGTATAAAAGTGAAGTATATATACTCCACGAAAAGATGCGACCTCTGGCAGTCGTCGTCGGGGACCTCTACTCCTTCCCTGACAACCCCTTGACGACGATGACCATAACTAGGGAAACGCCAAAGTCGTTGTTAGATGAGTGAGCAAGAGTGCAAATAAGAGGGGTTTGAGATTAGTTGTTATAAGGGCGCGTCAACACTGTAAGGCCTAATGCGCCACTCTAGTTGTATTTGCATCTTATACCATGCCCCAGAAACTGTTATTACTGTTCGCTATTTTTTAATTTCTACACAGCCTAGACGAATGGAAAGCTTAAAAGAAAATTCACACAAGTGGGGATGTGGTCATAATGACGATTGGATGAGCGTAGCGAGCGAAGCGAAGATTCCATTTCACTACACTGGAGAAAAAAACGGGACTTTTTTTGTATTTTTTGTTTGTTAACACGATTCCGGCTAAACCGATACTCCAATTGCGATGAAATTTTCTAGAGGCCTTCGAAATCTCTGAACTTAGAACTGCCACGTTTTTTAGCGCAATCGAAAAATTATTCATCATTGTAGCAATCTTCAATCGCAATTTAACGATTTTTTTCGATTTTTAAAAAAATTCTTCGACTTTTAACGCCTACATGCTTTATCTGATTGTAATGATTTTTATACAGAACCTTTATTTTATGAATTAATATATTCGTGTGAAATTTGAGCGTAATCGAAAAATTATTTCTCATAAAAATCGCAATTTTACGCTTTTTTACGTTTAAAAAAAATTCGCTCATCCAAAAACGACCCTGAAAAAGCGTTTGCGGAGCTTCCTAGTGTATTCAAATGTATTCATAATAGTATTATAACTAAATAAGTGGATTCTTGGATTTACTATTTTTTTTAAATTCAAAATATAAATTTATTTACATACCCTCCAATGAAGACACACAACACAATGGTTCCAACCTACAACATATATAACCATTATTAAAAGATCGGCCAATGAAATGCATCATTGTGTACAACAAAATAGTGCAGATATTAAATATAATAAGTTATGCCATCTCGTTTTAGGAAAACTTTTATAAAATTACGTAGATCTGTTGGCTGCTGCACAAAAATCGATCCGGAAAATTTCGCGCCTATTTTATTTTAACAAAAACTGCCTTAGCTCTTGCTCACATCATTCAATATCGCGGCTTTGTGCTAAGATGTGTATGGTGTCAATGCTTTAGCGTAAGTTCCTTCGTTATCTTTATTTGAAATTTGAATATCGCTGTCTCACTCGTTTGCAAAAGTCATCTGCAAGATGTCAGGTTATGTGCGCCCGAGGCGCGCGGCGTCATTAGAAGGTCGTAGTCGTGTATCGCGGTGGCTGGCGCCCCATTAGGCCTCACTACTACAGGAGTAAGTCGAGTCTGGGGTTTCGATTACTGCATTTACTCCCCATTTCTCATCCCTCCTTACGAGGGCTGCGTCCGAAAACTAAACACGTTCCTTTTAGACACTACAATCCTGCGACCTCATTGGCTAGATTCAAATATTCGACGAATCCGCTTATGAATCCGATGAAAATCATTATTAAATCGTACTTTCTAAACGTAGCCAAATGGAAAATTGCGCAGAATGTTGGGCGCAGTCGCTATCTGATCCAATAGGGATGGTGTTTAGGTGCGCGCGCATCTTCGGTAGGGGTAAAGGAGAATAATGATGTGTTGTGTGTAAGAGAGAGGGCGAACGTAATGTTACTGATGGGGTGGGAGGAGGACAGACGATAAAAGTGAACAGAAGGAGAAACGTGGGACAGATTGTTTTTTCTCCACCCTGCTGGCGGATTGAATATTTTAGCAGAGTTGTGATTTATACGGGTGCCCGAGAGCACCGAGTGAAGAGCGCAGAGGAGCACACGCGGTCGATCGATGTTCGTCATGACGCGAATCTACAGGGTTTCATAACAACAGCACGGAGGAGCCCGTGACCCCACTCGACATGGAGCCCTCAGACGCTGTTTGCCCACCGTACAAGTGACGATACAAGGCGGCTGGACGGATGCGCACACTCGCCGCGCGTGGTCACGTGACCGCACGCAGATCCTCAGGGAATCCCGCGAGCGCGTCCCAAAGCTAATAGGAATGAGCCCCTATGCGGAATCCCCGTCGCTGCCATCATTGTGATGAGCGCGTCTCGAATAATGACGCAATTGGCAAAGATTCAAGCGCAACAGTTTTTATTCAGCACAGCAGCACCTCTAGTGAATTAAAAGAACGCACACAAAGAAAAGCGTTTCGTAGCGATAGTTCAAACAGACGCACTTATTAAAAAAAATTGTTTTTGGGACTATACAAAATCATTGCACATAAATACCATGATAAAAGAAGGAATATTTAAAAAAAATCTAAATTATCATAGTAAAACAATATAATTTTTGCTTTTTCATTTGATAATAGCATAAACCATATATTTTGTCAATACTTTCCTAACAATAAACAAAAACAATTGTGTTAAATATCTACTTCTAGACTTGTGTGCAGATAAGCGCACGTATTCACAATTTTATAATTTGATGTTTCCTGGCTACTAGAATAGTCTATAGTATGTTTTCTAAATTCCAAATGTAGTAGTATGATTTATTTATTTAGCTTTCGCTAGTTCGTTACATGTTACAATCATAACATACAATATAAAATTACAAATACAAATAATATAACATTATATACAATTATGCGCTTCACATAAGTAGAAAACAGAGTCTATACATAATACAAAATTAAACTATTCCAACAATTTAAGTCACATTCCTTCATATGGAAATTCAGATTTTAAAAAATTAATACATTCAGTTTTATATATATTGAATCTACTTTCTTTGATACCGTTTGGTAGACTATTATATAATTTGATTCCATTAATAAAAATTGATTTTTGGTTAACAGTCATATTTTGTATGTTTAAATGAAATTGATTGGCCTGCCTAGTTTGATGATCATGAACTTCATTATTTTTGTTAATGAACTCATCAAAGTTGTCATTGAATTTTCCATCCACAACATTGCGGATGAAAATTAGTACCTTCAGGCCCAATCTTTGCTCAACCGTCATCCATTCAAGAACATCCAACATATCTCTAACATGTGTTCTTTTGTTAACCCTCAATATAATTCTCATTCCTTTATTTTCCAATATTTGTAACTTTCTTATGTTATCAGTACCAGATTTCCAGAGTAAAGAAGTGCAGTATTCAAAATGAGGTCTGATTATTGTTTTATATATCATCAATCTTGACCATTGACTTAAGTGTTTGCTAATTCTGTACATATAACCAATTTTCTTGCTAATCTTTTTTGATATATATTGAACATAATCATGAAAATTTAAAAGTTGGTCTATAATAACCCCCAAATACTTTACATTACTTTGAAAATCTAGTTCAGACCCTTCCAGTACAATTTTACAATTTGGATTAATGCGTAGTGTATTATTGATTTTAACTAATGAATTTGAAATAAGAATACATTGAGTTTTGGTTACATTAAGCTTCAACTTATTCCTCATAAACCAATCACATAATAATTTAAGATCCCTATTTATTATATCACACACTTCTTTCAAATCTTTACCTGCATACCAAATGAGTGTGTCATCTGCGAAAAGGTTTACAAATGTTATTAAAGAGATTCAGGCATGTCATTTATGTAAACAATAAACAACAGTGGTCCAAGAATAGACCCCTGGGGAACCCCGATGTTAGTTTTAATTTGCTTAGATTTATTTCCTAGTATTCTTGTTTGTTGAGTTCTATTTTCAAGATAACTCATTATCCATTCAATCACTGTTCCATTTATTCCATATTTACTTAATTTAGTTATCAATATTTTCCTATCAATAGTTTCAAAAGCCCTTTTTAAATCTATCATAACAGCAACTATTATATTGTTTTCACTATCTAGAATACTTTTCCATTTGGAAATCAAATATTGCAATGCAGTTTCAGTTGACATTTTCCTTCTAAATCCTGATTGATATTTATAAAATAGGTTATTACTTTCAAAAAAATCTAACAGCTGGTTATGAACTACAATTTCTAATATTTTTTCATAAACTGGCAGCATATTAATAGGTCTAAAATCTTGTGGCATTTTTGGGTTTGCTACTTTTGGAACAGGAATAACTGTTGATAGTTTCCAACTGGATGGGAATTGACCAGTTGTTAGAGATTCATTTACAATTTCTAACAGCTGTGCTCCACATGACACAAATGTTTTCTTTATAATTTCGACTGTGATACCATCAGTTGAACTTAATTTATTTTTTAAACTAAAAATTATTTTCTTTAATTCACAAATGCCTATCAAATTAAAGGTATTAAATTCCTCACGTGTAGGTTGTTGTACACCCAAATCAACAGACATAGAATCAGTATTGGGATTGATTTGCAAATTTCATTAATACTGTCCACAAAAAAATTGTTAAAATTTTCCTCAGGCGAGTCCCCTGGTTCACTTTTTTCAAACTTAATCCCATTAAATGTTTCTTTGTCATTGTTATGGCCCCCTTCACATTGAACAAGTTTTTTTAGGGTGATCCACATTAATTTACTATCATTCTTAGACTTGTCAATCTTATTTTCATAGAACTTACACTTTGCCTTCGATAATTCCTTGACAAACATATTTCTAGCACAACGATATGTGTTGAGTTGATCTTCACTGCTTTGTAGTTTATTTTTCTTCCACTCATTCACTTTTATCTTCCATAGCTCATGTAAAAATGAATGAGCCAGAACTAAAGACATACGAGAAACTTTCCCCTAGATCAACACATAATTCCAGCTAATTCATATTCTATTTTTATATTTCCATTAATTTATGCTAAAATAATTCTGGGTAGATGATGATTCCCAACGATTAGTAACAATATAATCTCAAATGAAAACCAAAGCTTACCGTAATTATGTCACTGATTTCTGCTCTCAAATATAGTTGGTGGAGGTACCGAGTACATATACACATTCAGTCTATCTGGGGGGGGGGGGGCTGGTTTCACCCCACTGACGGAGCCTCCGGGGTCACTAACAAATTCTGTATCATCCTGGTTGAATGTCAATGCCAACAAAAAAGCATGAAATTCAGAGGTCACGT
This sequence comes from Sweltsa coloradensis, assembly GCA_024449915.1. Classification (NCBI taxonomy): domain Eukaryota; kingdom Metazoa; phylum Arthropoda; class Insecta; order Plecoptera; family Chloroperlidae; genus Sweltsa; species Sweltsa coloradensis. Next base: position 221,923 of record JAMZAV010000300.1, read on the forward strand.
TCTGCTTTTACCGTGAGCCATGGCGCACGCACGCACGCACGCACGCACGCACAGCACAGACAGATGGACGGATGCTGTATTCGTTGAACTTGGGTTTGAATGACCCAACATTAATTTAAAAAATGTTTCTAATACTGCGTGTATATGCACTATTCAGAAAGTGGGGTGACAGCGTGACTCAAGTTAACTGTATATAATGTTGCAACAAATCACAAGCCGATGGTGCCTTGACTCCAAAGTGTTGGGTTCGCAAGGCGTTCAACAGATTCAAAATAATTTAGCTTTAGCATTGTGTGACAATCTATTTTTCTTCCAACATGTCTCATAAGTTGACTAACCTAGTTGAAGAGTCCCTACTAGCTGTAGTCGACATTCTCCAATCACAACTCAACACGGACAGGAAAGTCATATCTGTATATTTTAAATTTACATGCTGTAACAATATTCTGTGAATAATTATTTTGTGATAAATCAAAGCAATTGCGCTCAAAACGCTGTCGAGTGCTGGAATGACCATCTCTCATGGGTTCTAATATGCTCATCAAGATTTGTCCTAAAGGGCATTATTTTAAAGAAATTATAAATGTACTGACACTGACGAAAAACTTCAATTGCTTTATTTAACACTGAGAAGCAGTTTAGTCAAGAATTGTTGTGAGTGTTCATCTAGAACACATCGACATCGGTTAGATTGCAAACAATAATTGCAGCAAATCCAATTTTTAGTCGACAAGTAACGGAACGTCTTTTGCCTGTCAAAATTATATCTCCTCCAGAAGGCAACGGAAAGCCCATTAATGTGCAAATACATTGGTTCGAAAAAGAACTTGAGCGCTGCAAATTAAGTGGATGCAAACATCGCAGGACGTTTTAGTTGAAGTACTACCTTTGCAAACCTTCTTAGTTAGAAATAATGTACAATGCTCCTCAAAGATCTTGAGAAGGCTTCTGTTTTTGTTTATTATTTAACTATGAAAATGGTTCGACTTTTAGGAATATAAAGGTTAAAATTGGCTGTCTACTTGCATACTTAGATTACTACACAACTGCGCGATGCTCGTAGGTGATTCACGAGACAATGGTGTACAACAGGGCTCCGCACTTGCGCCCATGCTCTTTGCATTATTTCAATACAATTTTCCATCAAAGATTGGAAAGATTGATTGATTGATTGATTGATAAGATTGGATATTGCTTAACGTCTCATATTTATGCACTGTGGCTAATCGAGACGATGAGTGGTGATAGATGAGGATGAAGTATGAACAGAAGGGAGGAGGGGAAACCCGGTACCGGCACGTAGCCTACTCCTTTCGAAAAGTACCAAGGGGGCCAACGGCTTAACGTCCCATCCGAAAGGGCGGTGTAACCTTGACAGTCATATAGGTTCCTCCGCTAAACCCGGACTGCCGAGCAGACGTCGAGGAGAACGAAGCCGTTACACTAGCTTTCGAACCCTCCATCTGCTCTAACCAGCGGTATACGTGGGTTTCAGGGTTGAATCCATGGAAATGAAGTTTTACAAGCATCAAAGATTGGAAAAAATCCTTCTCATGGAAATGAAGTTTTACAAGCACGTGTACGGGAGTATCCCAAAAGAGTGAGCGAAGCTGCCCAATGAACAAAATCGCCGAAGAAAAAATCACAAATAAAATTGGACAAATACGTTTCGTCCCAGAGTTCAAGACGCGTCGTTAGTGGAGGTGGCAAGTATTAAAATGCTTATTTTGGGTGACGTTATGTTATTCCCCCCACACTAATCCCCCAGTTTCACCAAACGCATCATGTATCATCCTTGTTAATGGACAATGTTATCACAAACGCATGCCAATGGGAGGTCGCTCCAGGCACCTTCTTCAAGGTGTAGAGATAACACGAAAGTGTTTCATTGAACGACACAAGTATTAGGGCAACACAATGGTATTTGCGATGTAGGCCTAATTGGATGAGCGAAGCGAAGACTTCAATTTGACTTTGTGTTTTTTTTTTCACTTACGTTACCCCAAGAAAAATAGCTCGGGTGTTTTGTTTTTGTTAGTTTTTTGTCTGTTTGTTCGCACTCTACCGGCCAAACGGCATGTGCGATCTTGATGAAAATTGGAGGGGACCTTCGAAATCTCTTAACTTAGACCTGCCACGTTTTTGGGTATAATCGATCAAATATTTCTTATGATTTACGCACTTTTACGATTTTTTTCATTTTTAATGAGATATTTTCGTGTATTTGGCAAACGGCTACTCCGATATTGATGAAACTTTATGGGAACGTTTAAAATCACTGAAATTATATATGTTGTGATTTTAGAGACATTTGAAAAATATTTCTTATAGAAATCGTACTTTTACGATTTTTCCCCCGGTTTTTATTACGATATTTTCGTGGTATTTGGACCGATTCTGACAAGACGGGTGGGGCTACAACGTTCATTTTTTACATTGACATAAAGATTATGGTGATGTAGTGTCTCTTGAAAGAAAAAGTTGGTCAAAATTCATAGAAATAAAGGTTTTAATATAAGCCCTTTACAGGTGTATAATGAACAAGTATTATCAAGTTACAAAAGAAAAAGTAATGAAATCCCACATAAAAACGTAATCATTGGACAGAAATATTCCAAAAAAGCTCATCCATCAACGCGACTGGAAAAAGCGTTCGCAAAGCGGCCTAGTGTATTCATCGGACGTTGCGTTTGGTTTTTATTGTTAGACTTGCACACACAAACATAAAAAGTGATGCAAACAGGGGCGCTTCGCTCCCGAATAAATTAGTATATATTTTTATTTTCGTTTTCGTTCTTTTGGTGGAGTGAGAGGTGGTTAAAAAAGTTCTTCGATTAAAGTATAAATACGCCTTGTTGTAATTTTACTCTCGTGCAATCGTTAGAGTACACGGCAAAGTATACATGTAGGTATTTACAAACACGGGTACGGGAGTACCCAAAAACCAAAGTACCCAAAATAGAAAGCGAAGCTACTTAATCATCAGATTGTCGAAGACAAACACACAAAATAAAATAAGATTGTATTGTGCTTGAAATATGAATTCTTTGGATCAGTTGCCGGGTACAGAAACATTCCATTTTAAGAAAATATAGTCACATCTTTGACCCCAAGGGGCGCTAAAAACATTCTGTGTCATATTTATTGAAAGGCAGTGTCAACAAAAACGCATTTGAATCGGAAGTCATGTTCGGTTATTATTGTGAGACAAAGAACATGCACAGACGGACGGACGAACGGGAAAAGTGATGCTTAGAGGGAAGAACTTCTCCCTCTTCTATATTGTTTACATCACTTTTCAAAGTACATGTTTACGCAGGCCTTGCTACAGTTTATCCTGGGAGCATTCCATTTTTAGTATTAATACTGGTATTGAAAGGCTTCGTGTTTCAGTCCCAACAACATTTATTACCTGGTACATAAAATCAATAATTGTTTCATTAGCAGTGAATTGGCGTGGAAGTGAGTGTAGTTGATCCCGATGTATAATTCAATTTCAAACTATTCTCGGCAGTCCATGGGGATAATAAAACGTTGCTTCATATTAATATCGTTCTCTTGGCAAGCTAGATTTAACTCTGTTTCCTCGTTGAAGTTTGAATGACCTCCGACCTACATAGCGTGCTTGCGGACGAGTTTTTACCACCCTCGCAACTGGGACAAGATGTGCTGGCCCAGATCTCGCGACGACGGCGCGCCCTACTGGCAGCACCTCATTTCGTTTCGTCAGGTTTGTTTTTCATTGTGAACCCGTGCACTGTACTCGAACACTATTCAATGCAATCTCACATAAATGAGAAGTTTACGATGCTTCCGCCAGGTTGAAATTTATTCCAGTTGCTTGTCTCGTACCAACATTAAACTTTATGTCAAGTATTCAGGGGCTACAGGGATAAACTCAGTTAATTTGAAAAATTCTGTAATTTCATGTTTACGAGTGTTTCATAATACTTTTTTAATTCTGACTGCGAAATTGACTCAACATTTACAACCAGGTAAATATACTTTAACGAGTTTACCTCAAAAGGCAACAAATCCAAAACATAGTATATCTTCTACTGTAATTTATAAACAAATGCCCTCGGTAACAAACTACTCCTAACCACGAATGGCCATCCATTAGTGATGTTTCATTTGGTTCTAAAGAGTCAATGTAAAAACACTTGTTGAATTTGAAGTTCATCCGACGTAATCTGTTATTTATTAAGTACGAAGCTTTAAGCTCTTTGCTAATGACTACATTATAAATGAATCTAGTCTTGCAGTTAAATGCGTCTAACATTGCATTTGAAGATACCAAGTACATGTGAGATTGTGTGTTTCATGTCAATAATAAATGCAAAATGTTATTAAATAAAGAAAAATAAGCAATGCTTGTCAGAACCATGCTCTCTTTTATTTCATTTCTGTCTGTCCAATGACTATCCAATAATATTTCTGTCCAATGATTACGTTTTTATGTGGGATTTCATTACTTTTTCTTTTGTAACTTGATAATACTTGTTCATTATACACCTGTAAAAGGCTTATATTAAAACCTTTATTTCTATGAATTTTGACCAACTTTTTCTTTCAAGAGACACTACATCACCATAATCTTTATGTCAATGTAAAAAATGAACGTTTTAGCCCCACCCGTCTTGTCAGAATCGGTCCAAATACCACGAAAATATCGTAATAAAAACCGGGGGAAAAATCGTAAAAGTACGATTTCTATAAGAAATATTTTTCAAATGTCTCTAAAATCACAACATATATAATGTCAGTGATTTTAAACGTTCCCATAAAGTTCCATCAATATCGGAGTAGCCGTTTGCCAAATACCACGAAAATATCTCATTAAAAAATGAAAAAATCGTAAAAGTGCGTAAATCATAAGAAATATTTGATCGATTATACCCAAAAACGTGGCAGGTCTAAGTTAAGAGATTTCGAAGGTCCCCTCCAATTTTCATCAAGATCGCACATGCCGTTTGGCCGGTAGAGTGCGAACAAACAGACAAAAAACTAACAAAAACAAAACACCCGAGCTATTTTTCTTGGGGTAACGTAAGTGAAAAAAAAAACACAAAGTCAAATTGAAGTCTTCGCTTCGCTCATCCAATAAATGCAAAATGTTATTAAATAAAGAAAAATAAGCAATGCTTGTCAGAAACATGCTCTCTTTTATTTCATTTCTGTCTACGTACGATGTTGATACACCGTGTCTGAACTCTGAAGACAATATATTACTCGCGGCGTATCGAGTATCGACATAACCCACTTTCAGCGAATCCTCACCCTCCACCCTCACGTATTCTTACCGCGATTTATTGGTTAGTTGGAGTAGATGAGATTTCCGAGTTTGAAGAATAAGTCCGTCTCCAAAACATCAACCTCTCGACAGTTCAGCCAGGTGTTCGCCGTCTGTCAGGTGGCAGTAGCCGAGCCTATCTCCTCTGTTGATGATTGAGTGGCTTCCTCACTGACTTCGTCATCATCCTATGGTCTTGACTAGTTCCGTGTAATAGATATTATACTAGGCCGCTTCGCGAACGCTTTTTCCAGTCGCGTTGATGGATGAGCTTTTTTTGGAATATTTCTGTCCAATGATTACGTTTTTATGTGGAATCTCCTAACTTTTTCCTATAGTTACTTGATATTACTTGTTCATTATACACCTGTAAAAAACTTATATTAAAACCTTTATTTCTTTTGACCAACTTTTTCAACTTTTTCTTTGAAGAGGCACTACATCACCATAATCTTTATGTCAATGTAAAATATGAAAGTTGTAGCCCCACCAGTTTGGTCAAAATCGGACCAAATATCACGAAAATATCGTATTAAAAACCGGAGAAAAAATCGTAAAAGTACGATTTCTATAAGAAATATTTTTTTAAATGTCTCTCAAATCATAACATATATGATTTCAGTGATTTAAACGTTCCTATAAAGTTTCATCAATATCGGAGTAGCCGTTTGCCAAATATCACGAAAATATCGCACTAAAAATCGAAAAAAATCGTAAAAGTACGATATTTATGAGAAATATTTCTTCGATTGTACCCAAAAACAATACAGCTCTAAGTTCAGAGATTTCGAAGGTCCCCTCCAATTTTCATCAAGATCGCATATGCCGTTTGCCCGGTAGAGAGCGAACAAACAGACAAAAAAACTAACAAAAACAAAACACCCGAGCTATTTTTCTTGGGTAAACGTAAGTAAAAAACAAACAAAAAACATAAAGTCAAATTGAAGTCTTCGCTTCGCTCATCCAATTATATTATACTAGGCCGCTTTGCGAACGCTTTTTCCAGTCGCGTTGATGGATGAGCTTTTTTAGAATATTTCTGTCCAATGATTACGTTTTTATGTGGAATCTAATTACTTTTTCTATCGTAACTTGATAATAAATGTTCATTATACACCTGTAAAAGGGTTGTATAAAAAGAAAAACCTTTATTTCTATGAATTTTCACCAACTTTAACTTTCTTTCAAGAGGCACTACATCACCATAATCTTTATGTCAATGTAAAAATGAACGTTGTAGCCCCACCCGTCTTGTCAGAATCGGTCCAAATACCACGAAAATATCGTAATAAAAACCGGGGGAAAAATCGTAAAAGTACGATTTCTATAAGAAATATTTTTCAAATGTCTCTAAAATCACAACATATATAATGTCAGTGATTTTAAACGTTCCCATAAAGTTTCATCAATATCCGAGTAGCCGTTTGCCAAATACCACGAAAATATCTCATTAAAAAATGAAAAAAATCGTAAAAGTGCGTAAATCATAAGAAATATTTGATCGATTATACCCAAAAACGTGGCAGGTCTAAGTTAAGAGATTTCGAAGGTCCCCTCCAATTTTCATCAAGATCGCACATGCCGTTTGGCCGGTAGAGTGCGAACAAACAGACAAAAAACTAACAAAAACAAAACACCCGAGCTATTTTTCTTGGGGTAACGTAAGTGAAAAAAAAAAACACAAAGTCAAATTGAAGTCTTCGCTTCGCTTATCCAATTATATCGAGGCCTGCGGTAGTGAAAGTATTAGAAACATGATGGTCATGAACATATTTTGTAAACTTTGTCCATGCATCATTCATAAATACCCATTTAGTGGATATTCAGTGGATATATCTTATATTTCAGTACCAACTATTTTTATTGTTAACATTAATTTTTATTAAATTGTTAAAAATTTAAACATTCAGTTTGAAAACATGAAGTTTTTATGCCTTATGTTTTTGACCTCCAGTCGTAAAGTATGATTGTGAAATAACATTATCTATACGACCATGAACTTGAACCCAGAACTCAGGTATTTACAGGTGCTCTTGTCTTCGCTATCTTCTCTATCGCTATTCGACCGCGTTTTTCTATTTTCCAAAATATGCTACCAAGTAAAAATATAGTGAAAGGCTTTGAAACCTGGCTATTTTAAAAAATTAAAACTATTTTTTTCAAATTTTTCTGATCCGATTCACGGCCAATATCGCCACCTCAAAATAATTTCAAACTTCAATTCGCCAAGGCACGCCATTCAACGTATAGGGTGTTGTGCTATTGTGACATTAATATTCAACTGGTTTTCTAGAGGCTATAACTGTGATTTTTTTAAACAATTGCCTTTCCTGCGAATTTTTTCGTTTGGCGGTACAAATCAGTAAAAAATACTGCCAAACGAAAAAATTCGCAGGAAAGACGATTGTTAAAAAAAATCTTTGGTTGGTTATCGCTCACTCGTCGATTGCGTCGGGGCCTACAGGGTTGGCTTGGTGGCTTTGATTTACTGTCCCCCACTGAAAATCAGTTATATAACTGAGTGGGTAGACTCACAATTTATTTATTTATTTTATTTAAGCAACGGGCATAGAGTTGAAACTTATATTGTTGTCTTGCTTCTAAGATATGATATTTTGATTTGATTTGATTTGATTGTCGTCTTTATTGATGGCGGGATTAAGGCCTGTTAAGCCTTCTCTTCCATCCAACCACAACGGTATTTTCAGAGAGAGCAGACGTAGAAAGTCGTAAAACTAGCTATAAAATAACTAGGCTTGCAACGATTTTAACATTTATACGGTATCCGTTTTGAATACGGGTTTAAAAATTACCTTTAATTTAAGTTATTTAATGATTGGGAGTAGACACTGCTTTGGAAAATGAAATTACTTCCGAGTTCCAGGCCTCAGCAGACCCCACTGAATACAAGCTTATAATACTACTTAACATTTCAGTGCATTGAATAATAAATGCACATTCCCTTTAGTAGGGCCTATAGAACAAAACAAAAATTTGCATACAATGAAAAGTTTTATTCAATGTTTTCCCTGAATTGAGTTAATATTGCTAGCATCACAATACTTTCATACTGTAATACTTTCTGTGTACTCTCGATTTTTTATTTGATTTGTTTTTTATTTCACCCATAATATAATTAATTATAGAGTTGAAATCTGACAGTTTGTAATGATTGTTCAAGATTGTTTTCCATTAGTCTTCAATACACCTTTGGGTATTTAACACCACTGCCTACTCTTTTGATAGTGTGCCAGTATTATTTTAAATAAGCAACAATCACTAAATTATGACAACTAAAGATTTCATTAATTTCAAATTAGAACGTCCGAACTCTTCAAAGCCCATGTAATCGTTAATTAATAATAACGCTATTAATATCTATAATATAGTGTCATGTTATGACACTTAAAATAATTTAATATAGTAGGAATTAACTTATACAGTATGTTGGTGGAACTACGAGATTGGTGACGTTATATGCTATGTTTACCAGGCCAGATATCTGAAGCATATGTAGCCCTACGACTTCTAAGTAAATACATAGTTATAAATGATTTGGAGAAAGGATGACCAACTGCATAACAATTTTTTAATGTCTTCTTTTATATTTCGAATTCTTACACAATACAATGTCATTTCCTCGACTTTCCAGATTATTTGGGAACCCTGTCTTTAGCGATGTTGAGTTTAGCACACATCCATGATCCATTCGTTCTTGTCTGCGACTTCTTTAGCATATTCAAGTGGACAGAACGTCCACACCACCACCTTGATAGCTAAAATGTTCTATTCTAGTTTCAACTACTTGAAATATTCGCGTGTAATTTCTCAAAGACGTCTGTTTTTGCTTGTCTCCGCCACCGAGTGCTATCAGTTGAAAGTGTGCATGGACCTCCGGACTTGCGGTTGCATGGCGAGACGAGTTTTTACTATCAGTGTGCGCATTCCTGCGACATCGAGCATGCAATAACCACCACATAACAGTTGTGACGGAACGTGAATGCTGTGCAACTCAGGTCTTATGAAATTCTTTAGGTACTTTAGGTATTGAACTGATAGATTTCCATTCAAAGCCAAAAACGTTACGATTTCGAATGAAAGTTTTATTATGTTCAAAAAGTTTTTCATGAAAATCCAACTCAAAACCTATAACCTAGGTTTAATTTACTTCCGATTTAATGTTAACCTTGTTTACCGTGTTTAAATCTAAAATGTTTCTTGTTTTAAAAACTTGCGAGTATGTTGCCTTTAAATAAAAACATGAATCATTTGATATTTTTTTTTGGATATTGCTTAACGTCTCATATATATATAAAAAAAATCTAATGATTCATGTTTTTATTTAAAGGCAACATACTCGCAAGTTTTTAAAACAAGAAACATTTAGATTAAAACATGGTAAACAAGGTTACTTAATATTAAATCGGAAGTAAATTAAACCTTTAATTTTAATTAATTAAACCTAAAATTAAACCATTAGATAAAGAAAGATAATAACTTAAGTATAAAAATTGCTTAAATACGACTATAAAAAAACGTACTGAGATTTGTTATCTCTATCTAAAATACTTACGACTAGGCCGCTTCGCGAACGCTTTTTTTAGTCGCGTTGATGGATGAGTTTTTTTGGTTAAAATGTTTATATTGTATGTAACATTGTATGTATCTATGTAACATTAATTATTTATTTGTACAATTTTGCCATGTTGTATGAGTCATGTATGTTCTATGTTCTATGACAATAAATAAATTTGTATATAAAAAAATTAAAACCTCTATTACTATGAATTCTGGCTATTTTTTTATAACTTTTTCTTTCAAAAAGCATTACATCACCATAACCTTAATTCCATGTGAAATATGAACGTTGTAGCCCCACCAGTTTGGTCAGAATCGGCCCAAATATCACGAAAATATCACATCAAAATTCGAAAAAAAATCGTAATAGTACGATATTCATAGAAATGTTTCTTCGATTGTACCAAAAAACGTGGCAAGTCTAAGTTCAGAGATTTCGAAGGTCCCCTTCAATTTTCATCAAGATCGCATATACTGTTTGCCCGGTAGAGCTCAAACAAACAGACAGAAAAAAAAAAAAAAAAAACAAAAAAAAAAAAAAAACACCCGAGCTTAGGGCCTAATGTAGGTCAGTGAAATTGAAGTCTTCGCTTCGCTCATCCAATTACGTAAAAATGATTATTTGTTGTATTGGTACAAAACTTAAGTATTAAGCAGCAATTACCATTACCATCACACGAGGCAACATTACATCACAAATCATTACAAAGCTTGTCTTCTTGATTTACTTTGCAGAAGCAAACACCAAAAATATCACGAAAGTTTAAGCTTCTGATGTCCATTTAACAGTTTACTGAGAGTTGATATAAGCTTTAATGAAAGTTTCTTTTTAAATACATAGAATGCTCATTTTCCGTTCTACCATTGTCCTCTTATAAAATGCTGTGTGCATTATCATCCGTGTGGTAGACTGCGCACTGATGAACATTGAGGGTGTATTATAAATAGACGTCGTGTCGATAGCTCTTTCTTCCGCACATGACAATGAGTTGCGTCCCAGAAAGAGAAGTCATTCATCCAAAGAGTTGGTTTTGTTCGAGGAATGAATTGTTTGCTTCAGTTGACGAGATCAAACGAAGATGTTGACTGGAATATCTTCATAATGGACGAAGTAGCTACTGTGATTCATCACCTGTTGATTGAGTACCTTCAGATTAATTGAATTTACGTGACTTAAACTTAGTACCAGGGTTATATTGTAAGTTATTATTAGCTCTAATTTTACATCGATAATAATACCTGAAAACACGACTTTTGTTTGCAAAGGTTTTTCCATTGTTTTAACTAAAAATAGTTTTTGGGACATTGCCCACAGTTGGCGAAATGAGTTTTTTCAATTTTTGCAAAGTCTAAGAAGTAGGTCATTCTTAAAATAAAGTAAACTAAGTTTGCGTGCTGTGTAGTGTTAAAATGTACCCAAGAAAGCACTAGAAATCTAAATACCTTTGATGGGATTCGATTGAGGAAATCCTTATCTATGGAAATGTAAAATCCTTCAAGTGCTGCATCCTTGTGTTCTGCAAAGCATTCTCATGTGGCATGGTTAAATTATCGGTTGGTAAAACGTCACGAAGAAAGATATACGTACAACATCCTAAGTTTGACTAAAAGTCGGGCCAAAAATTATACTTAGATTACAGACCATTGGTTAGAGCATTACGTGGTTACACGATTAAAGATTTAAATATATTTTTGGGAAAAGAGTGGTTGTCTATAAGGTTGGATTTAATTTTTTAATTATTGCTTTTGTATTGTGGTTTACGATCACATATAACAGAATGTGGTACATAAGATGTATTGTAAGTTGTTGTATAGGGTATACATGTATACATGTAATACGTCGGTATTTCGATAGGATATCGATGTGGGAATAGTTTACAATTATCGAAATTTAGGAAAAAACATTATTTTTTATTTTTAAATGTGAGAATAACAATTTTGGAAACGAAAATGTGTAAGCCCTTATTGCTATATCTACCTTGGAAAAATGGATCTATTTCTTCAATTTTCGGTTAACGAGCTTAATAATAGTGGAGGTACTGGCCCACCGAGTCGCCTGTACTAAAGTCATCCGAACTGTTACAAATGGTGGAGGTGCCGGGTTATTCAACGCGAGTGTTAGAACGAAAACGTCGTTACTCACTTTTGGCGATATTCTCATCAACCCTTTTCAGCCACACATTATGAAGAGTAGGCCTACTACAATGATTCATTTTTAAATACAAATAATAACAACGATATGACGATGATATAGATGTCACTCATAGCCCAGCCTTAATAAAAACAGCACCTTTCCACATAAACCCCAAAATAAACTATCGAGGATGCGCACAAGTCGTGCGCAGGTCATTTGTTAACAGCTAGACAGTTGTTTTCTTTAGTTTGTCCCCAACAACACGGACATCATGAAAATAAATAAGGAGCCGTCGAAAACGTAGACGTCGTGACGAAGGCGTTTAGTCAAACGAGATTTGAGATAGAACGTGACAGACGCGCTGTCATTTGATTGGTTAGCGTTGGCCGTATCTGTTCCCGCCGTGGCGCTAGTGTCGCGCGGAAACAAATAAGACTCGGATCTGTTGTCTCCGAGCTGTACCACTGGAGCAGTTAGTTTCTTGTCGCTTTTCTCTTCAGCAAAATGCCATTAATCTAGCGCCCAACACAAAATTTCTCAGCGTTATTTTCGGAATCTGCTTTACTTTTTTCATTCTTATTTTCTTCCTTGCTCGTAAGTTGTACACCACCCTCTTTTCTTTGGCTGAGCTTTTCGTCGAGATTTCTCTTTCGCCGTGACAGTTCCACATCCCCCCAACCCAACCCCCAACCCCCTCCGTCCCTGTGTCTCTAAGCTCAACCCTGCCGAGGACTTGTTGGGTTTATTTTAGTAAGAAAGAGATATATCGAAGCGAAAATATACTTTTTCATGTCATTCCATCGATTTTCCTCTGGTTAGATGGTTAGACTTGCAACAGGCCGGACGGATTTCAAAGTAGGGCGCTAAAAACCGAACCACGGCTTTTTGATTTTCCCTGTATGAAAGCTAGTTTATGGGATGGGGTGGAGGAGATAAAGAGATAAAGGCCATTTTTGGGTTTATAGACAACGGAATACCAAGAAAGATTCACCGGACCGATATTCTACTGGATCAGTAATCAGTGTTTTTCTTCATTTAATTATAGGCAGAGTTGTGTATGTGTAAGGAACGTAGTCATGCAAGGTAAACAATACATCGTTTCTGGATGCATCCGTTGACGTCGAAGTTGTTGTTGTGGTTGTTGTTGCCGGTGTCGCGCGTTCAGTATATTCTGGCTATAATCGGGTGAGAGAATTTGATGCACATTCTTAATTCAAACATCTATTCTGGACCAACGTTTGCTTCACTTCAGAAGTATCTGCCAGAGAGATTGATTTGTGTTGGTTAGTGATCACCCATCAATATCGAATTGGTAACTAATGTGATTGGCGTCCGTCCATTTGATATAGGGTAGGAGTTTGTTTTGTCTCGTGAATTCTGTGTGCATATAATCATTCAAGGTTTCCAACGTTGAAAGTGTATATTTTCATCGCGCCTATGTTTTTCTTTGTGTTACCGTGTTTGGTCCTAAACACCTGAACCTGACTCGCAGTTTGTATCCACTAGATCGTATATACATATGCGAGGGCGACGCCAATTGGCGTTCTCGTCACGTGATCAGAGATTGGAAATAGCTTTCACCGCTCTGTCTGTATGTCCGCACCTGGTGAATGCCACATCCTGATGCTAAAACGTCGGCAAAATCTCCTCCATTTTAGAATTATTGCCAGTTTGACCGTATTATGCACCACATCATTGCCAGCACTTGTTTAGCGAAGCAGTACAAAAAAACTTTTACATATCACTCACTTCAGGTGTTTAACGAAAATTTAGGACTTTCTAATTTGTGTAGTAAGAAATTGTAAGGTCTATTATTACTTAGTAGTAGCTACTCAATCTCAGCATTTGCATCTATAAAGAAAAAAACTTTTGAAATATTCTGTATACACTAACGGGGGCTAGAATCAAACTAATGACTTCCCGATTCAGAGTCTCGCGTTTAAGCGACGTGCGTCAATGCTCGTAAAATTTAAAAAACATGTTTGTTGAGATGTTTGCTGCAGGGTACACATTAGTTATACTCGGTGCGACACGCTAACTATACGTTATTAAGGTGTTAGGATTGTTAATGCAATTTTGTTCAGTCAGGAGTATTGGTGGCGTGCTATCTAAGTCGATGACGCGCGTAAGTCAAACCGTCTCTAATACACATTATTGTTTGTCTTACGTTTCGAGTCAACAGGTCTGTCATGTCATGTCGTCAAGTATTCCATTTGTGTCACTCTGACTGTCGAATAGTCTGCCAACCTGAGGTTTTACTACATAATTATTAATGACAGACAACCTAGTTTCTATCACTGAGAAGAGACGTCAACTGTACACATGTCACTCTGCGTGTAAAGATCAACATAACGAAGGCGAAGACTTTCATTTGACGTCTCTTTGACACGCCATTGTAGGCTTTGCTGCTCTATTTCAATTTAATTGGAGAATGCACATAACAAATAGAATAAAATGACCTTAAAATATGTATTTCGTGAATGGAAAATAATATTTTAGTATATTCTATGGCTACGGGTATAAGTTGTAATATCATTTTGCTTTAATTTTCATATCTTCTTGATTATTTGTTAATAAACTTGTTAATAATATAAAAACATTATGCATAATTATAGATCAAATTTAATGAACCAATTTTTATGATGAAAAGTTTGTAATATATAATATTATTGGTATTTGTTGGTCATAATTTGGCCATTGAGATTAATTTCGTACACGTAAATTAAATTGCTATGCATAATTTATATGGAATCATCAATTGATCAAACTTATCATTTCACAATTTAAACATCCCTTATTGGCTTGGCTGCTCTGTGGACATTCCAACAATGTTATCCCGGAAGACATCGATATATGATTTTACTTATCACAAACGACTCAACCTATTTAATTGAATTAATTGAGACAAATGAGTGAAAATAAATGTTTCTACGTGATTTAATTGAACTAATTGAGATAAATTAGTGTAAAGAAATGTATCTACGTGATATAGCCATGTCGATTATATGTGCTCGCTACTTTCTCGTGATGGTTGGGAAATAACATCATTTCCTGCATCAACATATACGTTGGCGTGTTTGTCTGTATTGCGCTTTATACTTCTGCGGAAATAGTTGGCTTGGTGTTGCAAATGCATTTTCGGTCGATTTGTATGTATTTTAATGCGGCCACTACACTGTCTGACGCAGAATGCAGAGTAGTGCAGTGTAAACAAACTCGTGGATTCTTCCCTTAATAGACCAAACTATAAATAGGTGTCCTCCACTCCAGTGATTCTCTACGCATCGAACACGACTGTCGACTTGCTCTCAGATCACTAGCATTCTACTACACAAGTTACGAACGGATTTAGCATTGATTCATTTCCCCGAGTTATTTAAAGCTGTATTTGCGTAAGCCTATTTTGAAACGAGTTCATTTGTAATAAATAGGTTGGCGTATTATTTATGTACCATACTTTAATGATATTAACCATCAGCAATACTATCACAAGCAACACGAATATTTTTGGTATCCATAGTGAAGTACAACTGCCACAAAACATAGGCTGACTTAAGATTACAAATTGGATTACTTATAATCATGATGTAATAGACTTTAGATTACAAATTGGATTACTTATAATCATGATGTAATATACATAAAGAAAAAATCAATAAAGTTTAATGAAACTAAATAAATTAACAGGAAATAATCATATAAACAACAATAAACATCTACACAATAGAAATAAATAAAGGAAAAAAGACAATTAATTCAACCATACAAAATACAGCATTCGAACGATATAGAATATTATACAAGTCTTCAGCCATGCAGGATTGAGAGTGGCCGCTATCGCTAGCGTCGATTGACTTGTAGCAGTTAGCTACGAGCAACGGAGCCAATGCCGAAGAAGAAAAGGTTGCTTCTATCTTTTAAAACAATCAAACTTATAAAAAAACCATTCAAACACACGTGTCAAATTTGCACTGGAGCTACTTATAGATTTATTATGCGTGATTTAGATCGTCTTATGGCTTTGTAAACATAAAACAGGCAACAAATGACCGGTATATACGAAGACTATAAGAAAGCGCCGATACTTCCATTTATGAGGAAAATTACCTTGATATTTCGTGCTAGTAAAATAAAACTTCACTCATTTAATGATGCTTTTAAAACGTACTCAAAATCAATGGCTCCTAAAGCGTAAGTGAAAAAAACACAGTTAAAATTGTTATCAGAATATAAAAGCGGAACTTAGTAGTTACCACGCAGGCAACAGCTCGTGAGCATCAACAAGTTTTTATGTTTGCTGAACTTTAGATGGGAGTTTTAGTACAGAAAACTTTCCTTATAAAATGTTCCCGGGTAAAGAAAAGCTCACGCATGACAAGAGGTTAACATTCTAAAACTACAGCATTGCTTTTCAGTTTTATTGAATGTGTTGCCAGAAGAAGCTCGTCTTCTGGATTAAAGTATTATTTGTTATCGGCTACATCTGTAGTTGCGTTAGATTTGCTGCTGATATTCCTAGTTCTGAGAAAATTATAATATATCTAGAATGCGAAATCTATAATATAACGTTTACTTTATTGCACTGCAGAACTATTTGGCGAATATTTGCAACTTGTTCTTTCACTTTAGTAAAATCTTTTCTTCGCCAGTTCGAAAAATTTGACGTGAAATTTATTCACAACAAAACTGTCGTATTAGCTAAGTAGGGAGGGATCTTGGCTTCATGCAAATATGTTTACGAAGACCGTGGGCTCAACCTACGACTATATTTTTCATTTCGTATTGTTTTCCGTTTTCAGGACAAACTTCCACCCTTCTGTTGGGGACTTTGTTTTCGTGCGAGTGACATAGCAATGTTTTTGTCTTGAGCTAAAGATAACATTGGATCAATCTATAGATTGTCGTATAATTCAGTAATATCACCAATTTTGTTATGGGTCGATACATAATGTTGGGGGGATTATGTAATATATGTTTGCATAAAGTGTGTTATTGTAATATACAGTTGGTCTTAAAATTGTATACGATATAGGCAAAACCTTTTACTAAAAATATATGGCATTTCCGGTAGTTTTGATGTTTCTGTTTTGACACATATTTTGAAGAAACCTGTACAGGTACTGAAACTTCTAATTTCTATAAAACGTTCACAGACGGTCCTGTTCTTCTATAATACAAATGTAATATCTCATGCTCATGATCAGGAATTGTTATTTAGTTTGGTTGTTATTATGTATAGTGATAAAGAAAATCAACGTATTTGCATGACATAATTGAAAAACTTATCCAGAAAGAACAAACATTAATTTTAATATATAGATACTTATATATTCATCAAAAAGCTCGAAGTTTATCAACACTACCTTGCATAGTGCACACTTTAAATTCAAGTACTGTGCTTTCACTATTATTCGATCTTTAATGACATAAAAATAAGTGTCATCGACGTGTGTTGCTATTGATGATGAGCGTCTTTACACTCTCGGTGGCGCATGTAATTGCAAAGTGAGTGCTGGAATTGAAGAGAACAACACACGGTGACAACACTGCCAGCTGTTGTTACCGTCTCAATGCCGTTGTTGGATGTGCGTAATCGGTGCATTGAGCTGCCATGTGTTATGCGGATTTTCTGTTGTTCTGTGAAAAAATCATTACTAAGTTGGAAGATATTTTTAAAATTAAATTAAATTAAATAAAAAATTAACTTAAATTTTAATTTTTTTTAAATTAATCGTAATTTTTAAAAAAGGAAAAAAAACGTAATATTGAAATTTTCATAAGAAATAATTATTCGATTGCACACAAATTTTACACGAATATATTTATTCATAAAATTAAGGTTCTGTAAAAAAATCATTACAATCGGATAAAGAATGTAGGTGTTATAAGCTGGAGAAATTTTAAAAATTGAAAAAAGTCGTAAAATTGCGATTTTCGTAAAAAATAGTTTTTTGATAACGCTCAAATTTTTAAAAATTAAATTAAATTAAATTAAAAATTAACTTAAATTTTAATTTTTTTTAATTAATCGTAATTTTAAAAAAGGAAAAAATCGTAATATTGAAATTTTCATAAGAAATAATTATTCGATTGCGCACAAATTTTACACGAATATATTAATTCATAAAATTAAGGTTCTGTAAAAAAATCATTACAATCGGATAAAGAATGTAGGTGTTATAAGTCGAAGAAATTTTTTAAAAAATTGAAAAAAATCGTAAAATTGCGATTTTCATGAGAAATAATTTTTCGATTGTGCTAAAAAAGTAGCAGTTCTAAGTTCAGAGATTTAGAAGACCTCAATAAAATTGCATCGCAAGCGAAGTATCGGTTCAGCCGGAATCGTGCTAACAAACAGACAAAAATACAAAAAAAACAAAAAAAAAAACATTCCGGATTTTTTTCTCCAGTGTAGTAAAATGGAATCTTCGCTTCGCTCGCTACGCTCATCCAATCATGAAAGCCTGATGATAAGTAGGCCCGGCCCACCCACCGCCCCCTGTTGCACCCCTGCCCAGTGCCCATCTCACCGCCGCCTCAAGCTGTTCCGAGACCGTCCGACTGGCGTCTTGTTTCTCCCTACGAGGCTTCATCAGATGTCTTTCTCTCTCGTCATTTCCGCTTTCGAATCTCATCATTTCACTACTGCGTAGAGAAAGTAAAAGTATCTCGTGTTTTTTTGGGGGTGAGAAGGGGGTTGGGTGATCTTCGTATTTCGAGATTTCCTGACGTTTTTTGGATGAGCGTAGCGAGCGTAGCGAAGATTCCATTTCACTACACTGGAGAAAAAAATCCGGAATGTTTTTTTTTCTTTCTGTATTTTTGTCTGTTTGTTAGCACGATTCCGGCTAAACCGATACTCCGATTGCGATGAAATTTTATGGAGACCTTCGAAATCTCTGAACTTAGAACTGCCACATTTTTTAGCGCAATCAAAAAATTATTTCTAATGAAAATTGCAATTTTAAGATTTTTTTTCGATTTTTTTGAAAATTTATTTTACTTATAACAACTACATGCTTTATACGATTTTAATGATTTTTTTCACAGAAACTTAATTTTATGAATTAAAATATTCGAGTGAAATTTAAGTGCAATCGAAAAATTATGTTTCATGAAAATAGAAATTTTGTGTTTTTTTCTTTTTTTAAAGACAAATGTTTTACTTATTACACCTACATGCTTGATTCTATTGTAATAAGTTTTTCACAGAACCTTAATTTTATTAATTTATTTATTCGTGTGAAATTCGAGCGCAATCGAATAATAATTATTTCTTAAAAAAATTCCAATTTTTCGATTTTTTTTCTTTTTTTAAAATTACGATTAATTAAAAAAAAAAAAAAATTAAGTTTATTTTTTATTTAATTTATTTTAATTAAAAAAATTGAACTTAGTAATAATTTTTTCACAGAACAACAGAAAATCCGCATAACACATGGCAGCTCAATGCACCAATTACGCTCATCCAACAACGCGGCGGGACTTGAGCGTTTTCCTAGTATGAGTATACGCAGTTTTATTCATTTACTTTTATGCACTTGTTCATCCGCCCATGTATCATGAGATATGTGATATGATTTCACATTTTATTGTACATTGTAGGCTTATACACATTATACTAGGAAAACGCTTAAGTCCCGCCGCGTTGTTGGATGAGCGTAATTGGTGCATTGAGCTGCCATGTGTTATGCGGATTTTCTGTTGTTCTGTGAAAAAATCATTACTAAGTAAAAAAATATTTTTAAATTAAATTAAATTATTAAAAAATTAACTTTTTTTTATTTTTTTTATATTAATCGTTATTTAAAAAAAGGAAAAAATCGTAATATCGAAATTTTCATAAGAAATAATTATTCGATTGCGCACAAATTTTACACGAATATATTAATTCATAAAATTAAGGTTCTGTAAAAAAATCATTACAATCGGATAAAGAATGTAGGTGTTATAAGCTGGAGAAATTTTAAAAATTGAAAAAAAGTCGTAAAATTGCGATTTTCGTAAAAAATAGTTTTTTGATAACGCTCAAATTTCACATGAATATATCAATTCATGAAATTAAGGTTCTGTGAAAAAATCATTACAATCGGACAAAGCATGTAGGTGTTGTAAGTCGAAGAAATTTTAAAAAAATTTTAAAAAATCGTAAAATTGCGATTTTCATGAGAAATAATTTTTTGATTGTGCTCAAAAACGTGGCAGTTCTAAGTTCAGAGATTTAGAAGACCTCCATAAAATTTCATCGCAATCGGAGTATCGGTTCAGCCGGAATCGTGCTAACAAACAGACAAAAATACAAAAAAAACAAAAAAAAAAACATTCCGGATTTTTTTCTCCAGTGTAGTAAAATGGAATCTTCGCTTCGCTCGCTACGCTCATCCAATCATGAAAGCCTGATGATAAGTAGGCCCGGCCCACCCACCGCCCCCTGTTGCACCCCTGCCCAGTGCCCATCTCACCGCCGCCTCAAGCTGTTCCGAGACCGTCCGACTGGCGTCTTGTTTCTCCCTACGAGGCTTCATCAGATGTCTTTCTCTCTCGTCATTTCCGCTTTCGAATCTCATCATTTCACTACTGCGTAGAGAAAGTAAAAGTATCTCGTGTTTTTTTGGGGGTGAGAAGGGGGTTGGGTGATCTTCGTATTTCGAGATTTCCTGACGTTTTTATGAGTATACGCAGTTTTATTCATTTACTTTTATGCACTTGTTCATCCGCCCATGTATCATGAGATATGTGATATGATTTCACATTTTATTGTACATTGTAGGCTTATACACATTATAATAGCTATCTCCGGAGTTTCTTTCTTCCTCAAGTTGACAATGGAACTCGTGTTATTTGCTGATCTTATCAAGGAAACCTCATTTTCCGTCTGTTCTGTCTGCCAATAAACCAATCAATATATACGTTACACTTATCTCGTGGTAGAAATAGCTCCGAATAAAACTAAGGAGTTGTGGGGAGTAGAGAATCGTTGCGAAATTGTGTCGGAAAGTAGTAGTAAAAAAGGCAACAGTGTTTTATCTCTTCCCTCCAAATCTCAAGTGGCATACGGACGGACGTTGCTTGTGTGAGCGCAACAATTTAACGTCCGAGTTCGTAGCGTGAAGGGTGTTAATAAATCCTTCCTTGTTTTGTGTGTGATTGAAAGGAGTAAGTGTTTACTATTGACTGTGTTATTCGATGGTGTATTCTAATCCCCCCACCCTTGCGTACCTGATAAAGGTAATCTCCATCACCATAAAAGAGCTCTTGTGTAATTAATTAGCAACATCCCTTCCCATCCTCATCCTCCCACCCAGCTGTGCTCGCGCTCGATGACGGCTCTACAGAGGGGAAACAAATCTGCTGCGCGAACGCTGAACCTCCCCCTCCCTCTCTTCCACCCCCTCGCTCACCCACCAAGCCGCGAAACACAGATTTCATTTTTGTGCCCGTTTTAATTTTCAGAGGGGAAAGGTCTCGCTCACATCGACTGGCTTAATGTCTCTGTAGAGAGGATGCGTTAACGAGATTGGATCCTTTAAAATCGCCAGGCTAAAGGGCTAAAAAATAACTTGGGCCGGCTCGACCCACATTTAAAAAATAACAATGAGGAATTGAAGCACGTGTAACTTACAGCAAACTTACCAGTATTCATATCGGATTTTTGTCAAATCGAAATGCTTGTCATTTGTGTACACGAATCACAGTTATCCTTCTTTTTGTTACTAACAATTTAAATTATAATTATGTTCACAATATTAGAAAAAATAATGTTTAAACTGTGCAAAACAAAACAATCCACATGTAAATGTTTAAACTATTTTATTGTGATTATGTTGTGCATTATGTTGATACTTATAAATGTTAAATTGGGATAATATTTTAGTTCTTTCTACTTTTTTTACGTCTCTCTTAGTTTAATTGGTTTAGTTTACTGATAATACTGTCTTACATAATTGATCGAATAAGAACATCCGTAGGAAATAAACGAAACGGACACGACGAAAGCTCTAAACGAAATCCTACCCTGGATTCTCTGCCTGGAAGCAGAAACATCTCACAATGCCCACGAGATGCAATAAAACAAAACATGGCAACAGAAACTTTGCGAATCTTCATCAAGGTGAGGATAATAATATATCTCATCAACTTGTCGTGAGGCTGTTTGCCCGACGTCCTGTGTGCCAACATTGGAGAAAGTAGAACATTCCCTCTGTTTGCTTGTTTTCTGCGCGGATATAACACGAACACGGCGAGAGTGTTTTGTTTTGTTTTGTTCGAGAGTGGACGCTCTGACCCGGCGCCTCCACCAAAACCCTAGTCTCACGCTATAAAATCTGGGAAAGGTGGGATTAGGAGGTGTGGTGAAAATGAGATGGGTGAAATCTGGTTTAGAGAATTTCTGTTACTGTTTGGGGAAGTGGGGGGGGGTTGAAGGATAGTAGGTGTGAAATACAGCGAGAAAGCTAACCCAATTCTATGTAACAATTGACATGGCTTGTTCTTGTTTATGCCTACGGGGAGTGTTGCAGTGGGGGTGTGCCTTACGATCTTGATTATTCAAAAATGCCCTTCTTAATGATTGTACTTAAGAAATGATTACTAAAATCCATACATTATGCGGAATTCGAAGTTCGAACCGATGCACCTTGGTTTGCTTCGCTTCTTACCTGTACTTCATCCTTATAGTCCACTTTGAACGGCTATGACTGGATGCGGGCGTTAAGATAGTAAGGGGAAGTATTTGTTAACTTTGCTTTCACCTAATTAAACATCTGGTGAAGGTGAGCTGGGGTGGGAAACTCGGAGCGGTGAAGATGAGGAGGGAGGGGTGGTATTAGAAGAAACGGATCACGAGACCAAATTACCGCCAATCTTTTTTCTCCGTCGTCTCTTCAAGTGAGATGATTGAGGGAGAAAGGGGTTGACTTAACATTTAACAAGCCGGTGTTACCACTAAACTTGCCATAACCTTTACTTAGCATTTTATCCGGCTCTTTCACCAAGGATGTTCTATTATACCGTACCGTATATGAAAGGGATGATGTGGGGAAAACAATTTGAAAGCAACATCCACGTCAAGATTTCGTAAGCAACCAGTAGCTGTAATCTAAGGATAACGGTAACTGGAAGGTAAATATCTCGTACTCGGCACCTCCACCAAACACAATGTTTTCGCGACACTACGACGAAATGGGTCGAAATTTAAATAATTATAATAATATATTATATATCTGTTACTGAGTGTTTTAGTTTATTTGTTATGTTGTTTATGTTGTGTTTGAACAAGGTGGGCGGAATAGAAAATAAAGTCATAATACCAACTTCTATCTGGAAAAATCAATACATAATAAGAATACCATTTTTACGCATGGTGGTTTTCATCTCTCAAAACCAGGTTTTCTTTTTAAATTAAAATTTTGGAATTTTCGCCTGTTTTGGACTATTTTTGTCTTGTAGCTATATTTTAAGCTTTATTTGTAAACCATTATTAATTAAGATTACAGAATGCAGGAAGTTGTCCAGATGAAGGTAATTAAATGTTTATTTTAAAATATTCGTTCGTTATTTCTAATGTCTTTATTTTATTTATTACTTATATGTTTATACTTACTTGCTTAAAAATAGTTATAACAAATTTCACACAGATGTAATGTAAACATAACTAAGTACAAAGTCCAAATGAATTTTCAAATGTAAACAAATGTAATGGTGCCAAATTTAAAAAAATAAACCAATAAATCCAATGAAAAAAAAGTTAACAATAACACTCTTATTCCAGCTAGATGGTTTGCCTTGAACGCCTTTATTTATACCAGACAGCTTAATTAGAATAATACATGCGTGACACTGACAGGTGAACTGAACTTCCATTGAAATTTATATAGTTCGCGTGAGAAAGTTTTTAAACTGAGCCCACCATCTCTCACTGATTACAAGGCCCGCTAAGGTGTATGGTGTAGCACAGCACACTTGTAGCTTGATTTGGCCGAGCCAGACTTGAGTGTGCAGACGTCACAGTGCAACATGTGCCACGCCGACAGGGAGGGACCAGGGAAATGGAGCGCAGCTATTCTTAGCAAATAGTTTGGCCTTCACCCATTTCAACTGTCAGTCACGAATCTGATGGAAATACATCAAACTCTTGCTACAGAACTACTTGAACCGACGCGTCACAATGTGTCGACGCTCGATCCGGAACGTGCACGCGAAGGGCACAAGTTCGAGATTTACTACCAACGTTTCAATGTAAAAATGGAAATGTGTTTGTTTAAATGGGTTTCTCCTATGCGAGATAAGGCAACATAAATATGCAAATATATCGATCAGTATCATTAACATAGTTTTATTTATAATGTACGTATTTTAGTCACATAGCCGTGAGTCGATTCACAATGGGTTCGTATACGTGATCGCGAATTCCAAATAGATTTGTGTATTGTTTTCAACTTCATTAATCATCCACTGCACAACGAATAGTATTAATGCAGCTACATTTAATGGTCTAATACACCATTCTTCTTCTATCAACACAAACTATTTAGCACAAAACTTGCATTTATACATGCTATTATAGTACAGTGCAATTAGCTCATTTTAGGCCTAAACCCACGCATTCAGAAAAAAAAACAATCAGGGACCATTTGGGAGTTTGTTCAGATAGGTCTCCTGAACATCCCCAACAGAATCCCAAAAAATCCGGTTGCGGGTTATCCGCCATTTTGAAAATCAATTTTCAGATTTTTTTAGTTTTGTTGAAGAATGGAAAATTAGCGATAATGAGTGAAGTATTGGACCGAAATAGCTCAAAATTGTTTTAAAATGTTTGATAAGAATCGGTTGTTTGATAATTACGCGTTTGGCGCGCCCTGTTTTGATTCACTGGCGACTTGATTGACTTGATTCAAATTATTACTCTCTTAAAAAAAAATCTTAATTGTTTTTAAATATTTATTAAAATAAAATAGAAACTAACGATCCGATGAAAATTTGTTTCAAATAAAAGTTGTAGAGCATGAAAAAACACATCCATTTCATATTCTAGACTGTCTTCGTAGATAACAATGGCCGAACGCTACATGACAAGCAATACAATTGTGCGGTGAGCAGTGTCAGATGATTGCTCGATGCTCCATCACTAGCGCAGTCCCTGGTCATAAGTCTCGTATGAATTTCGACCTCTATAGATTTTCTCTACTGATCCTGTTGAGGTATACCTTAAGGATAAAAAATCTTGGGTAAACCTCTGACATCCCGGGCCTAAGTTTTTTTTACGACGCCATCTTCTTTTGGGCATACGAGAAGTACTCGCACTTGGTTTTCATACATTTTACATACTTTTGACAACATGTGTAATAAATCTGACTTTACTTACTTTGGACATACTTTTGATTCTCCAACAAATTTCTAATTAAATGATATGAATTTGCCAATTTGGTCATCCTGGGAACATTGAGGGATTACTTATAGGGAAATACATATTATTATTAGTCCTGCATAAAGGTGTTCTATTTTCGTCAAATTGTGCGTTTTATGAAAGACATATAAAATTTGGCACACAGTATACGAAAATGTAATGGAAAATTAATTGACTATATAGGGCAATCTCATTATTGTCCCAAGACATGCTTTAATCGTTTCATTGAAAACAATTTAAAACAAATTTGAGCTATTTCGGTCCAATACTTCACTCAATATAGCTTATTTTTCATTCTTCGACAAAACTAAAAAAATTGAAAATTGATTTTCAAAATGGCGGATAACCCGCAACCGGATTTTTTGGGATTCTGTTGGGGATGTTCAGGAGACCCACCTTAATAGATCCCAACCGGTCCCTGCTTGTTTTTTTGAATGCGTGGGTCATATCACAACGGCCCTGTACTATTAACAAAATGCTAAAAACTAATAGAATAAAATGTCAAAAAAAAAACTAAAATGGGAACTAAAATTACAACGCAGTATTTTTTTCTGAATCACACTTAGGAAATATTTCTTACCTCCCAGAATTGTTGGGTATGATTTAATTTGTGAGTAAGCAACAATATTATTTTTATACGTAATGAGAAATAAATATTAAATCATAAATGCAGGAAGAGATGTATTGTTTGGGTTATTTATTTAAAAAAAATAATCTTGTTTTTCAGTAATGTCAAAATATGGCAAGTATGCATTAAAAGTTATTGGAAGGGCCCAACTTGAGCTTCTCATACCATCGTGCACTTAGATCTAATTCCCTAAACATAGAAGAGTAGAGGATTTTACTCTAGTGAGTTGATAGCACTCTGCAAATAAGAAGATCATGGGATTAGAACCAAGAAACCACGATTACAATAAGGTCTAAATTAAACCTAAAATAAAGAACTTACTTATGTAGATTTCAAAGTAAGGACTGTCTAGTCCTAAACTAAAGCTCATTTCTAGCGAGTCTCGGGAAACAGTTTGCAAATAAACTCCCAAGCAGAAGCATACCATTATACGAAGGAGGGTGGATGGAGTAAGATGCAGGATGGGGGGTACATAACTTGGCACTGGGAGGACTGGGGTGACGTTCCGACCACCTTCCTTATTCACAGCACGGCGCGGCGCGGCAACTGCGATCGCACGCAAGCGCCTTGCTACTGCTACTGCTACTGCTGCTGCTACTGCTTGCCTCACTTAACGAGCACCCATTAATTTAGTTCAACGCTACGCTCATTTGCATCGGCTCGGTTGCATAGCTCGTGACATAACTACATGGCCCGGTGAAAACATTGACCCTTCATTCACATTATTGATACATTATACCATTGATAATTACTGGTAACATAGCTAATCATATTACCACACATTATACAATAATAATAAATGAAGCATGTGACATTAAAACCACTGGGAATTTTGTTCGTCGATTGATTGACATAGTGACAATGGAAACATATCTCGCAGCTTGAAGGTCTCCTTGAAGTGTATCACCTCCACAATTCAAGCAGATGGCAATGAATCATAGTTCGTTGTAACATATAACTATTGAAGTATAGGACCCTACGAACTTTCTATATATCTAGGGCGACGGTCGTCGCCCGGCAGACAAGCGAATGCGGCTGCTAGGCGACACCGAACTCCGGCCCTATATACACCTACCAGAGTTGGGGGGTTTTCAGCTATCTGCACACGCCGCCCCGAAAGAGTTACAATCTTGAAACTCGGTATATACCCTGGTATGTGGTCCATGACATACCAAAAAAAAAAAAACAACCCGATCCGACAACTCGTTCTGTGTTAAAAAAGGCTCTCAACATCGTCAAATTCCTTAAAGCTGGCTGGGTGGGTGGCTAGGAGTTCTCCGCGGAGAGTTCTTTAGCCTACAGAGAAAACGGTAAATCTTAGAACTATGAAACTTGGACCACACTTAGGTGTATTTCAGACGCAGTGCCTTTTGCTTTCAAAACCAAAATCGGGTAACAGGGACCGGAGAAAATCAAAATTTGGATGATAATCAAAACGCGTAATTACCAAGGCGTGGTAATTTGTATAAACTTGAAATTTAACATGCTATTAACCATTATAAATATCTTGCGTCCAAAACACAAGGGGCTAAATTTGGGATGACCATGGGCCCAAAAATGACAAAAAACATATCTGAACTTTAAGAAATGAATCATTCAAAGAAAACGCTACAACTGAGATGTTTCAAACGTGGAATACATTTTGATATCTCTCATTCTTTATCACTTTTGAATATGGAAAGCAAAATTGGTTAACGGGTACCGGAAAAAAACCAAAATTATCAAAAGTAGGTAATTCCGTACTCTTATGAATAATACGCTATACCGAGAAAACGGTTCATCTTAGAACTTTGAAACTTGGGCCACACTCAGATGTACCTCATATAACAAAAACCGGGCAATTGGGACCGGGGAAAATCAAAATCAAAATCAAAATCAAAACGCGTAATTACTCGGGCTAGTAATTTGTACAAGCTTGAAATTAAACATGCTCTTAACCATTATAAATATCAAGTGCTTATGCTAGTGCGTTGGTCTTGTTGTTAGCGTATCTGCTTCCAATGCAGAAGGGCCAGGGTTCGATTCCCGCTAAAGTCAGAAGTTTTTTAACTTCTGATTTGGGACTTAAGTCCATCAGTTTTGTCTTAGGAGTTGTAAACGGTGACTTTGGAGCCGTCCTAGCAAAATCAAAACGCGTAATTACTCTGGCGTAGTAATTTGTATACAAGCTTGAAATTAAACATGCTCTTAACCATTATAAATATCTAGGCTTATGCTAGTGCGTTGGTCTTGTTGTTAGCGTATCTGCTTCCCAATGCAGAAGGGCCAGGGTTCGATTCCCGCTCAAGTCAGAAGTTTTTTAACTTCTGATTTGGACTTAAGTCTATCAGTTCTTGTCTTAGGAGTTTGTAAACGGTGACTTTGGAGCCGTCCTAGCAACGAAGCACATAATAAATTTTCAGAGTTGTTCTGGATCGGCCTTGTTGATTCTGGCGTTGATCGCGGATGTTCGCACTGTCCATACCACTGATTGATATATTTCCTATTAAAAATATCGATCTTTGGTTGGTTATCGCTCACTCGTCGATTGCGTCGGGGCCTGCAGGGTTGGCTTGGTCGCTTTGATTTAAAGTCCCCCACTGAAAATCAGTTATATATAACGAGTGGGTAGACTCTAAATAAAAATTTATTTATTTATTTATTTAAGGGGTATCTTTGGGGGGACCGTGGGCCCAAAAATGTAAAAAAAACAACTTTGAACTTAACAAATTTTAATCATTTCAAAGTCCATCATTCACACCTTGATAGCGAAACGAACAACAAAAAGATGTGATATCCCCCCAAAAAACAAAAATTTGTAAAAAAGACGGCAGCCAAACTCTCCTTCAAAAGTCTTCGGCTGTGAATGCTGTGAGATATAGAAGTTGAGCAAGCTTTTTATTCTTTCTCCCTAGTTTCGCTTTGAAAATATGTAAGATCATTTCGCCTGTTGACGAGCGCCAAGCCAACGATTTTTGTGGTAAAAAAGTAAAATTTTTAAACTTTAAAAATTCAACAGGCGAAATGATCTTACATATTTTCAAAGCGAAACTAGGGAGAAAGAATAAAAAGCTTGGCTCAAAATTCTATATCTCACAGCATTCACAGCCGAAGACTTTTTAAGGAGAGCTTGGCTGCCGTCTTTTTTTACAAATTTTTGTATTTTGGGGGGATTCTCTTTACCAAAAGAGTTACAAAACTCCATCTAGATATTTTCTACAACGACCTATCGCTATGTAAGCGCTGTTCACTACCAATAACACCAATTTTATTCTCACGAGTTTCTATAGGCACCATGGGATGGGATGATAAGCCATGCCAATTTTTATCCAATTACTTAATGTGCTCCCGAAGGGAAGTCCAGTTTAAAATGTTATATATCTTTTCATGAGTATACTGTCTTAAAATGTTATGACTTTAGATGTTGCTTGGAGCTTGTGTGAATCTATCTTCTTTTAAAGCTGTGAGATCACAAAACATTTTTTGAATATATACATAACAGCGGTTATTATATTATATTAGGGAGGCTAGTCTTCTGAGAGGATAATAAAAAAAATCATTATTTGGGTTGAAGCATAGGTCCGCTACTGCTACTGTTATGAACCAATTTAGGTGCTATGTTGTGCAAAAAGTATCCCTTATCCGCACTTTGCCTTTCAATTTGTCTAACTCTATAAATGTCATGTTCTCTTGTTGTCTATCAAGTAATGTTAAACTTGTAACTCTGTAATCACTGTGTCAGGCTACAGAGGGCCACACTTGCCCTGCATTAGCCTTCCTGCCCTATGGGCAGGTAAAATTCAATAAAATAATATGATTAGGATGGCTGATATTTTTACTATAGTAGGCATTCACCTTTGACTAGGTTTACTTAGGATTTTTGAAGTGCCTAACTTTCATATCTTGAGTTCTACGATTTTTACTTTTGGTGGTAGAAATACCATAACCGTACCGGAAAAGGTAAATAATATAGAATGCTAGGTATTAAATATACATATATTTCAAATTACCACATTGCAAAGTCAAATGTAAACATGTCAGTCATCCAAATCGCATACTTTTCTCACAAGTCAACGCCCAAAATAGTTCATAAAAGTATCAATAGTGTTTGTATGTATTAACCAAATATTATTAAATGTTATTTTGTTTTCGCAGAAGACTATGATCATGCTATGTCTATTATTCTTACTCTTTAACTCCGGTTTTATACATATTTTAGTAAACGCAATTCGGTGGACGCTTGCCTTATTATAGATATATCTAACAATACATTTGACTGTTTTGAACGCAAAGACATAATATTCAAAAATATATAGTGATTGTGAGCATCAATGCCGAAATATCATAACCATGCAACAGAATCTGTGGAGAGCAGGGCTCGTTTACTGATGTGGTTCATCTACAGAGAAGATTAAGTCGGTCTAAGATGATACAACCTGTCGGCCTTATGTGATACAGCGATATACATAACTTTTCTGTTCGTCCGTCCGTCTGTCTGTGCGTTTTTCATGACTTACGATCAAATCCGAAGACAAACCTCCGATTGATATGCGTTTGTTTGTTGGTCCTGGGGACTAGAGGGTCAGAGATAATATAGCCCAGAAAGTTTCAATATTTATATACTCGACATCTCCACCAACGGGATTAGACTATTTTGGATACTCTTGAATCCGTGCCTGTTCTGTTAGGCCAGTATTCTCCAGTATTCGCAGTATAGCATTTCTTATTTCGTAAAAATACCTCCTTAAGTTTTCTTACCCTATGTTTATAGTATACTATCATTTATATTTATTATCAGGTGACATGTTACTATACATTATGGAATGTGCTTGCGCCTTCCGGTCCACCTTTTGGCTTTTTATCCGCAACCTCGTGTATAATAATAATATATTGTTCTTTCAACCTTTGGAAAATAGTGTGGATATTATAATATTAGATTCGTCAATAGAGTTAAGTCACGAAGACGAAGATTTCTTTATCGTTGGATGGAATGTAGGGCGAATATGATGATTGAACCTGTGCGTGTTATTATAAGCTCAGAGGTAATATTTTTGGGGTGATGAGGGTGACTTCTGGATAATAATTTTTGATACTGTATTGCTTGCCAGTAACCAGTAAATAGCATTAGCCAAGCATCACATGTTCATTGTTCCGGTCTCCTACTATAAGTCTATATACTCAAGTATTTAACCACAGATAATAGAGTACACTACGTGGGTGATTTAACTGACCCATAAACCATTCATTTTGTTAGCACCTTTCAAGAAGAGCAACATATTAAATGTACAATTAAGAACTGAGATAAATTATTACAAGGTACATTGAGCGTACTGAAAAATATTTTATGGCACCGGAAGCTGTAGTATGTTCTGTTGTATAATTAGGGCGCTGGTCCGAACGAGATCGTGGGTTCGAATCCCGATATTTTGTAATTGTTCTTCATCGTCACCCATCACCACTCATCGTCTTCAGATCATACGGTTACACTACGTTCATCGTCTCGGAACCCTCGTTGCATTGGCACCGACGTCTTGTAGAAGTACAGCGCAAATGTTTCTCGCCTCGGGTGTAGAATCGAGTGGAAGTGGAAGCGTTGCGGGTGGCGGCGAGGGGTGGGGGTGGGGGGTTAGACGACTTATTAGTGTTGGATGGTAACTTAACCACATCGTACTTACCCTAAAAGAGAAACAAAGTTTACTGCTCAGTGCTCCTCGCGCATCTCGAGTTCATCAAACATAAGAGCCTCCCGAACACTCTCCGCTCGTTCACGTGCTCATTTCTTACGAGCTGTTGTTTGCAAACTAAGATTTGTATCACCCCTTGTGGTTGCCTTATACACGAACAATGATAACTTGTGACGTGTTTCATCCATTTAACTTGGCCGACAAAGATTTACGAGACTTGTGAGAATCGGGAAATGTGATATCAATCAATAGCCCTGTAATTAGTATACATAAAAAGTGCATTGTGCATAAATATCATAATAATATTGATTTTAAATTTGTGTTTAAAAATAAATGAAAAATATCAAAACACCTTCTCTTTGCCAGAAATATTGGTTTTATTCTACGATTAAAAAATTATTAATTTTATATTTCATGTAATACCTAAATTAGCCATGTTCTATAAAATAAAACATTTACTTTTTAGATGGATAAGTTCCCATAATGGGAGCATACAAAATCGCTGAGGCTGGCGCGGTCCGCGCGGAGACGAGGTTAGGTACTCAGCTTTCTGTTTTTCTCGGGTAAACGGTTTATTACAAATGAAGAATAAATCTATGATATCCAGTACGCGTATTCCTAAATTAATTCATTGATTTCGAATAAAAAATAAGGTAAATCACCATAATTTAATCCATTTTGGTCAACTTCGGTAATTTATTTCAAATGTACAGATTTTTTTAACCTGGAAATCAACCTTTCAAACAATGTGATGCAGGTTATTTGGTTTCATCGTATGATAAACGTTTTGGTGGGAATTTCCCATTTTTTCATGTTTTGGAGTTTGCACTTATTTCTCGCAATGTATCTTTAAAGCTCATTTTGTACAACCAAGTGCGGATATCAATATAAAAGTACTTGATTAACATGCAAAATTTGGTAATGATATTACCAACCGTTCAGCAGAAATCATCAACACCTGAGCGCGCGCATTTGAGTTGGGACAAGCTCAGCGCCCCTCTTGACATTCATGATCAAACTATCACACAATAGAATGTATGCTTTCTACATAATGTTTGGTTGTATACATAAGTAGGCACTATTATTTTGAGTAACTGCTATGGTTTATAGAATAAAACCAGTATTGAAGGGTAACTCATGTGGGCCACATTTCATCTCGATGTGAGTAGAAAGTAAACTTTTATGCTCGGTTTCTCCAAACTATAATTTCACGTTTAAACCGACGACCAGCACTTCAGATTAGCTATTCTTTTATTTTTTATTTTTACAACAGTGTGTGGGCCTATTTAATATAAATGTTGTCGTCTGTTTGCTTTGTTATTGTTCACATATTTCTTTAGTTAAAATCGTTCTATAATAAACTACCGTTTTCCCACGTACTACATTGCCATTTTACTCAATCTAATTACTATTAAAATTTCACGTTTCTATAAAAATGAATGCAAAGAGTGAACTCAAAATATTGCACACGTGATCACATTTTACGAATTTTAATAAATATAAGTATTATGTCATGAGACCACCAATAGTTGGAAGTTGGAACGAATCACCAGAACGCTACAAGATTCTCTATATAGCGAAGAGCACAATATCCTCTAAGACGGATGAGTTGTTTATCACACGATTGACCTCCTGCCGCTATCATCTTCCCGTCTCTCTACCACCCACGGAGTCCACTCCAAACACAGCAACTACGGGATTCTGGATTTTCAACATCTCACATCCTATACCTTCAATTTATTACTCGCTGTAATGTTAATGGCCGTTTAGATCAAATGTACAGCATCGTTGTGAAAACATTTACAAAACACACGGACTGTTGTATCCTCGCAGCGGTATAACACATCTCATAGGTAGTAGACCTATGCCCATTAATCCAGGGAGAAATCCCGGGCACATCCCTGAATGTATTAAGCTAATTTCCCTGGTGTGTGTCCTCAATATAGTTTGACCTGTATTCCCAGCTCGCAGCGGTAACACATCTCATAGGTAGCAGACCTATGCCCATTGATGTAGGTTTGAAGATGGATTCAAACCTCCCTGAATCCCGGGTACATCCCTGAATGTATTATACTTAGAGCTATGAAAAAATAGCATTTATATTCTGAATATTTAGCATTAATTTTTCCAAATTTAGCATTTTGTAGCATTAATTTTCTTCTTTCCACCAAAACCCCAAATGTGGGGAGTTTCTTGTATTTTTAATGGGGAATGAATTCAAATTATGCTTTATAGGAACATTTCAATTCAATGAAGTCACTTTAAACGTTAGAATACAATGCTAAACCAATTCTCAATTGGTATAGGTAAACCTTATTTTCAGTAAATTTAGCATTTTGTAGCGTTTTTAAGAATTTATACTCACTGATTTAGCATCAATAACCTAAAACGCTAAATTTTCATGCCTCTAATTATACTAACTTCCCTGGTGTGTCCTCAATACAGGTTGACCTGTATTCCCAGCTCGCAGCGGTAACACATCTCATAGGTAGCAGACCTATGCCCATTGATGTAGGTTTGAAGATGGATTCAAACCTCCCTGAATCCCGGGTACATCCCTGAATGTATTATACTAACTTCCCTGGTGTGTCCTCAATACAGGTTGACCTGTATTCCCAGATACAGATACACGACTCGCACGGGCTTTCATGTGGCCAGTAGGGACCGCGATTATATTTCACTTGTGATCCGTCAATTCCAGTTCTAAATTACTATTGAATAATTTATTTGATATCTTGGTAAGCATTATCGAAGTGATTTGCGTTAAACCTCGGTGGAGATCATAGGTCCCATGTCATGGTTCGCTACTTACTTCAATTACTCAAGTAGATCGCTAGAAACTAGTGTGATAGTTTAAATAGGCCTTGCCCTGGGCTTAGATTGTATTGATTAGATACGAATGACGGTGACAATATTAATTTGCATTAGTAATTGCAGCTTGGGGCGACGTTTGAATTTGTGTTTACAAGCTTGTTGAGTGGGGCGTGGCGGGGGGAGGGGAGCGCTTGAGTGTAGGGAAGAAGTGCTAAATGCTACGGTACAATTTTTCGTGTATGTCTTCTTCTAGGTAAAGTAATCAGAATTTGCCTCTAGTAGGCCTACACTTTGGTTCATAATGAGGGGGCGATATTTAAAGTTTTCAATAAATCCGCTCAATGTAAAACTGCCTTCATGAATGCCTTTTCCCAAAACGTTTGTCAAAATTACAGCATGGTCTTATAGACTAGGAAACTTCGCAAACGCTTTTTCAGGCGCGTTGTTGGATGAGCGTATTTTTTGAAAAACGAAAAGCGTAAAATTCGGATTTTCATGAGAAATAATTTTTCGATTACGCTCAAATTTGAGACCAATATATTAATTCATAAAATTAAGGTTCTGCAAAAAAGAATTACAATCGGATAAAGCATGTAGGTGTTATATGTAGAATTTGTTTTTGTAAAAATCGAAAAAAAATCATAAAAGTGCTATTTTCATGAGAAATAACTTTTCGATCGCGCTTAAAATTGTGTCAGTTCTAACTACAAAGATTTCGAAGGCCTCCAGAAATCATCGCAATTGGTATATCGGTTTAGCCGGAATGTTAACAGACACTCAAAAACACAAACAGAAAAAAATAAAAAATAAAATAAAAACATTCCGGATTTTTTTCTCCAGTGTAGTAGAATGGAATCTTCGCTTCGCTCGCTACTCTCATCCAATTATTGTTTTATTCATTTCATGTACTTTTAATTCAGAAGGTTCCGGGTGCAAATCCCAGTTCACACGTCACTTTACTAACACCTGGACTATACTTTAATCCATATATTATCAAGTGGTGTGCTGGTACCCGAAATTTCGGGTCAGGTCAGGTTTTTGGGGGCCGACCGATAGTACAAAAGGGTACCACATTTTCGGGTAAAAGAAAATATTTTTGAGGGGATGGTGGAGGTGCCGGTCCAGGATATACATACTTTCTTGGTGGAGGTGCCGGTCCGGATTTTTTTAAAGTTTAATGCGCCATCAAACAATATAGACAATAGAAAATGAATAAGATTCTTCACAAGTTAAATGCAATATCCGTTTTTGAAATGCAGGGTGTCTTTCCCTAACCGACCCGAAAGCAGTTAGTATCCGAACCTCTACCCGCACAGGCCGAATATGATAATGTGACATACATTTAAATGGTGCTGTTTATTCGCCATAGGAACGAAGCACATAACATAACGTTGTGTGCTTGACTGAAAGTTAGCAACAATTGTATGTATTATATTCTGGTTTAGTGAGGACGTAAGTTCACAATTCCAAAGACACCATGTATCGGACCCTCCCCGTAATTGGAGTAGCCGTTTGGCTAGAATCGTGTGAACAAACACACAACAAATGAACAGCTGAGTTTTTTCCTCCAGTGTACAGTCAAATTCAAGCTACGCTCAGTCAAATAATACTTTTCATCCCAGATAATTCACGACTTGACAAACTCGCACGTGGGGTACTTCTGTGATTTTTGTAGTTTTCGAATGTTATATGGACTGTAATTTTACCATGCAAATAACTCCAGTTTTAGTGCATAGTGCATAGTGCGGGTGTTCGCACTGTCCATACTACTGATTGCTATTTGGTTGGTTATCGCTCACTCGTCGATTGCGTCGGGGCCTACAGGGTTGGCTTGGTCGCTTTGATTTAAAGTCCCCCACTGAAAATCAGTTATATAACTGAGTGGGTAGACTCTAAATACAATTTATTTATTTATTTATTTATTTATTTATTTATAATTATTATTGTGAATGTGGTTTTGTACTTTTACATATCTGTTATGTTATCAATCTTAACTTGATCGTTGCGGTCTCCAGGATATTCTAAATTATGTTCTGCAATTCTCATTATCAATCATGACTGGAACAGACTACGTTAAACTTAGAAAGTTTATAATTACTTCAACTCGGCAACAAATTGAAACTTTCTAACTATTTTGAGACAAAGGATTGTTTCATCCCCAGTATACACAGCACATTCTAAGAAGAGCATAATAAAATAGTCAGACTCCTAGAGTAACGAGTCTCTGCTTTTGCGGTGTACTTGCTTGTTGATACTCTCGCGCAACGCTGATACTCTACTCCCAGCGGTCAGCTTGTTGAGTTGGCGCTCAGTGAAGTGGTTAGAACCGATCACCGACAGGGTTGTCGTGTTTGACAATACAATTAATTTATCGATTTGTCCTCCTTTGTAAATCAGTTTTATAACTGAATAGGATAGACGTTAAAAAAATAAAAAAAAGTACATTAATTTCAGCTAATAAAATTCAGCTAAACGTTGATGTTCTTTCAATCAATGTAAACTCGTTGTGGCTGCAGGGTTATGTGATCCAATCAATAATATTTGGTTTGTTCAACTCTGGTGCTAGAATTAATTCAATTCTACACAACTTTGCTGCTGAGAAATAAATTTGGATGAGCGTCCTCAGCGGATGGAAGACATAATTTTTTTTTTCCTATGATAAGTATTCGATTCAACAAGTTTTATTTACCTTTTTCTTACTACCTGCAAGGCTACTCCGTTCTTAACGACATTTTCAGGGAACTTTCAAAATCTATAACCATATACCTGTATCGTTTTTGTGTGCTAGGCTGCTACGCGGACGATTTGTTCAGTTGTTTTGATGGATGAGCGATTTTGGTGTATTTAATCGTTTTCTATTCCATTTGATTGTTTCATTTTTCTGTTGTTAAATAAAATTTCAAATTTTCATAATAGTGTCTTTATCGTTACTATTCTTTCTTAGCAAAGAAATTGCACAACGCTTATAAAAATACACTAATTTTAAACTGTGATTTTCATTAAACGTATTTTCCATTTTACTCAAAAATGCTGATACAGCCACAGAGTGTTCTGGAAATGTATGACGTGCGGGATTGAGCAGTCGCTGAGGATGGCGCGGAAACGATTTCAAGCTCTGGGCTATCAGGTTTTGCGGGTAAACGGTAATTAACATCGGTATCATATTTCACACGAACTTTAAAGTAATCAATCTATGAGATCCAGTACGTGCATTCCTTAATTAAAAAATCTCCGTAATTTACTCAATTTAGGTGAACTTCGGGATGTTCAAAGAGTAGAGATTTTTAACGCAAATTTGCATACTGGACATCAAGTTTAAATCAATGTGAACGCGCAGGTTGATTTGGTTTTATCGTAAGATAAACGGTTGATGGGATTTTCCTGAATTGAAATATGTTTTGGATTTTCCATTTTTTTACGTTTTGGACTTATGTCTCCCAATTGATTATTATGGCTCATTGTTTTCAACCAAGTGTGGATATAAATAGAAAAGTACTTAATGCAAAATTTGGTATGATATTGCCAACCGTTCAGCAGCAGAAATCATCGCCATCTGAGTGTGCCATTCAATTCTCGCCGCCGACAATTCTAGCCGAAAGTTCTTTGCAAGACAATCTTCAGTCAATAAGTAAAATACCGTACATTTATATACATATCATGTGCCTACCCTAGTGATGGGCATGCACAATTCTCGCAGTTTTTCCACGGAAAATCAAATGAAAACTAAAAAATATAACGGGGAAATTTTAAAACTAGGCCCTTTTCTCAAAATGTAGAATAAAAACGTCAAAAGGAGGTCAAAGTTGCTTTGAGAGGTGAAGGGTTCAAACGTTCGTCGTCGACGTCGTACTTATTTGTTGCCTCCAAAGCGCCGGACCCCCTCGAACTGAAACATAACGCATTTTCTTTATATATTACATTGGGATTGTTAGCTGTGAAGAGACTGGTAACTTTTGTGACAATTTTATCAATTTATCCACCAAGAAAGCGCAAATAGCAGACCCTTCAAATTAACAACCTCTATTTTTGCCATATTTATTTTTTGTGTTAAGATACTACAACAACTGGTGGACGAATCCAGATATTCTAGGCGATTTTTAGAATCACCAGGCGCTGTCTTTGTCGTGCGCACAAAAGGAGAGCACAGGGAAGGGCACAGGGAATCCACTGCCTCCTTGATATTGCAGTGGTTAAATCCATTGATATTAAACACCTATTGTAGTTCAATATCTATGGTTAAATCATTGAGCCAATGATATTTTAAACATCTATAGTAGGCTAAATCCCCATACGTCCGCACAGGCGCGAGCGTACCAAATTGAAGCGTCAATCTAACCTTTTCAATATGGCGATTTGGCGTTTTTCATTTATGCTTTTTAATGCAATAAAGTATTTTTCTGGATTGTTTGATATGGTTTTAGCTTGTGCAGCATGGGAATGCACAAACAGAAACCTGTGGTGATTTGGAAAAGCGGTATAAGTCCACTTTTTGTCGAAAATGAGCTTAGCACATGAAAAATTCTGTTTTTTCAACGTATCATCTTTTGGTAAGTGGTATAAGTCAGTGTCAAATAATAAAACTGATTGTAGCATTATTACATTACCAATACAAGTGTTATTGGTTGTTTTATATGAATTTTTCCACTTTGTTTTTGCTCCCATGAATAATTTGCAAAAAGTAACTTATACCGCTTTTCCAAATCACCACAGATTAACAATAATACGTTATCATAAGGGAATTTAAGTAATCATTTGGTGTTAATGTCTAATATGCTCACCTGTCAACCTGACGGCCATCTTTAAAAATATTTGGGCTACAAATCGCTCCCATATACTTAACATGCAAACTCACCTTTGCAAGATGGCTTCAAATTGTCACGGAAGTGGACCAGTGACTGGAGATCTAGCCTAGATGTCAATAAATATCATTGCATTGGGCTTAACACAAAATACCTCAGAAAGCCTGAATTATTTTATTATAATAAATGGCATTCAAAATGGTCACGTGATCGTCGCAGCAGAAACAAAGTGAACGACATGATTTTAAAAATGGCGTTACCATTGTGCGTGTGTGTGCCTCCGAACTTTCAAAACTCCAAAGCTGTAGTGCTTACATGGCGTTTGCTGTTTATGTTACACTAAAACATAACAACACAATCTTGTATGCATAGTGGAAATAGGTCTCTTTCAAAACTCCAAAGCTGTAGTGCTTACATGGCGTTTGCCGTTTGTGTTACACTAAAACATAACAACACAATCTTGTATGCATAGTGGAAATAGGTCTCTGGGCCCAGGCTAGGGCTAGCTAGGGTCTAGCATGAGTCTAACTGGGTCCACTAGATATAATACCTAACAACTGCTGTAAGGTTGAATCTTCGCTTGTACTTGCACAATGTATAACCGACATCTTAGGGACCATTTGGGGCCATGAGCGGGGAACAGAGAACAACAGTCTAGGCCAGGTGGAGGGTATAGTAGTGGATCTATCCCCACAAATACAAAAATTTGTAAAAGAAACGGCAGCCAAGCTCTCTTTCAAAAGTCTCCGGCTGTGAATGCATGAGATAAAGTAGTTGAGCCAAGCTTTTCATTCTTTCTCCCTAGTTCCGCTTTGAAAAGAAGTAATGTCTTTTCGCCTGTTGACGAGCGCCAAGCAACGATTTTTGTGGTTATAAGTAAAATTTTTAAACTCGAAATTTAAAAAAAAATTGCTTGGCCATGAACCAAATTCAATGGCCAAGCCATTTTGTTTTTATGATTTCGAGTTCAAAAATTTTACTTTTTTACCACAAAAATCGTTGGCTTGGCGCTCGTCAACAGGCGAAATGATCTTTCTTCTTTTCAAAGCGAAACTAGGGACAAAGAATGAAAAGCTTGGCTCAACTTCTATATCTCACAGCATTCACAGCCGAAGACTTTTGAAGGAGAGCTTGGCTGCCGTTTTTTTTTTTTTTTTTTTTTTTTTTACAAATTTTTGTATTTGTGGGGATATTACATCTTTTTGTTGTTTGTTTCCTATCAAGGCGTGAATGATGAACTTTATTAAATTTGTTAAGTTCAGAGTTGTTTTTTGACATTTTTGGGCCCACGGTCCCCCCAAATTTGCCCCCTTGTGTTTTAAGCGCTAGATATTTATAATGGTTAAGAGCATGTTTAATTTCAAGCTTGTACAAATTACTACGCCTGAGAATTTCGCGTTTTGATTTTCATTTTGATTTTCCCCGGTCCCTATTGCCCGGTTTTGGTTTTGAAAGCTAAAGTGATTGCGCATGAGGGACATCTAAGTGTGGCCTTAGTTTCAAAGTTCTAAGATGAACCGTTTTCTCTGCATAGCGTCTTATTCATAAGAGTGTGGAATTACCTAGCTTTTGATAATTTAGATTTTCCCCGGTACTCTTACCCAATTTTGCTTTCCACATTCAAAAGTGATAAAGAATGAGAGATATCAAAGTGTATTCCACGTTTGAAACTTCTCAGTTGTAGCGTTTTCTTTGAATGATTCATTTTTTAAAGTTCAGAGTTGTTTTTTTGACATATTTGGGCCCACAGTCTCCCCAAATTCAGTCCCTTGTATTTTGGACGCTATATATTTATAATGGTTAAGAGCATGTTTAATTTCAAGTTTGTACAAATTACCACGCCTTAGTTATTACGTGTTTTGATTATCATCCAAATTTTGATTTTCTCAGGTCCCTGTTTCCCGATTTTGGTTTTGAAAGCAAACGGCACTGCGTCTGAGGCACATCTAAGTGTGGTCCAAGTTTCATAGTTCTAAGATTTGCCGTTTTCTCTGTAGGGCTCAACTTAGCTCCGCGGCGCCAGCCAGACAGCCGGAAGGTTTTAGACGATGTTGAGAGCCTTTTTTGCCACAGAACGGGTTGTCGGATCAGTTTTTTTTTTTTGGTAGGTCATGGACCACATATCAGGTCATACACCGAGTTTCAAGATTGTAACTCTTTCGGGGTGGCGTGTGCAGATAGCTGAAAACCCCCCAACTCGGGCAGCTGTATACAGGGCCGCGAGTTCGTCGTCGTCTAAGCAGTCGCATGCGTTTGGCTGCGGGTGACGACCGTCGCCCTAAATGGTCTAGGCCCACTTTATAATGTGTCCAGTGGCGTAACTACCTTTAGTGCAAGGTAAGTGGTGCTTACGGGCCCCGCGACCACCACCCGGTATATTAGGCCCAACAAAAATGGGCTATTTCGACTTTACATTTCACTGTCATTTGAGATACAAAGTCGCCTTGAAATGCGTTTAAGGCCACGAAATATTATGACGTACTATAAAAAAAACGGCAATGGCGAAATTGGCTCCGCCGGCTGGGGCTTCACCCCAGACCCCGGCTTTACCGCGCAACCATACTCTGTCTGTCCCGGAAGTAGGGGCCCCGAAATCCAACTTGCATGCGGGCCACGCCATTTTGAGTTACGCTACTGAATGTGTCTACTAGTGCGACCTACAGATGACCTATAGCGGTTTTGTAAACAAAAAGCAGACTGCTGAGCTTGAACGCAAGGTTCCCTAGATTTCCGCAAGGCTTCACTGCCGTGCACAGGCCGTTGGCCGTGCGAGTTCGCAAGACCTCTGCTAGGAGTAGATACAGGGGACCTTGACTTAAACGCATAGAGAAACAAGAGAGCGGGCCAGACCCTTTACTCAAGTTTTTATCACTTAGCTGCGACCAACATAACACGGATCAAAAGCAAAACATGAGTAAATTAAACTTGCATTTAAGAACACTTACGTCCCTCACAAAAGTATGAAATTTTAAGGAGTGATGCAGGGTTCTTTTGGGATCATGCCCGTAAAGTTTCGTTTACATTAATTAATATTTTCTTCCTCAAATAAATTCGTAGGTCTTGACGCGCGCTAAATGTACACGTATTTGTAAAAAAAATAAGTAAATGAAACTTGCATTTAAGAACACTTACGCCCCACACAAAAGTATAAAATTTTAAGGAGTGATGCAGGGTTCCTTTAGGATCATGCCTGTGAAGTATCGTTGATATCGGTTAATATCTTCTACCTCAAATAAATACGTAGGGCTTGACGCGCTCTGAATGTACACATGTACACGGATCTGACTAATTTCTGTCACACACGTGCTCGCAACTAATGACGTCATGAAAATTTATTTGGTAGTATTTTATTCCCAAACAATCGAGGCAGATCGTATTTGAGTTTCGTTGCGATAACGCAAAATTGATAGCAGACTTTTGATGAAAAACTATCGCGATGTGTGAAATGTCAAAATTTTACGGCTGACTAAACTTGCTTTTAAGAGCACTTACGATCCTCACAAAAGTATGAAATTTTAACGAGTGAAGCAGTGTTCTTTTGTAATCATGCCTGTAAATTTTTATTTACATTGGTTAATATCTTCTACCTCAAATAAATGCATAGGTCTTGACGCGCGCTAAATGTACACGGATACATACATACATACATACATACATCTATAAACTTGTTGCAAACCTATAAGGCCGAATTCGCGCCCTAATAAAGCAGCTTGAGCGTCAATTCAGCTAGCGTACAATTGAATGTATTAAATATATTAATACCACATAAAATAATCATTGTTATGAAAATACCGTGATTGACATATAACAAAGATATTAGTACTTGAATAAGTTAAATACATTAAAAGTTTTGAAATAAACAAATTCACCATTTGTAAGATTGGGTCCGCTTATGCCATTGTTTTTCTCTGTTGCAATCACGCACATAAATCTGCCGTTATGAATACTGCATTGCTCTCTTTTCCTTAAAAGTAATTTAAACTAAATAAACAAACAATGTACAGACCACATTTGTGAACCAATCATTTTTCATTTACATCTCTCTTTTCCATTAGCGGATAGGTGATACCAATACGACTGAGAACGTCTTAGTCGATTGTCTTCTTTCTACATAGTGATCCCACAAGGTTGTCGAGTGTTTTTGTGGAACTGCCGTTGTCGTCTCCATTAAAGAGCAATCAACGACGGGAGTTTCTTCAGGCAAGGCAAGTGAAGGCTGGACGAACTTTCTCAGCTGGGACACATTTCTTTGGTATCGGTCTCCCCTGGGGGACAGGATAGTAGCGGAGTTCCCAGTTTTAGATGTCACCTGAAACTCAACTGGAGAGAATGGGGTCGACAACTTTGAACGGTTTTCTTTCCTCAGCAATACCAAGTCCCCCACCGCAACATCTGGGGTAGCGGCGTGCCTTGATTCATTTGCATAGCGACTTGTAGTAGATTTTCTTTCAGCGTCACGGTCTCGTACGGCAACATCTAGTTTACTCCTACACCCTAGAGATGGAACTTTGTCCCTGAGCTCTCTATTGAACATCAAGAATGCAGGCGTTACCCCGGTAATGGTATGAGGTGTAGTTCGGTAAGCAAAAAGAAATTCAAATAGAGCATCCTTTAAGTCTTTTCCTTCTGCATTTGCAATACGAAGACATTTCAAAAGGGAGCGATTCTGTCTCTCCACCTCACCATTTGCCTGAGGCCATCTTGGTGTGGTGCTGACAAGTTGTATGCCATTGTTTATGCAGAATTCTCTAATATCGGAGCCTGCAAAACTCCTAGCTTGGTCTGCACGCAAAGTACAGGGTAAACCATAGCGAGCAAAAAATGACTTAAGCATTGAAATGGTAGATTCAGCAGTAATGGATTTGGTCAAAATTGCTTCAAAATACCTACTGTAGTAGTCGATAATCACAAAAATGTACAGTCCTGATTGAGAAGAGAGCGGTCCAAGGTAGTCCATGGCCAGGTCTTGCCATGGTTCATCGGGAAGTCTGGTAGCAGTGAACGGCTCAGGAGGGTCAGGC
The DNA here is from genome assembly GCA_024449915.1 of Sweltsa coloradensis. Taxonomy (NCBI): domain Eukaryota; kingdom Metazoa; phylum Arthropoda; class Insecta; order Plecoptera; family Chloroperlidae; genus Sweltsa; species Sweltsa coloradensis. The sequence goes on from JAMZAV010000300.1 coordinate 266,258, forward strand.
TGGCTGACCAGTTGACATCCCCGACAGGAACGAACTAGCTTCTCAACCGCAGTGTCAATGGTTGGCCACCAAACTTTGGATCGAATGCGTTGCTTTGTTTTTACTATTCCTTGGTGGCCCTCGTGTGCAAGAGAGAGTGCCTGGTCTCGCAGTGACGCTGGTATGTAGAGTCTGGTGCCTCTAAGAACAACACCATCATAAACACAAAGTTCAGTTTTAATTATTTCAAATCTCTTCAACTCAACTGGCCACCGTTCAGTTTGAATGGCTTTTACCAAGTCTTGAACATGTGGGTCGGAGGCAGAAACTTCTTGGATCTGTTCAAACGTCATGGCTCGCGGCACTGCCAGGTGAGCCACACGTCTCACATAGAGATCTTCCTTTCCTTTTGACTTCGGTGTTTCTGTAATAGGTATCAGTCGGGAGAGTGGGTCGGCTGTATTAGTTTTACCTGGCTTGTACACCACATGGTAATTATAGCACTGAAGGCGAAGAGCCCAACGTTCCAGACGAGCACATGGTTTTGAGCGCTCGGAGAAAATTAACTCTAAAGGATGGTGGTCTGTTACCAACTTAAAAGGCTTACCACCGTAAATGTAGAAATGGAACCTCTCACATCCCCACACAATACCTAAAGCCTCTTTTTCTGTGTGGCTGTAACGACACTCGACATCAGTGAGAGCTCGACTTGCGCACTCAACAATGCGGTAGCAGCCATCCTGTTTCTGGTAGAGTATAGCAGCAATCGCGTACGGTGAAGCGTCACAGACCACGTATGTCTCTGCATTTGGATCAAAGTAGGATAGAATTGATGCAGAACATAATGCACAAGTAAAGTATCTAGGGCTTTCTGTGCATCAGAATCCCATTTGAATGACCTGTTTTTACATACCAGACCTCTGATTGACTTAGTGATATTAGAATAATTTGGTATGAATCTGGCATTGTAGCCAATGAAACCAAGCAAGCTTGAAGCTTCTGCAGATGTGGAGGGGGGATGCAGTTCCTGAATGGCCTTCACCCTGTTATGCAGAGGTCGTATTCCGTTGACGTCAAAGATGTGACCACGGTACTTTACAGAAGTTTGAGCAATCACGCACTTTTGTAAGTTGCACGTGAGACCGCGCTCAGCAAACCTTTGGAGTAAGGCATAAAGACTCTCGTCGTGCTCTTGTCTGGTCCTCCCTGTCACTAGAAAAACATCAGTGTAAAAATCGACTCCATCTAAATCACTGATAAGACTCTCCATTATACTTTGGAACATTTCTGGGGCGCAATTTATACCAAAAATAGAACTTTGTATCTGTATAACCCCTTATGAGTCGAGAAAGTAGTGATATCACGAGAGCGTTCTGTAAGTCGTATTTGATTGAATGCCTCATTGAGGTTTATAACGCTGAAATACGTTACTCCATGTAGTTTACTAGTCAAGCTTTCTAATGTAGGAATTGGGTGTCGAATACGTTGAATTCGTATATTGGCTTTACGCATATCGATGCAGATCCTTGGACGACCATCTGGGCGGTGTAACACGACCAATGGGGACACTCCCTGGGAACTCGGTTTTGTGACTTTCTCAATCCGGTCACTAGCTAGCTTTATCTTCAGGTCTGCCTCAATATCATCATATTGTTGGACTGAGTGTCGCCTCAGTGGCTGGATCTCCGCAGTTATGTTTTCATTGATCGTAAAGTCCAACTCATAATCTTTAAGGGTGCCGACACCTTCGAATATCTGTGGAAAATCAACTTTGATTTGAGTCTTCAAATCCACGGATGGAGGAGATGAGGTTGAGGGAACAGAGGTAACACAACAGCTGGCGTAACTGAGCCTGTAGCTGTAGACTCCTTTGAAATTGTAATGGGACGCGCGAAATCGTCTTGAACCTGCAGGCCAACCTTGAGCACCTTCAAGGCTTTGGCAGTAGTCTCACCTAATAGTGGGGGGCCAACCCCTTTTACCACATAGAAATCAGTAGTTGTAATCAGCAGTTGTCTCAAATTCCCCAATCCTGTAAGTAGCTCTGTTCTTCGTAATTACGTCTAATGGACAAGGATTGTTGTATGAGTTCTGGTTTGACTGAATAGTCTTATATGTAAGGCCCATTGCAAGACTCTTGTTCCAAGTATTCTCATCAAGCAAGTTGCACGTGGCACCACTGTCAATCAAATGATTAACGCGAACGCCACCCACCAGAACATCCACAAAGTTCGTATCGGAAGGTTTTTCGTCCACATGACACACAACATAAGCGCGATCAACAAGTGAGTCATCTGATGCAGAATTCTCGTCAGCAACATGTTGAACTTTGTGGCTCTGATGTGACCTAGGATGTCCATTCCACGGCTCAGCACGTCCCGACGCAGCTTTAATTGGTTTGTGTTTTTGGTAGTCATTGTTCTTGCGTAAACGACAGACAGAAAAGAAATGCCCAATTTTAACGCAAGCATTGCATGTACTTTGTAAGCATTTGCCAACACTGGATATTTGCAACATACGGACGCTGTAGTCACATCTTACATTTTCATATATATTGAGTTCGTACTTTGCTAACAGTCAGACCTGGCTGTTCCATTATATTTATATACTTATATATTAGGGTCGTATAGTAAGTTATTATTATTAATATATTATCGATTATATCTTTATATTATTTGGATAATTACACATGTAATGCATATTAGGGTCCGAGGCAAACTATCAAGATATGGCAATTGGTATATCTATAACCAAATTGATGTGGTTGGTATGAAAAAGATTAGCGCCTAGCCACATTTGCACCATGCACACAAATCTAAAGATTATAAACAATTAGAGATACGTGAAAATAGCGTTTTGTGAATAGATGCTAGAAAGCGCTATTGTTTTCACTTAAAACTATGTTTTTTCAGTTCTATTTCATTTAATATTACATAGTATATATTATTTGCTATTCACATTTTTAATCAGTTGATATTGATTCAACCTTGATGACATAATTTCAAAATAAAAATATTAAAAAACTTCAAACACAAGTTTTTGAAGGTGGCCAAAAAAAATAGATGCTACAAAACGCTAAAAAAGGACATTTGAAAATGCTATATGCACGTATCTATATTTAAACTTGAACTTGAATCTGAACTAATCTGTCTAGGTCCTGGAGCCTAGCCCTGGCCCAGAAACATGGCTTATGTCTGGGGCCTAAGCCCCAAGTTACAACAAGACTAAATTGGGAAATGGTTAGGCCTTCGCGTATGAAAAGTTCTCCTATTATAGACTTAGGGCATATTTACTTATATGCATCCATGTCATTATTTTTACAAAGAGATGATAACTTACAATTCTAAGCACAAAGGTATAATAGTGGTTTTATCATTCTAATTCTGTTACATATAATATTACAGAGCGTGGTTCCCTTCAGATTATTGAAAACTCACCCAATGTCGACTCAAGACCATTGGGCCCCAACATGGCCGTACGTATAGATACTAGTATACCCTCGCCGTATACGTGAATTAAGAGTTAAGACCCAGTTTGCAGCAGCTGAGCTATCTAGTGGACCTTGGAGCCTAGCTGTCAAAAAGAAATGATGTTCTCGCAAATCGCAACACACGATTTCCTTGCTTGATAGAATCGATAAAGAAGTTTCCTCGTTGGGGAGGTCCTTTAACTCCTAAATGCGGTCAACATATGTGATGTGATGCGATGTGCATTGACACTGCAATTAACAAATGGCAGACGAAACGTCAAACTTAAATTTTATTTCACTCATGTTAGGCCAGGGCCGTAGCCTCATAAAACGATTTACTATTGTTTTGTTATTATATTTTAAAGTGTCGCACAGGTGTAAATGACATTTTTGTGCGAAATAATTTGAGATATGTCTTGTTAGAGCCTGACGGAAGTAAATGTAGCAAAGGCCCAAGGCCACAATACAGTTTTCAGAAGCCCTTGGAACTCAAATCAAAATATTGAACAATCTACATCAGAAATATCCTCATCAATAAAGAGAGTTTGCTTTATTCCAATACATTCGCCAACATTCGATCGTATTTGATATTTTGACGTATCACGGCATTCGTCGTCAATGACCGTTAACTTCTAGTAGAAAAGTGACGTAGTTTTATTGAAGTAGTTCCATCAACAATCACACAGAGTCACGCGGAACGTTAGTCCAAACGCCAAAAACGACTTTTTATTTAACCCAGGGCGGGATAGGGAGTTGTATGACCTCCCCAACGGGGAGACTTCTTTATCGACTCTGGTAGCATCAAGAAAGCCTATCACTTCATCATAATAATTATAATCTAAGTTTTGTGGGAAACCTGTGGTAGGGTGCTATGTAGTGTGTAAGCCCATCGTCAGGTATCGAACTAGGTATATTTGAATCAGGACATTTGTGAAGGTATGTCCGAGGGCTGACTAAGAGGACTCAATCCCTTGCATGAGGAAAACCTAGGAGAAAACCTTCAGTCACGATTGCCGGTCTCTATACGGAATTTGAACCCGGACTTCCGAATCCGAGTCGCGCGCTCAACGCTCGAGCCAACCAGTAACTGCATGAACAATCAACTTGATAGTTGATCAAAGGCGATAGGCTTTGGCCCCAGCCAGCCCTAGACTACGCAAATTGATCTCGCCTAGCCTATTGAATAAGTGTGTTCCGTAAAGCACCGATGCAACGTTGGGCTCGCTGGGATTGTTATTTCATTGTTTCACCAAGTCTGATTGTTGCAACTCCTTGCTACGAATGGGTCGGCTTCTACAAGGCTGTGTTTAATGAAAATGGATATCTCTTAATATTACTAATCATATCATTTACTATATGATGAATGATTAATTTTTGTACCCATGTAATTACGGACATTCGGTAGGGACAATTCCATGATTTTCAATGATATTTGAAATAACCGCGCTTTCCTCAAGAGAATAAACCTGGGCTCTGGTCTCGACACAACAATCGAAAATACGCATCGCATACGTTTCTTGCAATCTGATCTATCATTGGTGCAAATTGTGTTACTTAAATTTCAATTCCATACTGCGTTCTGGTCGTCTTGCGAAACAACCTTTAAGTCACGACAATACTTCTGATGGCAAACGTTGGCCTATGTCTGTAAGGTCTAGTTCATAATAAATCGCTTCAAAAGTGTTAGTAACTACTCATACCATAGGGTCAAGGGATAGCACAAAGTTAGTTTCAAGGCCCATTAGCAAACTTATCAACATTTTGTCCCCTTATTCGTGACGGTAGGGAGTCCATGGATTTGTAATAGTACTCTTGTAATCAGTCATAGTCTTAAGAGGAGTCACTGAGGCTGGCGCGGAGACGAGTTTTTAAGCGCTCAACTTTCTGTTCTTTGTTTTGTTTTTTAGATCCAGTACACGTATTCGTAAATTAATTCATTGCTTTTGAATAAAAAAAATTCGTGAAATCTCCGTAATTACTCAATTTTGGTCAAATTCGGGAATTTATTCCTAGTCTACAGATTTTTTTAACGCAAATTTTCATAATGTATATCATCGTTCAAATCAATGTGAACGCGCAGGCTAATTAGGTTAATTGTAAGATAAACGGTTTGATGGGAATTTCCTGAATTGAAATTTATGTTTTGGATTTCCCTTTTTTACGTTTCGGACTTAATGTTTCGCAATAATTTTTGCAACCAAGTGCAGATATCAATAGAAAAGTATATACGTGCAAAATTTGGTAATGATACCAAACCGTTCAGCAGAAATCATCAACACCCGAGTGCGCGCATTTGAGTTGGGCCAAGCTCAGCGACCCCTCCTAGTTGCGAAAGTTAATATGCCTAGGGATATTGGATGACGTAGCGAGCGAAGGAGATTCCATTTCACTACACTGGAAAATCCGAATGTTTTTTTTTTTTTCTCTTCTTTCTTTTCTTCTTTGTATTTTTTGTGTTTTGTAACGATTCAGGCCCAACCGATACTTTCCGATTGCATGAAATTTTATGGAGACCTTCGAAATCTCTGAACTTAGAACTGCACGTTTTTGGCGAATCGGAATTTTTCACATAAAAACGAATTTACGATTTTTCGATTTTTAAAAATTTTTTGGCTTGAACCTACATGTTACCGATTGTAGTGATTTTTTCACGAACCTTATTTATGAATTAAGATATTCGTGTGAAATTTGGCGTATCGAAAAATTATTTCTCATGAGAAATCAAATTTTATGTTTTTTCTTTAAAACAATTCTTTGACTTATAACACCCTCATGCTTATCCATTGTAATGATTTTTTACAGAACCTTATATTTCTTGAATTAATATATCGTGTTAAATTTGAGCGCAATCGAATAATTATTTCTTATGCAAATTGCAATTTTACGATTTTTTTCTTTTTAAAAAATTACGATTATTAAAACAATTAAGTTAAATTTTTATTTTATTTAATTTAATTATAAAATTAAGTTAATTTTTTATATAATTTAATTTAATTAAAAAAAATCTTCGACTTAGTAATGATTTTTTCACAGAACAACAGAAAATCCGCGTAACACATGGCATCTCAATGCACCATATACGCTCATCCAACAACGCGGCGGGACTTAAGCGTTTTCCTAGTTAATAAAATGTATTTTATAAGGTCGTGTCCCAACGATGTGTATCCTTTGACGTATAGCAGCTACTATTGTAAGTCCAAGACCCTCTTCCGTCTGCCTGTCCGTACGTCTGTGCGTGTGATACTTCTCACGATAAAAACTAACATGACCTTCAACGACATGCGTTTTTGTAGACATTTTCCCTTCAAAAAGAAGAAAACAGAAAGTTTTTGGTGACCTTGAGGCTGAGGGGATGGGGGAGTCTATATGTAAATAAAATGTGATTCTTTCAACCCGGCGCCTCCACCAACAATATTGAAGAATATACAACGTTGCATAACCGTAAGCGTCGCTGTTTTTGGGGCTTCTCAGTACCCGCCCTTGCTCTAATCGTTCCAGGATTGTCGCAGATACCTTTGACTATTTCTTGCTTAGCTTAAACGCGCTGTGTTGTTGATGACACCTTCAATTATTTCTTGTTTGGTAAACAGCTACCGTTGTTGATGAATTGCACTCTGTGAGAAGACGAGCCCCCCTCTTACCAGAGACACAACAGTTCCGGTGTGTGATTTGCCTCAGTGTCGTCTCCCCTGCAAAGCTTTACACTTAGACCTTGTCGCCGTCGTGTCGCCCCAGGCGCCGCAACCAGGCGCCGGCGTCCCACGACGCCCCCCCCCCTCCCCCCTCAACCTTCTTGCGGGCCAATATTGCATTAAACCTCGACCCAACACAAGATAATCGATTACATAAGGAGGGGGTCTCTTTTTATACATGGATCAGTTGAGTGAGTTACTTACTCTTCCTAGTGTTGCCGCGAGGACCTCGACCAACCAAGACCAGAGCGATCAATTTCAGTACAGCCAAGACGACTTCCGCATTTACTCAGAGAGTACAAACTTTCGAAGCATTAGTTTGCGTTACTTACAGTTTTTGTTATTATTTTGAATTAGTGTAGATTGGTGCTTACCTAACACTCACCACTATACTGTAGCGAAGAGATATCTGTCTTTGCTTAATCTATCTCAATTCCTTTAAGTGCGTCACTATTAGATAAGCTTTGCGACATCAGGTGAAGAGAACTATTTGAAAAAGATCAGCTGTGAAAGGAATACAAATCGACATCCACTATCGAAGTACGCATCGTAGTTCGATGTCACTCTTGTGGTTATAAAGTTTGTGATCTGTTAGAGAACTTGAACATATTGTCTTGTCTTGGTGATTGATCTGTCGTCAAGCCGCTAATCTCGAGTAGAAATCTTCAGCGGAGACAATCAAAACAATGGCTTGAATCAATCAAAATTTTGTTTATAGATTTATGCGACTTTTGATGGACATTTGTTAAATCCGTATTTTCTATTTGTTGAGTTGAACAATCTTCTAACTTCATTTTTCCATTTACTTACCATTTAGGCGTCGCCAATGAATTCCCATCAGATTTTGATATTTTCATCAGAGGGCCCTGCGAAATGTTGTTGGGATGTGAGGTTATATACAGACAAGAGCAAGTTTTCTGTGCTCCGTCTCTTTCCTTCTTGTGGGGATCGATCTTCTCTCCTGGCCGAACAATTCCAGTCAACTCTCTTCTACTTACTCCCATCCCATCCCCACCCCACCCCATCACTTCTCTTCTCTCTCCCGTCTCCTCCTCAAGCCCCTGTTGCCGAGCGGATAATGACTTTTGCACGCTGTCTTGTCTTTCGTTCTTCACATTTTTCTTACCCTTTTCTCGGTCGACAATTTATTGTTATCTCTTACCGTCGTCTTTCAGGGACTATATTTTTTAGCTCGTTCTTTTTCCATTGTGTTTTTAATTTAGCTTCAACCCCATAGAGAGCTAGGGTTGAGGTAGTTTGGATCAACTCGCACTTTGTAAAGTTAATAATGGAATCACAACGAAGCAATTATTTGCATGGTTATGAATCTCAGGAAATGTATGAACCAATGAACATTGATATAATAATTTTAACAACTTGTGACGCTTTAATGCTCATAAACGCAATTTTTATAGTGTTAACTATCAACTGATATCGCAGATAATGTATTGGAAACATAAATTAATGATTCTACAACACTTGTATCCATTTCATTAAAAGTAAACTTTTAATAATTTGTTGAATTTGAATTTGGTTAAAATGATGAAAACGTGTCTATGCTAATGTGTGCATTGCTAATCAGCAATAATAATAGTTGTTTATAAATCTTGGTTGATTGGTGTTTGTAAATATATTTGCTTGGTTATCAATGATTCAAAGTTTCATATCGATCAGGTGCTAGAAAGAGTATGATGAAGTAAATGCCAAACGTCGCTCGTCCCTCTTATCGAATGGTATCTAAGGCCGTTGAAACCAAAGAGAGGCAGTATATTTTTGCAACGAGCTCTAGATTCCTTGGTCTGTCATCTTCTTCGGGATCTCGGGTGTCTTGAGATGACTTATTTATTGGGGGAGGGAGTCCCGCTATGTTGATGGTTAGGGCGCGGAGTTGAATGGGGATGGGGGTCGCGATGAAGGGGGATCCACCACTGAAACGGCTGATGGTGGCGAGATTGCCCGGTCAACAAAAGAAGTAATAGAAGACACTCAGTAAACCCGCGCGGAGTTTTGACATTCAATTTAATTTGGCGACAGAGTCGGGTCTGGTATCAGTGTCAAAACTCCTTCTGTAGATATTAGTCGCCGCCGACTTTCAACCGTGTAATCTACATCAACTCATTGCATGCAAGAACTTTCCCTGTATAAAACAAATCAACTGATCAAAAACAATGCTTCCGATTGATATATTTATTGTGATGGAAGTAATTGGTAACCAACTTTGAACCCAAAGTAACAACAAATGTGAAAATAACCACAATAACCTACAAAAATAAAATATATTCAAGTAATTTTCAAAACAATAATAATATATGGTACCGTTCCCACCAATTATTCAATCGGTCGTGTATTTGTATTTCTTGGCTTAAATGTTTAAATACATGTAAAAGTATGTATACATGTATAAAAAGGTCATTGTTAATGAATACTGAATAATAATTTGGTCTGCTACATTCTTTAATTTACAATGTGATAACGTGTGTGCTGTGTGATAAGATAGTATTGATGATTGACTATGATAACATTGATTTTGTCGCACTTTAATTTTGCTTATTTTTTTCAATTCGAAGTGAACTCATTAAGAATTTATAGCTAAAAAAGTAATAGTTAATTTCGTTTGCAATATTGGGTTTGTTCGTTATAAACAAACGATTGTTATCAGACGGAGTTTAAAAAATACGTACTCATTTGAATAGCTATAATGGCAAAGCTTCCAAGTAAAATAGGCCTATCCTAATATAAACAAGTGATGCAATATTCTTTACCCATTTCATCTTATCACGTAAGCGAATTTCTTTCCGCGAAATATAGAATCCGTATAAGTGTGAACTGAGGATCAGTTTCCCCGCATCGCACACTCCCATCTTCTGTTTCCGTGTTCTTGATTCCAGGCGGACGTCGGATGGAAGAGGGGATGGAGAAACGAATGAGGAAGAGAGAGAGAGCGAGAGAGTTCTAGGTTGCTCACAGGATCTCCGAGAGCTGATTTAAATCGGTTCAGATTTTAGCTCCATTTGGATGCAGGAAGGCGCCCTTTTGATATTTCGCGCGGCATATGGATTCGTACTCCCCCCCCTCCCAGAAGCTGCGATGTTGCAGGTTGTCGGCTCAGAGTCGGGAACTAGGTTATGTTTCAGACCTCGGATGCAGGCGATTCTACAGATACAGGATATTTATGATTATTATAAAATACTTTCCAAGAATATACAAAGAAAATCAGCGAAACAAGAGATTCAAACATAACATATAGGCCAAGGCGCTCTCGATATAGTTTAGAAAGCCAGCGAATAATAGGAAATGTAATCAAAGGTGAGGCATAAAAGTAAAAATTGCCTGCCCAAGTCTTGATTATGAATTAAAATTAAAAACCTTGGTAATTATTTTGTTCTCATTAGTTAAATCTTAGGATGCACTATTATCTTCATTTGTTAGTATATTGTGTCCAGTGGCGTAGGAACCGGAGGGAGGGGGGCAGGGGGGGGGAAATGCCGCCCTCCCCCCCAAAATAAACTAACGTTAGTTAAATTAATCCCAGAATTTCCGTAGTAAATATGCACTTACACTTATACAATTCGATAGTCACCTTGGTAAAACGAATATGTTTACCTGTATGCTTCGTCATTACATACAAAAATTGGTTGAAATTTACTAAAATGGGTCACTTCACGTTATTTTTTTAAATTTTTAGATCACAGACAGTTGCTGTAAAACATCGTTTACAGAGATCGAGTGCAGGTAAAACATAACGCAATAACACTATAGTATGGTGAAAATTTTGTTCGCTTTCGGCGAAAGGGCCTCCGGCGGACCCCACCTGCTGCCCACAAAATCAACTAACAAATTGCCTTCCCCAACTTTGAAAACGTTCCTACGCGCCTGATTGTGTAAACCAAGTTTCAATCAGCGTTGGGTATTTGCTAAAGATTAGAGATTGCAGTTTTTTGCTTATTATTATTACCTACAAAACTTTTCCGCAAATGATAATAATTATTAAATTATATCTACTCGGTTTCTGTTCCCACTTATTGGTAATCATTGTATCAACGTTGCGAACGCTAACCATGCTGCCAGCTTAGCTCTTAAACGCTCGCGTCAATCAATATAACCTCCGTTAATCGTGCGCATCAGCTGGTAGATGATGGAAAGCTCGAGACTCTTCCAGTCCCACTTGTTGCGTTATAAGTACACATACCGCAAGACGAGAAAAACGTGAAAGTAGAGCGGTACGAAGAAAATCCCCACGCTGCACCTTCCACGCTATGTTCAGGGGTTGCAGACGTCCCGACGAGTTTATGGTTGTTGTATAAATAAATAAATTGTATTTAAAGTCCACCCACTCAGTTATATAACTGATTTTCAGTGGGGGACAGTAAATCAAAGCGACCAAGCCAACCCTGTAGGCCCCGACGCAATCGACGAGTGAGCGATAACCAACCAAAGATAGATATTTGTAATAGAAAATATAGCAATCAGTGGTATGGACAGTGCGAAAAACGCCAGAATCAACAAGGTCGATTCAGAACAACTATGAATTTTTATGTGCTTCGTTGCTAGGACGGCTCCAAAGTCACCGTTTACAAACTCCTAAGACAAGAACTCATGGAATGGGCTTAAGTCCAAATCAGTAGTTAAAAAACTTCCGACTTTAACGGGAATCGAACCCTGGACCTTCTGCATTGGAAGCAGATATCGCAAACAACAAGACCAACGAGCCACACAAAAGACCAACGAGCCACACAAAATGCTATGCTATGCTATGCTATAGTTACATTCGTATAACTAATGCTATATTTTTTTTTCTTTATAAACAAGCGACATGGAAGGCAAAAGAATTAGATAGGACAGAAGAAAATATTGGGGAATACAGGAGGCAAAAAAGTAATGTGATGAAAGTAGTAAAGAAAGAAAAAATCAGAACAATGATGGGGATAAACTAGAAGATGACTTTGATGGTAATAAGAAAATGATATATGGCATGATGAAGGAGAAGCGCAAGGACAAGGAAAAGCAGAGATTCATGAAATACGAGGATGGAGTTACCAATGATCCAGAAATAATAAAGTGCATGTGGAAGTCGTACTTTCAGAACCTCCTGAATGTTACACATCAGAAAGGTGTACAAGACGAGAACAACAAGTTAACTAATGAAGTGGAGGAGAACAGTGAGATAACCAATGAATGGGAGGACGGCACTGTAACGAAGGAGGAAGTACTCACAGCAATTAAAGGAATGAAAAATGGAAAGGCCGCAGGACCTGACGAGTTTTCTGTTGAAATGATTAAGGCAGGCGGACCAACTGGGGTTAACTGGATGTACAGGGTTGTGAAAGCGGCTTGGGAACAAAGTAAGGTGCCAAATGATTGGTTAAGAGGAGTAATAGTGCCCATATTTAAAAAGGGGGATCGGAAAGAATGCAATAACTACAGAGGAATCACCTTACAAAGTCAAGGAGCAAAAATATATGAGAGGGTAAGAACCAGAGCTTAGGGAAGAACAGTATGGATTCAGAAGGGGAAGGTCCACAATCGACTTAATATTTTCTCTACGGCAAAGAATGGAAAAGAAGTGGGAAGAGGGTAAGAGTATGTATATGGTTTTCCTGGATTTGGAAAAGGCATATGATCACCTGCCAAGGGAGAAAGTATGGACATGTTTAAAACGCAAAGGGATCAGTGAAACTCTAGTAGAGAGAATAAAGAGTATGTACCGGAAGTGTGAAAGTTGTGTGAAAACGAGATACGGTGAAAGTGAATGGTTCCCAGTGGATATAGGACTACGACAAGGGAGCGTACTATCACCAATACTATTCGACGTTGTAATGGATGAAATGCTGCTTAGGGTACACCCAAGAGAGGTAACAGAAGAAGAAGTAAAATACCAAGATACCAGAACAATGATATATGCAGACGATATCGTGGAATTTGGAGACAATGGTGAAGAAGTACAACAGAAGGTGGATAAATGGAACGAGGTGACAGAAGAATTTGGAATGAAGATTAGCATCAAGAAGAGTGAGGTTTTAGTGATGCAAAGAGTCAAAAAGTCTCAAAGATATAAAGATAGGATCACACTGAGGGGAGTAGAACTGGAGGAAAAAGATGAATTCCAATACCTAGGAAGTATTGTGACTAATGAAGCAAAAGTAGGAAATGAAGTTAAGCGGAGAGTGGGGTTGGCAGAAAAGTTTTACCAAAAAGTCAGAAAGTTAATTTGGAATGAGCATTTCCCTAAAAAATGCAAAATGCTCCTATATAAGATGTACTATCTACCCATTTTAACATATGGTGCTGTAACGTGGCCAATGGGCTGGAAGGAAGAAAGTGCTATACAGGCAGCTGAGATGAAGTTCATACGCAGTGTGGCAGGGGTGACAAAGTTGGACAAGATACGAAGTAGTATGATAAGGAAGAAAGTAGGAGTAGAGAGCCTAAAGTTCAAGATGGGAAAGGAGCGACTACGATGGTATGGACATATGAGAAGAATGGAGAAGAATAGAATCCCAAGACAAGCATTTGAACTAAAGAATGATATGAGAAGAGTGGGAAGACCTCGAGATAGGTGGCAAGATCAAGTACAGGCAGATGTGGAGGAGAGAGGAGAGGAGTGGGAAGTGGTTGAAGAGAGAGAAAGATGGTGGGAGGACAGGAAAAAGTGGAGAGAGTTGGTGTTACGACAAGAGAATGAGGAAGAAGATGAGGTGCCGAGCTTGGCAGGCCGGTGCTGATTCGGTATTGCCCAAGATTTAGGTGGAAACACCCCTTTACCCAACTAAACTATGTTGGAACAAAGTGTAGTGATATATATATATATATATATGAAAATATATGTTTTGAGGTAAAACTGCGTGTGATGATTTATAATAAAATAATATTTTATTACCGACGTTTCACTAGGGTTTCACCTAGCTTTATCAAGGTTATAAAACAAAAACAAAATGGAATAACAAAGTACAAGATGACAATAATTAAAACACAGCCATCTAGGAAAACAGATCTAGATGACTAGACAGAGAGTTGAGAGAGAGCCTCCAGATGTTAGCGGTGTATGTTATCTCCTACTTCTTGTCACGGGACCTTCCCGGAGTTGGTCTAATGGACGAGTTTCATTCTCAGATGGTGGTGGAGCATCAGCCTGCAATAGTCTAGTATGTCCACTTCTCGTTATACGAACACCCTGGAGAACTGGATGATATTCATTAATATTTGGTGGCGGAGCATCGTCCTGCAGCGGTCTAAGATGGACATGTCTACTTCTGGTCACAGGACCTTCCAGGAGTAGGCCTTCTGGGCGAGTTTCATTTCGAGTAGGTGATGGATCATCATCCTCCCATGGTCTTAATTTAACTAGTCGTTGATATGATTGGTTTCCAAGCCTTGGGTAATCTCTGGCTGTCATCATATATATATATACAACAATACTTGGCGATCACTCTTGGTCCTACACAGAAATATCTTTTTTTATCATGGGTCCTATTACCACTGATCTTCATGTGCCTATGGCGAAATAGCCCAATTTGTGTGTTATGATCCATTTCTAAAATTCTAACACTATCAAAATAAGCGTTATTGTTGGGTCTGCAGTCTGCACTAGAGCTAGCACAGGATAAATGAGGTTGAGAGGCCGCGTATTTGATCCCACTTCTGTAAGTCAGTTTTGAATCCACATTTCCACGGGATGTTCCTCGTAAGGTAAATACTGGGAATGGAACGAGTCACACAAAAAAACATTTGATAATTTTATTTTCAAACTTGCCACATATCATTAATTTCAATTATTATATAAAATAACTTTAGTTAAAAAAATCAATAATTGACGCAGCTTTATACTAGGAAGAAACTAAAGTAATTGCCGCCGGATCTCGGTTTCATAATAGTGTAAAGTGTTAGTGTTTGTAGTGGCTTCAGGCGGGTGCTCAATCATTTCCGAGTTTGGACTTCATCGGCAGGCATGCAAGGTCGAGGTCAAGATCAGGAATACCAGTGGTCAGTCATGATTATTTGGGCGTTTACGAGAATTATTAAGTACAAGCAATATTACGTAATTCGGTACTATACTTAAAGTTAGAGTATTTGTATTGTTTACTTTTAATGTACCGTTTTATTGAAGGCTATAACTGATCATCTTATTTACTACGACTTTTATTAATATAATTATATATCTAGTGATGTAGACCTGTTGAAAAAAATAGTTGTAATTGTAACTCTTGTAACAAATTTACGTATGTACACATTCCATCTTTTGTAAAATTGTATGGCATTCGCTTTTACTTCTCATCGAACAATACGAGTTTTATTCTAATTGATGCATTATTTTTTTTCTTTTTGTAACTATTTTTGTCACTTATTAAGAAAGCTGTAAGGAAGGTCTGTACATAAATTCTGTGTTTTGTTTTTTCCTCTAAATATACATGACATATACTTCTCTTAGTGTATAAGCTATACTATATTATAAGGAAAGGATAGTCTTTTTACAATGTTATACATGTATACACACGCTGTTTCTGTATCTTCTAAGATCTGAACAACCTAATACACAACACCGTATCATTCTGCTACCTGGGCTTGCTAAACATACCACAGATGACTGCTTGCATGCTGTTACTGATAGTGGACGATAAATTACACCAGCTCGTAAATTTTTCCCATGAAATAATGTTCCCGAGGAATTCAGTGCTCCCTATGCCACAAAACTCTCGCAGCAGTAGTCGAGAACGAATGGAGTCGGAAGACATGGATGTGGTGTCTTGAATCAAATAACCATTCATCATAAGACACTTCACCATGATGCAAAAGTGTGGGGGAAATTCTTTTAGAGCTTCAAGCAGTCACCCAGAACAATGTATAAATATCCCCCATTCGAAAATGGCTAAGGAGATAGGAAAAAGTCCTCCCCCAATGTGTGACTGAGGCAGATATACTGACAGGTGCTCGAATAGCTATTCGTGGTAGATGCATGGGATCAATTCTACGGTAGTCTTTTAATAAAGAGATACGAGATCGCATTTGAAAAGAAGAGCAAGAAAAGGTATTTATAGGTAAACCTTTTATATGATGATAAAAGAAATGTTACTTAGTCAATATAGAGAATTCTTCTTATATAAGAATCTTCTGCATACAATAATAATAGCAATATTCGTGACTCAAGTATGTGGGCCATTAGGTTTCATAACAGTTTTAATAGGGAACCTAAGTGGGCGTTGTCTGGTTCTCTCCGGTCAGCGTGGTATAGGCGATTAACCCGTGCTAAATGTTTCGTAAGCGATAGCGCGAGAACCCGACCACGGACCGGAAATATATTCATACTATAAGAAACTATAATCTTTCCTCTTTGCGTGGATATACATAACTCTGCTCTATCACAAATATAATTGACATTTGTTTTGAGTTGAAGTGACTCTACATTTACACTGTTGCCAAACCTTCCAAACTGCTCATGAAAAAACACGTAAAAACATTTTGTCCGTGGCATCAGCATAACATTTGGTATCCGACCCACTTTGTGGCTACTGTGAGGTGACTGGGTTGTACTAGATTATACATTACTAATAAAATATCCTTTAATGTGCCAACAAAATCTTGAATGCGAAGTACATTTAGCAACCATGGACAGGCGCGTGGTATGCGAGGATGCCACAGCTGCACACAACGTGGCTGCGTCTCGCTTAGGTTGCCGCTCAGTCAGAGTACATTTGCGACAGCGCGCAAACATGGGTCCACCTACTCATAATAGTTTGAATTTAGGAAGCGTCATCGAGCAAAGTAGAATGCCATCATCTTCTTCACAGAATTATGCATCTTGTGATGTTATTGGTTTAGATTTCTTTTGCGCGAGTCAAAAGATACAGCGAGTTACATTTTCGTACCATGCTAATTCTTATGGGCGCTGAGACCAGAGAGAACCAATTTCCTTCCCGCCTTCAAAACTTAGGTTCCCTATACTGCTTTCATAGATGCTCTTCATTATTAGTTGTATTAACCGTTGAGTCTTTGGAAGTGTGGTCAAAACTGTTTTTTTCCCCCCACAAAAATATGATTTCGATATTTCACTGTTATTTTCTTTTCTCCCGTGCTTCCTAAATATCCTTTTAGTCGTTTCAAATATGATGGATATAGGGTTAATTTAATAATAATAAACCTTTATTGGTCTCTCAGCTAACGCCGTTGCCTTACGACACAGAATAACACTTAAATGATAAAAATACATTAAAATTAAAAATTAACATTTAACAAACATCTAAAATATTACCTACGAACTATAAGTGGTTTCTAAAAATACTAATGGACCCTCGCAGAACACATATTACAATCTCATCCGTTTAACTACTTGTAATGCAAAATCTTTTCCTGAAAGTTTAAAAAGTAGTAGAATTGTCCTCCTTGCTCCTATCATTATAGCCGTGTTACACTTGCTGTGTTTTAAGTCATAATGGTCTGTAATAGATCACCGTCGGTTCATAGATGCCTCTTTTCTCGAGATCCACTTCCTCTGCTTGTCCATTGTGGTCTTCAAATCTCACTGTTGGTTGGTAGGTTGGTTGTTGTTTATTTCATTTATGAAAGGACGGACTTTATATTTTATTCTTGTATTATTGGTACCCTTTGATAATAATGTATTTGTGTTTGGTGACAAAATTTAACATATATTTTGTTAGGTCAACAAAAGTAGAAAACCGTATTGGAAATAAGATACATCCTTTTCCAAATAGTATAACCAATGTTTTATCTATTCCAGATTTCCATCCCATCTGTGATTATTTTGTGATGCATAAAACTAATATTTCTAAATAAAATTCATTTAATAATTACGTTTCTTAAGACTGTTGGCTGAGCTCGAGAAAACCATGTTGTTACGCAGAACGCAGAGATTTAGTCTGGACTACTTGGAAGTTATTGTTTGTCCTATCGAGTTGTGGTTTGCACCAAAATGTTTAGTAAGAATGTGTGATTGTCGCTATCAGCGCACATTTTCGAAAAATTGCTCAATTTTGTTTTTAACAACACATTAAATATGCCACCTAAAAGGTACATTGTAGTAATTTCGCAAGCTTGCGTATAGGTGAAAAATATTTGAAATGTTAAAATGTGCTTTGATAGCGACGTGCGCTTATCCCTTGTTAAAACATATTCCCAAAAATCATTTTTTTAGTGACAATCGGACGTCGAAAAGTGGTCCAGACTGTATGTGAAATAAGTCGGATTTGCCGATCAGGTGAATTTTTAAATGGACATTTAACATTGTACAAAAAAAGTTGGCCCGAGCTCGGCAAACCGTCTAAATGCTGTATGAATTGTAACTTTTTTTAAATTTAATAAATTTTGATGTAAATACTATTCAAGATATAATGTTAATTTGTTTGTAAATGTGTGTGTGTGTTATTGTGTTTTACTATTGATATTTCATATAGTTTTCGTAGTTATTATTAATTTATTGTTTATACATAGATCTCTAGGCCCCTACTAGTTTTAATTGCTTAGTTTATTATATTATTAGTTTTTAGAGCTATATCGAACGCAATTTTGTGTAAAGAGCAATATGCTTGTAGTGTAATTTCTAATGATTATAATGTAAGTTATGAATGAAGAATAAATAAATATTTGCAAATTTTAGCTATTCTTTCAAAATTGTTGTCTATGAAAAATTAAAATCAAAATGCCGCGTGGCGTAACACAAAATATTGAAGAAAAATGATTGAAAATTCTGTTTAGTCTTCTCGTGTGACATTTTATAGTGTGAATTGATTCCCTTCATTATCTTTAATAAAATTGTGCGTGATTTATAGTATCCCCTCTCCTTTCTTCCCTCCTGGACTTTCATGTCTCTCTCAATCTCCAGCGATCCTTATTCAAAACCGAGGCTCCCATTAACACCACTTTAAATTCCAGTTAACTTAGAAGCGGCGCGTGATGTCATCTCGGGGAAGGCATCCCGTGTTTGGGATGGTTAATCGTGACAAGATAGTTTGTGATCCGCTCCCGAAATGCGCAGTCAATACCAGGGTGGAAGGTGGCGGGGCGGTGGCGGGTGGGGGGGGGGGGGGACAGAGACAAATGGCACGGCCTCGGGAGCTCTGGTGATGAGATGAGGTGGCGTCGCCGTCACGACGACAACCAGATAGAGGGAAATCATTTCACAAGCAGAACGAGAGAGAGGAAAGTTTGCCGTATGTAAACAACAACGAGCACTTGCGTTGCGCTTTCAGAAAGTCAGACCAAACGGATTGAGATCATTGGAAATTTCAATGCTAAACTCGAGATTAGGACGCGCAGGAAGGGATCAAGCTGCGGAGGGAAGAGCTTTGCTCGAAAACAAAGAATTTGTCTGTCGTGTTGGCCTCATGCAAGAGAATGGCGGTTTACCGGGAGAGAGGGCGACAATCCTTTATGCTGTGACATACAATGGTTTACTCGGTCCCGTCATACAACACGTTTTGTAATTGAGCCTCAATTCTAATTGAACCTTGGCTCGAGGGCAGCACTTTTTACAATCATACAGCCACGCCGTTATCAAAACGTTTCGGAAAAAGAGTTGATTTCAATTAGCAAAGAGGGACTTATCCAATGGAATAGTATGGACTGTAAAATTACACTATTCATGACATGTTTTGATTTACATGGCCAAAACTCTTCACTCATTTTTTAATGCTCAGGCTGCTCGTCGCTGGTTCCGTGCTTGTGAAAATGTAGCAGATCATGACCAAGGTATTCTTTGCTTTGCGGAAGAAATTACATAGCATGGGCTGGCCTGAAACGTAAAACGTGTTTCCTCAGTCAAAGATGCAAGAGTGAATGTTATCTTGTCTAGTTGGGAGTAATATTGTGATCTTTGAAACATAAATATATAGCATTTATAGTTTAAATTTTATCAATCACCCTGCTTTGCTTTATTCGGTAGCTATTGGTAAACAAACATAAATGTGTATTTCTTCGAGTTTTTGAAACCTCTCACTGTCTGTAGTGAAGGAGAAAAGAAAATATGGTAGCTATACCCTATCATCCCCCCTCTTTGTAAGTGCCTGTAACACGAACGCAGACGTCCACTCCTTAGATTGGATGTATCCAGTCATACACGTGTATTCTCTCCGGACACCCTGGAGTTTACAAGATAAACCCAGGTAGCTCTTTGTTTTGAGCAACTCTGGAAACTCTTTCAGGCTCGTTTCAGCGCCACACACGTTCGGTTTTACAGCGTCCTCTGTCGCTGAGAACAGAATCGACGCACGAATGAGGGGAGGAAACGCGATAAGATATGATGCCTTGTGAGTGTGACGACGCACAGACAGAAGGGTTGGTTGGTTGGTCGTGGAGAGGAAAATGTTTCACTTTTCCCTCAAAGTGTAATGCACGGGGATCAGCGAGACGCAGCACACGGTTCGTGTCTGTACAGAAACAATGACATGATATTGAGTCTACCAGGAACAAAATATAACCTGTATTAACCTATATTAGATGTTTGTAATACCTGTACAACTGCAAGGATTGTAACGGAAACGAGTATATATTTTGCGTATTTTTTCGTAATCTCTCATTTTACGATTTAATATCGTTCGTTGGTTGGTTATTGCTCACTCGTCGATTACGTCGGGGCCTACAGGGTTGGCTTGCATGAAAATCACTTATATGACTAAGTGGGTATACTCTAAATACGAATTTATTTATTTATTTTTAGTGAGATATTATCCTATTTGCAGCCAAATAATTAGGAAAATATTTTCGTTTCCTATATTGCTAATTTTTTCCCTTGTCGGAGATACTATACACTTATTACGTACGTTTAAGATTCTTTTATAAATAACATATTATTCCGCGTATATTTTACCTCATGAAAGTTTATTTTGATCATAATATTTCCTCGCCATTCTCAAATAACCATACTTACATTACTTACTTATAACTATCCTCATAATATACTATACATACATAAATATACACGATCCACATAAAAAGTAACAAGATAATGAAAAGTCGTTCTAACAACACGATTGGACATACTTTCTCCAATTCCGTATGCCCACCCTTACCCACCCCTTTATTCAACTCTAATTCATCCATGCAGAAACTTTCATATATTATTATGAATTATGTTTTTTTGTTTATTTCTCATTGTTTGTATTAGGCGTATGTCCTATAATGTGTGCCATGCGCAGGACTTTAGATTTTTAACAATGTTACACAAACTTCACAAGTCATTGAAAGTACAAAAAATTAATATTAAATCCTATACCGCCTTCGCTAGTACCCATAAATGTTCGATGTATTACAAATTTTTATTTAACCACACAAGTAAGTGTAAAACTTTCCTTATCCTCAGTTAATAATGTACACAATTTTGCTGATAATATAATACTTTGTATCATAAAGTAGTATTTGTAGCATGCATGGTAAGCGACTTACGATGTATCCATTATTACAATCTCCCTGAACCCTTGAGAAGGGTAAGTAAAAACAATGAATCGATTAATTTCCTCCATTCTCCTCTTGATTGGCTATGCATTACGGTAAAAGCTTTTGTTACTTTCCAGATTATCTCTTCTTTCTCCCGGTTTCTTTCTAGCGACGTCTGTTTTTTGTTCTCGACGGAGAGGATGGCCTGGAAGGACATTCGGTCTAGCGTAATGGCGGCGCGTTAATGACTGTCATTTCTCAAGGAGCGCCCTAGCTTGCATCTCCATTCTCCTCTTCGTTGTTTGCCATTTGATTGATTAAACTCACAACAGAATAGTTTTTGTCCAATTGTGATAAAGTTTGCGGTAAACAAATCTGCCGTCAGCGCAACTGCCAAGATTATACTCTTCCAGAAGACTGACTCCGCCGTTGCCATGTTGCGAGAGGCAGTGATGCCGTAATTCCAATAAAAATGCGCCATCATTTTACACTCTTCTATAAGTATCTCCTACTCGGTTGTCGTCACTGTAATCGGTAATGTTTTCGTTGTAATATGTACCTAAATAATTTTGGGTAACCGTGTTATAAAATGTCGACTTTCTCAGAAGAAAAATGAAACCCGGAATAAAATAAAAATTAATAAAATTACAGTTGTTGATATGATTGAATATTTTTCGTTGGGTTATTTCTTGTGTTGACCTCTTGACCTTGTGTTTCAGTGGGAGTTCGGATTCTGAATGGAAATCACGTCGACATCAAAGACTTCCAGCCTGTGAATCTAGAAATCAGGTAAGAAGTTTATCTCCATATTGTATTCTCACACGACTGAAATTATTTCTGATTTCACAGACAATTCGCTCCGCGCGGCGTCTACAATAATCACGAGTCGGTGGCAGGGTAATCAATCATCTTGCCATTACGTTATTCTGTTGCTCCTCTTCATTTCGGTCCCCAGCGCCGCGGTGATGGAGTTCACAGTCACACACGTACACGAGAGTGCACGAGAGGGCTTCCACCTGCGCACGCATTGTTCTCAAAGTACGCGTAATTGTCTAGGAATGACCCTTGACCTCTCTGCCACTCCGTGCTACCTCGTTCAACATGGGACCCCAGTCAGAGCTTGTTGTGGAGAGGGTTGACCAAACTACGATGTCAACAATTAAATTAAATAGGTTATGCAAACATTTACTGAATAATACAAATAATTCGTTTAACACTTTAAAAAAAATACATTAGTCTATATAAGTAGTAGCTTGAAGAAAAATAGCAAAGCTACCAACATAAGATTATAGGTTTGTTGAGAGTAGGCCCAATTGTTTTGCTAAGTAAAACTTTTAACAAAATTTAGACAAGAGCCCTTATTCTTTTTCCCGTGTATAGTGCAACATAGCAAAATGCAAATAGCTAACTATGCGTCTTGACACGTAATGCGTGATCTCGATCTGCCGAATGTGGCCGGGATCATTTTGTTTTGTTGACGTCAATTCCAAACTACACTCTTCTTCGTTTGAGTAGCAATTCGACCAAGTTTACATATTTCATTGTATATTTTATTTTTCCGTAGGTTTTAATACCAGGGTCAGGTCCGACCATTTCTATCGTGGTTTATTGACTAACTCTAGTTGACATTTACATTGTGAGGTTACGATGTGAATTGCTCGTTAATCGTAAGTTCTTTCGCCATCGTCTTGACTAAAATACCATTGTTTTACGAAAAACGTGCATTGATACGCGGTCATGGCAATCGACTATATTTTTATAATAATCTATTATTTCGTGTTTTATTGAATTTATTAAAGTAAATTCATCTACAATGGATGAACGTGTGCAGGCTATTAATATTACTCAGGTCTAAATTCAACTTGCTTCGTTTTTTATCCTACGTAATTTACCCCACCCTCATGCAGTCGTCCACCCACCCTTACCCGGTAGAATAATGAACCACTTATCAACCCCTATCTTGTACTTATTGCAATATGACTAATTGCAATCAATTTAAAACGTTTCTCTGATGGCAACCACATTCTTACCGAAGGGGAAGATAATCGTAGCCTACATTACACCTAACGAGAACAGTTACCCATTAATTCCAATTGGTATCCGTTCATTAAAATTAACCTTTGAAAACTTACTTGATCGATCACGTAGTTACATAATTCCAATAGAAGATCGTGATTCGAACAATACATTAATTGGGCCTACATACTACACCAAAACAATGCAAAGCTATTCAGTATTACACATCAAAGTGTTCATTTTGATCCTATTACTTTCTTGAAAGTAAAGTTTAAAGTCGTGGATTTAGTGGGTTAAGTGTTTAATCCACTTCGCTATTGCTACATATTGCCGCTTTAAATTGTATGATAGTCGGTACGTGGCTCAGCTGCTATTACGAGCGTATTATTATCATCATCATGCTGCGAGTTCGTATTAACTCGTAACGCGGTTGGTCGATCATGCATGAACTCCAGTGGGGGGGGGGGGGGGGGGTTGCGATGTCCAAACCAAACATCCCAAACTTGTGCAGAAGTTTCTCCATGAATTCGTAAGGATGATTGCGCTAGAAATCGTGCGTAGGCTGTAGGCAGCAACCAACAACCAAGCTATACAAGATGTACTACGAGATAATTAAGTTATAAAATACATCAGTGATTTTTTTTCACAATTCTACATATAAATATACACTACAATAGATGTACTAAGTACATAACTACTTGCATACTTAATGAGGAACATTACAGGTACACGACTTTCACTAACTCACGATTTACACAGACTTACAAATAAAACGTCATAATATATAAGTTATCGAAAGATAGAGAAAGCAATAATTTCTTAACTAATATATAAGTTATCGAAAGATAGAGAAAGCAATAATTTCTTAACTATTTTTTATAAAATATATCCCCCCAAAATACAAAAAATTGTAAAAAACGGCAGCCAAGCTCTTCTTCCAAAGTCTTCGGCTATGAATGCTGTGAGATATAGAAGTTGAGCCAAGCATTTCATTCTTTCGCCCTAGTTTCACATTGAAAAGAAGTAAGATCATTTCGACTATTGACGAGCGCCAAGCCAACCCTTTTCGTGGTAAAAAATGGAAAAATTTTAAACTCAAAATCATAAAAAAATTACTTGGCCATTGACTTTTTAGAGTCCTCGTACCAAAATCAATAGCCAAGTAATTTTTTTATAATTTTGAGTTTAAATTTTTTCCTTTTTTCACCACGAAAAGGGTTGGCTTGGCGCTCGTCAACAGGCGAAATGATCTTACTTCTTTTCAATGTGAAACTACGGAGAAAGAATGAAATGCTTGGCTCAACTTCTATATCTCACAGCATTCATAGCCGAAGACTTTGGAAGGAGAGCTTGGCTGCCGTTTTTTTTTTTTTTTTTTTACAAATTTTTGTATTTTGGGGGATATCACATCTTTTTGTTGTTTGTTTCATATCAAGGCTTGAAATATGTGAAATACGTGTAAAGGTGGATACAGTGCCTTTAAAACAGATTGTCTAGAAACAAAAGCTACCATCTTTTTTTTTTGTTTACAATATGAATATGCCTAGTTGACAATATTCAATGTTTTTATTAAATTTAATATGGTTAATGTCGTCTTGGGTTTTTGTGTGAATGATTTGTTGACCGGACTATAACACATTGACGCATTATTTTAATCAGCAATTAAAATATTAAAAATTGTAATAAATACGACCTAACGTTTTTCCCAAAGTAAAGAGTGGTAGGGAACAGTGGGAGTGAAATATCGCCTGTCTCCTGGCGGATTATTATGTTTCATATTATTATGTACCATCATGCCAAATTTCATGCTGATAACTCATTCGGTACCTTTATGGCGAATGCTGGAAATCAAGGTAAACATAATATAAACTATTAGGGATGGGGGTTGAAAACGTGTTGTTTAGGAAATGAGAATAGGCTTATTGGGTTAAAACACATTAAAACATAATTAACTAAATTGAATAAAAATACAATTTTGGGTTAGAGCTATGAATTATTCCAATTTTAGGGGATGATTTAGGGGATGTTGGGGGTGGAATATCGCTTGCATTGCGACGAATTATTTTTCATATTAGTATGTAACATCATGCCAAATTTCATGCTGATAACTCATTAGGTGCCATCATGGTGAATGCTGGAAATCAAGGTAAAAAAAAATTAAACTATAAGGGATGGGGGTTGAAAAAATGTGGTTTAGGAAATGAGAATAGGCCGATTGGGTTAAAACACATTAAAACATAATTTTTATAACCACCTAATTTGAATAAAACATCAAATTTAAATTAGAGTTATGAATTATTACAATTTAAGGGGGTAGTGAGGGTGTAATATTGCTTGCCTCTCGGCGGATTATTTTTCATATTATTATGTACCATAATGTTAAATTTCATGATTATAACTCATTAGGTGCCTTCGTGGTGAATGCTGGAAATCAAGATAAAAATAATATCAACTATATTAGGGATGGGGGTTGACAAAATGTGGTTTATATAATGAAAATATGCCGATTGGGTTAAAACACATTAAAACATAGTTTTAATAATTTATTTAAATAAAAATTCAATTTTAGGTTAGAGCTATAAATTATTCCAATTTTAGGGGATGATTTAGGGGGTGTTGGGGGTGGAATATCGCTTGCCTCTCGGCGAATGATTTTTCATATTAGTATGTACCATCATGCCAAATTTCATGCTGATAACTCATTAGGTACGGTACCTTCATGGTGAATGCTGGAAATCAAGGTTAAAATAATATAAACTATAAGGGATGGGGGTTGAAAAAATGTGGTTTAGGAAATGAGAATAGGCCGATTGGGTTAAAACACATTAAAACATAATTTTAATAACTAATTTGAATAAAACATCAATTTTAGATTAGAGCTATGAATTATTCCAGTTTTAGGGGGTGTTGGGGTGGAATATCGCTTTAATTTGCCTCTCGGCGGATTACTTTTTATATTATTATGTACCATCATGTCAAATTTCATTATGATAACTCATAAGATGCCTTCGTGGTGAAAGCTGGAAATCAAGATAAAAATAATATAAACTATTAGGGATGGGGGTTGACAAAATGTGGTTTATATAATGAGAATAGGCCGATTGGATTAAAACACTTAAGAACACAATTTTAATAACTAATTTGAATAAAAATTCAATTTTGGGTTAGAGCTATGAATTATTTTAATTTTAGGGGATGATTTACTTGGGGGTGGAATATTGCTTGTCTCTCGGCGGAAGTTTGTGAGTCTGTGATACATCTAAGTGTGGTCCAAGTTTCGTAGTTCTAAGATGTACCGTTTTCTCTGTAGGCTCTTATACCTCTATGGCAGAATCCACTACCCCCCCAACCAACCAACACAACCACCAACCAACCAACCAACCAACCAACCAACCAAGCACCAACCAACCAACCACACCAAACCAACCACCAAACCCAACCAACCAACCAACCAACCAACCAACCACACCAACCAACCAAACCACAACCAACCAACCAACCAACCAACCAACCAATCACCAACCAACCAACCAACCAGCCAAAAGATTTTCATCTATTTTTACGCACTTTTTTTAACACAGAACGGGTTATCGGATCGGGCTGATTTTTTTTTTTTTGGTATGTCATGGACCACATATATCAGGTCATATACCGAGTTTCAAGATTGTAAATCTTTCGGGATGGCGTGTGCAGATAGCTGAAAACCCCCCAACTCGGGTAGCTGTAAACAGGGCCGAGTTATCGTCGCCTACTAGCAGTCGCGTGCGCTTGGCTGCGGGCGAACGACCGTCGCCCTAGATACCAGGCACACAATATCCAGATACAATCTCAAGATGCCACCCACACGTTTTAAAAGCACTCAACTAGTTAACTCTTACACATAAAAAGCAAAAGTTGTCAGCATGGATAGCGGGCCATATACACGAATACATAGGATGTACATGTATCGGTTTGCAGGAACCGAATAATAAAGAAGTTAACAATTAAAAATTAAAATAGAGTGCAAAGTGCAGTGGAACTAAAATTCATATATATATATTATACATTATTGTGCATGCCAATATTTTACTAAATATCGATGATCTACACAGTTGACATAAACTAATTACGTACACGCATAATTGAAATGGAAAACACGAACAACAAAAATATATATTCACATATCAGAATCAGAATTCAACACTTGAATTGACATTTTTTATCCGTCCCCATTTCCGAACTAATGTTCAGGTTGGGGGGAACGTTAGATCCATTTACTCTGGCTATTTTAGCTCTTATAGCTGCCGGTTAGCCAGACCTGCGCGAAGATCCATCCAATGCTCTTCTAATCCCCGTGTGTTCAAGAGCACATAAGGTGAGGGCTTGATTACACGAGAACTGGAAACAAAACAAGTATTCTTAGCAGGAATGTAATATACTATGACTTATTACAAGTTATCTCACTGCATCTGAGTCTTCTGACCCGACTACACATTACCTTACACTTCCTACCCGGTAGGTGGGTGGGGGTATCATGGAGATCACGTCTCTCAAGTATACACCTAGGATAATCGGGACGATTACAGTTCGCGGAGAGCTGCAACGGGGGAAAATAACATTGATATTTTGTTCGTGTTTTCGAAGACAAAGTGAGTCGGTCAGTTTGAGTGATGTTTTATTTATTTATTTATTTATTTATTTATTTATTTATTTATTTATTTATTTATTTATTTACTTATTAACAATTTTACATAGTTTAAAGTTTTTTGATTAGACTAAAGCTTGAGTACTTTACAAACATATAATAGCAATTCATTAAGTAATAGAAGGTGTGTACATTATTATAGGTAGGTTATTATAGCCACTGCGTGGTTCATTGTATGGTTATGTAATGGTACATCTTAGATTGGTATACATTAACAATTTAGTGAGATATTTATTTGCATTGACTAACTGAAACTTAAATAAGTTTAAAACAAGTCTTATATAATAAATGTAGAAATCGTTTTACTTTTAAATTCATTTTCGAAAGTGATTTTGTTGTCTTGTAGGTAATGTTCTATATTTATACTGTCATTCTATAGCCAATCTCGAAAAATCTTAATGCTGCTTTCGTAAGTCGTATATGGTAAAATATTCAGTTTTTAGGAAGTTGGTCCTAATTAGAATCTCAGTCAAATGTCTTACTCTCGCACAGTTTAATTTGTTTGTAAAAATACTTTTATACTTCAAAACATCGCGAGCTTTTGTTCTTTGTTGTCATCCTATAAGTATAGTGTGTGCTAAACTCTAGTTATAGATGTGTATACATTTTAATTATAACGGATCAAACGCTAAGGCAGCGTCAAAATACTATGTATGTTGTTTTATTTAGCAAGTCTTGACGAAAACTTACGTCACAGCCACAGTAGAGTAAATGGATTTTGATACACAAAATTGTTTGGTACTTTTTTAATAGACTTTGAACTACACGTAAAAGAACAATTATTTATTATTTTTGAGACTATCATAATTATGTTCCACCATTTGTTCTTATCACATTGGCATGTTCCCGTACTGAATGTCTTAAAAAATAAAACGCGTTGTTTTGTAAGAGGTAAATATTAAATCAACCACTCGCATCTGGAAATGTCTGCACAGTTTGAAGCTGTCATTCTCAATCTACAAACACCAACAGGTGACATTGAATATTCTTTCGAACCATATAGTGTTTCAAAAAATAAAAGGAAAGTTTCGCGAATTTTTTATAAGATATTCTAGAATCTAGAGTGCCATAACATTTCAACGATCGCAAGAAAAATGTGAAACAGTGAGTTGACGATATAAAAGAATGAGGATTGCTTAGATGGTGCGAAATCATCGAAAGAATGCCTGTGGGAAAGATGGTGTAGACTGTAGAGGACTTGAATGTGTCCGGGCTCTTTTTCCTTGGAACGTGTGGCGTGATTCTGATGATGGACAGGGTCGGGAGCGAAGCCCCAGTTGCTATAGGCCACTTCGACGTTCACTTTCTACAAGTTACCGACAGTGCTGGCTGTCTCGGTTTCAAATCCCGTCGGACCGGCAATCCTGACTTAAGTTTTTCTCAAAAAGCTCTGAATAGGATAGACGTTAAATAAATCAATATATAATAAACCTAGTTAACCTTAGCAGGTTTTCCCACAATTTGTTTATTAATTTTGATTTACTCTACAGATACTGTAATATTTTATTTATTTTTAATTTTTATCTCATTCTTCCGTGTCTAAAACCAGTATATATCCCCTGCATGTAGCTGCGTGTAAACATTCTATAACATTGGATTCAAATAACTTAAAGCACATGGTCTATAACGTAATTACATTTTATTTGTGTTGAACCTATCATTTAAAATACAATTTGTAGCTTTGTCGCTCATTGTTTGTAAAGCTGTGTCTTAAAGAAGAATTGTTTAGTTGTCAAGTTTAAAGTTGATACCAAACGGACTTGGTACGAATCATCTAGTTATTTTTGTAACGTAACATAACAATATTTAGGATGTATAAATTAAAGCATAGCAATTGACATGACTGTTTGTCATAGAATAACATTGATCGCAATTCGCAACTAATAACAATTGCAAGGAAAACGTTTAAAATCGCATAGGTTTACAATCAAATTAATGCAAATTTATTTTAAAAAATCCACCGTTTATTTTTTGTGTCGGGTTCAACTGTCAGCAATTTATAGGCCTATATTCAGGGATTTATTCTTTTGGGTTTTTCACTTTGTGGCTGCACATAAACACACTTAAACCGTTTATTGGAGGAATTTCTTAGTGTACAAAACCGTTAATCCCGGGCCATCACATACAATAAGTTTAGTCGCTCGGTTGAACTTATCAAAACCGTTTTGGATACAAACAGTGAATCTTCAGTTTGATGGTGGATTTAACCCAATGTCCTCCCAAATAGCTTCACTAACAACATATCTTCTTATCAAATCGTGCATGTAATGCAGTACAAATGTAATTAATCCTGGAGATAGAAACCCACACTGACATTACCGTTTGGCTGTTTTCGGAGTTCACAACTCAGTTCACGTTTCACTTGTTCGGTTGTTCCGTGTTTGAATTCAGTCCCCGAGGCTAGGCCAGGTCTAATAGAGACGACACGAAATAATTAGGTTCCCACGGGTTTCCTAGACGAAGATGGTCTTCTCTTCTGTCATTTCCCTCGAGTTGCGTCACTTGCCTTCTGCGTGCGAAGTCGCCAGTAATTTACATACATTTCAAAAACGTGCACCGTGTGCTTCGAGCCTGTGACAAGTTAAGATGTCACCGCGAAGTCGAAAGAAAAAATTATATTTTGTTTTAATTTTGTTAAGACGAACATTAAGTTACTCCTTGGATTATAATTAAATTTGTAGAAGCAATCTCCTCTCCTACCACAACCGGCAGCTTTGCACCGGCATTTCCCACGGAAAAGCAAGTCACACGACAGAAGTCCTGACATGTGCCAGTGACCGTCACGAACTACCTTTTCATCTTGAGTTGGCATAGGCTATCTTACGCTTATTTCACATTTTAAAATATTGCAACATTGATTTGCAATAACAATTGGGGCAGTAAAGCATTTTAATATACCTTGACAAGTTGACAGTCCCTGCGTGGCACTCTTCGGACCCGCGCCCAAACATTAAAAAAAAAAAAAAAGTTCAGTTGATTATCAGTTAATGGTTAATTTGATGGTAATCATCTAAACCATTACACAAGTATTAATTGGTGAGAACGGTTGATGACGCATGGGTAATTCAATTATCCACCGATTGCAATTGCTTAGATAATAGAACCAACAAGTTGTACTCTTGTAAACATTTAAAAATATATGCTGATGCTAGTTCGGTGGTGAATCTCAAATGAAGCAATTGATGGCAAAAGGTTTGTAATTGGGTTTTGTTACCGAGTTCACCAAACAAAGACATTTTTATCTATGTTCTAATCTAAGAGATTTCCTTTTCATTCCACTCCTTGCAAGGAAATGAACCTGAAAGTTTGACGGATCTCTCCCATATCACAAGCAGTAAGCACTTGCAAGGTGACAAAGTATTTTACATCAAGAACAAAAACAACAATTTTGTTCCACGATGAGACTAGGTTTTTGTTGGGTTGCGGGTAGTGGGTAGCGGGTAGAAGGGTTGGTTGGAGATGGTGGCGCCGCACTCGGGCTTCCGCAGCAATCGATCCTCATGCACCCCCTTGGGAGACGGACCAGCACAGCACGTCACGCCAGTAACCAACCACCCCCTACGAGTGGGAGTGAGATGCCGTCATGCAGCCCCGTCCAACCTGTGCTGGGATATATAGAACGCGGAGCACATAGGATTAGCCGTTGAAACTCTTTGCTTCCGGACTGTTGCGCAGTTCACGCGCGCTCTTCTCTTATTCCCACAGGCAACGACAACCCCGTGCGTAACTTTTGAATTAGAAACACGCTCCAACAACAAGCTTCTTTGAAATATCCATCGAAAAGCTTTCTAGTCACTGGTATAATAGCTTCATGTGTAGGTGGATGGATGAATGTTATCGATGAAAGTATCTGTATAAACACCCCTTGTCGAAACTTTGAAATAAATATCGTCGTCGAGCAACATCCAAAACGAATGATATGTTGCTTTATGTGACAGTCCTCAGATAATCAGTTTCAAAATGTATATAATTTAAAATTTAAATACTTATTTGAACGCAAAACAAATTAGCTTGGTTAGTGGTTACTTATTAAGCCAGTATTAAAATGGACTGGCAATAAATTAATGCGTAGACGATTTATCTTGCCATTAATTTATTGCCAGTCCATTTGAGTCGCCTGAATAGCGTCGACTGGAACAACGTCGACCACCTCGTGTGTAGTGTACTTGCTTTGTTCCTCCTAACTTTCCTACTAACCTTTCGTTGTGCAATAGCCTATACAAACAAGGCGGTCGACTTTATTCCAGTCGATGCTATTCAACACGTTTTTCTAACCTTTGGTTTATGTGTGATACCCGTTTTGAAATAATGACAAATAGTTATAATTCCAAATTTAACACAAATTTCCGTTGAAGACGTTGACGTTGAGACGTGCATTTTGTTTGGATAGTAATATTCTTGGATATAACCTTGAGAACAACTGACAATTAAATTTAATCTAATAAAAATAACTAGGAAAACGCTTAAGTCCCGCCGCGTTGTTGGATGAGCGTAATTGGTGAATTGAGCTGCCATGTGTTTTGCGGATTTTCTGTTGTTCTGTGAAAAAATCAGAACTTTGTTGAATTTTTTTTAAAATTAAATCAAATTAAATAAAAAATTAACTTATTTTTTTTAATTAATCGTAATTTTAAAAAAGGAAAAAATCGTAATATTGAAATTTTCATAAGAAATAATTATTCGATTACGCACAAATTTTACACGAATATATAAATTCTTAAAATTAAGGTTCTGTGAAAAAATCATTATAATCGGATAAAGCATGTAGGTGTTATAAGCAGAAGAAATTTTTTAAAAATCGAAAAAAATCGTAAAATTGCGATTTTCATGAGAAATAATTTTTCGATTGCGCTCAAAAACGTGGCAGTTCTTAGTTCAGAGATTTCGAAGGCCTCCATAAAATTTCATCGCAATCGGAGTATCGGTTTAGCCGGAATCGTGTTAACAGACAGACAAAAATACAGAAAGAAAGAAAAAAAAAAAAAAAAAAAAAAAAAAACATTCCGGATTTTTTTCTCCAGTGTAGTGAAATGGAATCTTCGCTTCGCTCGCTACGCTCGCTACGCTCATCCAAAAATAATAAAACAATTGTCCACGAAATAATAATTTATGTAAACAAGTAAAAAATTGTAAAAACAAACAACACTTAATAAAATTTAAAAAATATAATCAAAATCGTTTAGTTTATCTCTCAATACTTTACAATAAATAAGAGAACATTACACACTATCAGCACAGTATAACCCATCTCTTACAGTAGCGAGACTTGCTAGCAAAACACGCTGATAAACCGACACGCGCGCCCCTAGCCAAGGTACGAGCACTAAAGTGAACTAACGATGACAGTGCCACGGCAGTGACTTTTTGATCTGAATTGAAAACGATGTCATTTTTTGCACTATTATGACGTGATAATACTGCTACAGCTGGATATGAGCTGGATATAAGTTTCGTCTGACATTATTTTTTTTACTGATAATAATATGATGACATACATATTATTATGTAGGCCTATGTCGTTTTCAAAGAAAGCCTAGAGCCTAGCCTAGGCCCTAGGCTAGATAATTAAATATTAAAATTACCATCATTACTTGCAGTTGTTTTGACTGCAATTTAAATAGCCTAGGCTAGGCCTAGCCCTTGCAAAATATGATTAGCTTCACATTCTTCGGCATTCGTCAATTGTTTGTTGTTTACATTTTTAGTTCACTCAAAATGACTCGTACTTTGGCCAGGTCGCGCTAGTGTAGCGGCAAGAAGCTCTATCTATACATGTCGCTACGTAGGTTACCTACACGGAGAGCGGTAGAGATATTATAGCTTTCCTGACTGGGTGCACCGCCGCCCACAATTTGTATGTTGTAAACGTTGTAAAGCACTGACTTTTAGATGGCGGATGCTTTTAGTTCACTCAAATGACTCGTACCTTGGCCAGGTCGCGCTAGTGTATCGGCGGTACGCGCAGCCGACCACGACAGCAAATCACTCTGCAGGCAGTGCATTGAAGTTTCGCTACTGTAAGAGATTGTTATACTGTGCTATCAGCCTCATGCATACGGTATGAAGTTGAATTTTCTCTAACGTATATTTTTTATTGGATATTCTATAACACGCACTGTGGTATATAATACGATTTGAATGTGAAACTGGACATGCGGAGAAGGTGGATCGAGAAAAGAAAGACTCTACGAGGCTACCGTCCCATATATTCTAACCAAATATGACATAAAGGAAATTGAGGTGATCGGAGCAAGAGGAACGATACCGGATTTTGTTGTTGAATTTTGCAAACGTTTTTAACTAAATGCAAGTTTGATTTATGACTTGGTATTAGTATTAGTTTTAGGGCGCTTTAACAGCAAATATTATTCGCGTATGACTTGGTGCTTGGGATCTATTTTGATTTTTAGAAATCACCTATGCGGCCAAAGCAAAAGTACAAGAAAATTAGTATTTTTTTATACTTCACACTTCACACTTCATTTTTCACTTCATTTTATTTTTTCATAATCTGTAACTTATTTTACTCATTGTTAAATGTAATTTGTATAAATGTAAATTAATGTAATCTTTGTTTTTAAGACAGAGCTTTGTTTAAAAAAATAAAGTTGTGCTAGTAGTAGTAGTAGTATGTATGTAAATAAGTAATTCACACTGACTGTGGCTGTTGTCCTTTGGAGACACTGCACATTTAACAACTTAACTGTACTTACTTTGCTTTCACTATTATTAATAAGCTCTCTGTCATAAGTACCTCGTCGAAAGACATCAACACCATTAGTGCATTTTGGTGTAACACCATCGTGCTTTTTCCCACCTACACCTACATTGGGTAGGCCTTAAGTAAAGTTTAGCATGTTATGACGTAATTCCATTCATTAAAAAACGTGATATTCTTAATGGAATCCTGCAATGTATGTGACGGTGGATATTCAAGAATGATGATAACTGTGTTACTTAGATAAGTTATGCACTCTATAGACATAGAGTATTTTTATAATTCTCGTACGTTTTCTTCAGGCATATGTGAAACAATTAATTTTAAATGTCTTTAACATTTACGCACATTTAGCTAATATTACGCTTTACAATATTTTATCCACAGGTAAAAGTAATTTATTTGTAATTTGTAGCGAAATCGACATAATGCGTTTTATTATTTGTTTACATATCGCATCGTGTCTTTATTCGCAGAACTACAAACTTTTTCTATAGGTCCATTGAATCGTTCCGCCCCTCAGCAAACAAACAAGTATAGGCTCATTGAAACGCCGAACAAAAAGCTCATCGTTCAAAACTTCTGTACAAAAAGATCCATTTGCCTATATCAATGTGTTGTGACGTAGGTAATTAAAATCACACCAGATGTCACAGTAAAATATTTCGTTTAATGGCTGTGTTTTATGAGATAATTTGGCGGATAAATCTGAATAAAGAGGAATGAATACTTGTTAAAACGATTTAACCCTGTTTGGCTGTTTCAAGTTGGCGTGCTGTAACGGGTACACTTCCATAATCTTTAAAAAGGGGCAAGTAGCCATTGAAAGACTTGGATGGTTTCTTATGTAGTATCATAGTAGTATCTGCGTAACAGTTCCACGTGGACTGTCTGTCACTCAACAAGACAAGAAAACAACATTCACCTAGAAAACCATAACAACAAATTATCTAATCTAAAATATTATACCTATATTTTTTCAGAACTGAACTATTTAAGGGTCTATTACCCCCA
This sequence comes from Sweltsa coloradensis, assembly GCA_024449915.1. Lineage (NCBI taxonomy): Eukaryota > Metazoa > Arthropoda > Insecta > Plecoptera > Chloroperlidae > Sweltsa > Sweltsa coloradensis. The sequence continues at coordinate 302,209 of JAMZAV010000300.1, forward strand.
AAAAATATTTTTTTACGGCATAATCTATAGCATGATACTGCACTAAAATGACCGTTTAAAAAATTATATCTTGTAACTGTGATTTTACACGATTTTTCATTTATTTTTTGTACAGAAAATTGCGAAAATTGGCGTTTTGGGTTTTTTGTTCCTCAAGGATACTAGAGCATTGTACCATTCTAAAATGGCCCTATACAACATCGTGTCATGAAACTGTGCACAAATATACACTTAAACACGCAAAAATATGCATTCCAAAATCACACCCCGTCTTGGTAATCAGCATATTTTGAACGAACCACTTGCCCAAATTACAAAACAAAATATAGATGATTTACAGAAAAGGCTGCCGAGTACGTCAATAATGGCCAATATTTTTTGGATCAAAATCCTCCAAGGTCACGGAGCATAAAGGTCTTCCCTATGTTATTTCTTACGGAAGATTTTTACCGATGGGACCTAGCTCGAAAAATACGAAGTTTGACAATTTTTTTCGGGCAATAGTGGACCCAATAATTTTTCTGTTAATTTCTAAATTAATAACTAGTTAGCCTGAATGAAATAATTTTTTTGAGTTTATCGGGTGAATACCCCTTAAGTAGCTTCGTTCACTATTTTGGGTACTCCCGTACCTGTGCTTGCTTGTCTGCGCCTGCGATATGCAAGTTTTTGTGTCAATTCAACGAATGTGTGATCAATGATTATATCAAGTACGACGGTGCTGCTGCTGTAGGACCATGTTCCCCCACTCCATGTCCTGGTTTGCTATTCGTCTCTGCCACGTGGGCTTCAGGTCCTGATAATGTGTCTCGCTCGTTAGACGCGAGCTATGCGAGGTGGCAAGGATGGCAAACCACGACATAGCTGCACACTTGGAAATTAACTGAAACTACCCGAATACTGAAGCTTTGTTCACTGCTGTTACGTGCTGGAAAGCATTTCGCTTGAGAAAGTATGTCCTGACTGAAATATGATCCATGCACTAGGTAATTAAAAGGGCGTGCCGCGTATGTGTAGTTAGGATATAGACTTTATCAGACTGTTAATTGCAATGAACAATACAAATGTGACGATTGCCAGAAAAAGGCATGACCCCGAACACAATTAATGTACAAACCACATTCGCAAATAAATGTTAACTTAAATGGCCTTACCATAACAATAATACAATAATCACTAAATGCATGTGTTTGTTTGTATGTGCGAATTTGAGTACGAGTGTGAGTAGAAAACTGTACCCCAAATACAAAAATTTATACAAAAAAAAAAAAAACGGCAGCCAAGCTCTCCTTCCAAATAAGTCTTCGGCTGTGAATGCTGTGAGATATAGAAGTTGAGCCAAGCATTTAATTCTTTCTCCCTAGTTTCGCATTGAAAAGAAGTAAGATCATTTCGCCTGTTGACGAGCGCCAAGCCAACCATTTTCGTGGTAAAAAAAAAAAAAATATTAAACACAAAATCATAAAAAAATTACTTGGCCATTGAATTTTCGTGGAAAAAAAAGTAAAAATTTTAAACTCAAAATCATAAAAAAAATTACTTGGCCATTAAATTTGTTAGTCAATGGCCAAGTAATTTTTTATGATTTTGTGTTTAAAATTTCTACTTTTTTTACCACGAAAATGGTTGGCTTGGCGCTCGTCAACAGACGAAATGATCTTACTTTTTTTCAATGCGAATCTAGGGAGAAAGAATGAAATGCTTGGCTCAACTTCTATATCTCACAGCATTCGCAGCCGAAGACTTTGGTAGGAGAGCTTAGCTGCCGTTTTTTTTTTTTTAAATTGTATTTGGGGGGGATATCACATATTTTTGTTGTTTGTATCATATCAAGGCGTAAAATACGTTAAATACGTTAAAGGTGGATACAGTGCCTTTAAAACAGATTGTCTAAGCTACCATCTTTTGTTTTTGTTTACAATCTGTAGTTGGCATTATACAATGTATTTTTAAATTTCCTATGGTTAATGTCGTCTTGGGTTTTTGTGTGAATGATTTGTTGACCGGACTATAACACATTGACGCATAATTTTAATCAGCAATTAAAATATTCAAATTGTATTAAATACGACCTAACGTTTTTCCCAAAGTTAAGGGTGGTAGGGAACAGTGGGGTGAAATATCGCTTGACTCCCGGCGGATTATTATGTTTCATATTATTATGTACCATCATGCCAAATTTCATACTGATAACTCGTTCGATGTCTTCATGGTGAATGCTGGAAATCAAGGTAAAAATGATATAAATCTATTAGGGATGGCGGATGAAAAAATGTGTTTTAGGAAATGAGAATAGGCCATTGGGTTAAAACACATTGAAACATAATTTACTAGTTTGAATAAAAATTCTATTTTTGGTTAGAGCTATTAATTATTCCAATTTTAGGGGATGATTTAGGGGGTGTTGGGGGTGGAATATCGCTTGCCTCTCGCGGATTATTTTTCATATTATTATGTACCATCATGCCAAATTTCATGCTGATAACTCATTAGGTGCCTTCATGGTGAATGCTGGAAATCAAGGTAAAAATAATATAATCTAAAATGGATGGGGGTTGAAAAAATGTGGTTTAGGAAATGAGAATAGGCCGATTGGGTTAAAACACATTCAAACATTATTTTAATAACTAATTTGATTAAAAATTCAATTTTGGGTTAGAGCTATGAATTATTCCAATTTTAAGGGATGATTTAGGGGGTGTTGGGGGTGGAATATTGCTTGGCGGAAGTATGTGAGTCTGAGGTCATCTAAGTATGGTCCAAGTTTCATTGTTCTAAGATGTACCGTTTTCTCTGTAGGCTCTTATTTCTCTCCGTCAGAATCCCCCCCCCCCCCCAAACCATGCAACCACCCAGCCAGCCGGAAGATTTTCGTCAAATTGTACGCACTTTTTTTGACACAGTACTGGTTATCGGATCGGGCTGATTTTTTTTGGTATGTCATGGACCACATATCAGGTCATAATTATACTGAGTTTCAAGATTGTAAATCTTTCGGGACGGCGTGTGCTGATAGCCGAAAAACCCCCAACTCGCGTAGGAGTAAACAGGGTCGAGTTATCATCGCCTACTAGCAGTCACGTGCGCTTGGCTGCCGGCGAACGACCGTCGCCCAAAATGTGACTACTTTGTAAGAAGAAATTATTCAATGTGTCCGAATGCTGTTTTTTGCACATTATTAGACGAGTGAGCGCAGAGAACGTAGTCTACAATTCAACTCAACTGGCACTTCGGTCATTCTGTTTGTAGCTGTGTGGCTGTGTGAGTGTTCTAAAAAAATATATTGCGCTGAAATTTTAAACAGACATCTGGTACGAGTTAACTGAAAACTGCTAACAAAATCAGCTAGATCCATTGCGATTTAAACCTACAAGTAATAATTAATTGAAAAATAGGCTGCAAATATGTGGAATATTTTTATTTGTTATTTGTCAGGCTGTGAAAATTGCATACAGTGACCAAGGTGTATCGAATCTTGCACGCCCTAGGTACCCCCAAATTCCGCTCGGAGATTGAGTAAACCTTGCAATCTTACACGTATTTCGTACTGGCTATGTTTTCCATAGTATTGTCACAGATGATAGACTGCACTGCGTTATATGCATTTCAAAACATGTTTTATATTTTAAAAATATAATCCAGAAATTACAAAATCTTTCCCGACCCGGGAATTGAACCCAGGTCTACCACCTTCCGGGTATAAAGACGCCTTATCCAACTAGACTAGGAAAACGCCAAAGTTGTTGTTAGACGATTGAGCGAGTCATGTGTTGGATACTTGGGAACATCTGCATACAAGTTGATTGATATATAGGTATAAATGATATGGTTTTGAGTTTATTTTTTATATGGGCGCGTCAACTGTAAGGCCATAATGCGCCACTACAGCCTATGACAGGCTAGGGAGGAAAGACCAACGCTGTCTAGATCCAGTCTTAGGTATAGGGGGAGAAAAGGGAATGATACCGGGTACTCATCACATGGCTCACTCACTCGTCTAACAACGACTTTGTCGTTTTCCTAGTTAGGTATATCATAATGTTTTTATGTACGCTATGAAAGTAGTAAAATATGAAGCGCTTTCACCAGATTTTGATCGTTATGTTTTATTTCGAAAATTTTCGATTGTCAACAAATGGACGTTTCGTTCATTGTGACACACATATTTTGTGGTACTCAACTTAGTATCTTTACTCTTACCCAGGTGTTTTAAAATTATCATGTATTTACTCATGTGACAGTAAATACCACAAACTTTGATTTTATTATTTTTCATTGGCTACGTGCAAAGTGATCATAGTTTGTGTTGCCTTCTGACGTGTCCTAGTCACAAAACTGACGTATGAAATCGCGTGTGTTTTTACATTTCCTAAAAATGTTTGTGCTTGTTTCTATTAAAGATAGTCAATATGCACGTGTTTCACGTCAAGCAATTTTTTTCTCCTCCTGCTTTTCAGAGTGCGACAAGCGTTTGGCTACATAATGTAATTGACATAGTATTAAAAAGTGAAAACACTTCGTTGTTGATGCTGTTCTTCTCAAGTTTTAAGTTTATTTTTCGTAAACCAACTTAACAACGCAATGACCACATTTTTGTTCGACGCTTGAATTCACTCGCTATGTGTGTACAGCTTGTTTGTCTTTATAAAACAACCTTTATATTTGAACATTGAGTTATCAAACAATACAAACCGCCAAAGGGTATTTTTGCTTTTAATATTGAACTGTGTAAACCCTTTAGAAATGTGTTTGGTGTATGTGACGTTCGTTAATATGAAGGATCTAATAAATGCATGATATGTTTCATGCTATTTTACACGAGGTCGTTTTTGTAGTGGTTAAGGAAATCCTCAGCGGCCTCCGCTTCCAGCCGTGATCCCTCTTCCCTCGTACGAGCAAACAGAAGCGTGGCAGCGGTGTTTCCCGCCGCGCCGACCGATAAGCCGACCGCGCGCGCGCGCATGCGCACCACTCGAGGGATTCCCCTAGATCACCTCGCTGCGGCCATTAGAGAGGAAACACAATGTTTCAGCGTGGTTACCTTGGATTTGTGATCTGGAGTTGGTTGCATTAATAGTTAACATAGTTTTTGGAAAAGCAACAATAACAAAAAGAGGAAATATTGTGTTTGTATTGGTCATTTTAACTGAATGAAGTTATTGAATTGAATCAGGCTAAAACAATAAACCTAATAATGTCGATATAATTCTAACAATTCATTTTTTTACATTGTAAATCATAGCACACAATAAACTGAGCATATTGAGTCGAGAGCGATTTTGTGTATTCTGTCATATTATAGGTTTCTAGAACCTTTGATGTTACATAATTTTACAAATTAACATAATTTGTCTTAGCTCACATTTGATTGCACAAGTGGTTTAGCCAAAACAGGATTAAATTATGCCCAAATGCAAGCCAATGTTGTAGTATATATGCGCATGACAACTTTATTAAATCATACCTTCTTATTTTTTCCTAATTGCTCAATGACACAACTAACTAGAGTGTCGAATACACTACTTATTTAATTAATATCATGGTGATGTAATGTACGACGATATCATCCTTTCTCTCTCACACAGTAGTTTATGTTTGCCTGCCACAAACACATTCCAGATTGTGTGAGAAGCGTATTATAATCGGTAAATTAATGTAGGTTTGAGATTCAATTAAATTGCCAATCAACTATGTCAACATAGGTAGACTGTTACTTGACCATCGTGCAGGGGAGGGGTCGCGTTGATTCCCCCAAGCTAATACATTGAGGTATTGTAATCTACAGACAATGGTAGACCCAAGCAGGCCACAACCTCCACTCAGGTCACCATGCTCCACTGCACTTATTAAAATAGATCTGACTTCAAGATTCAAGAGGAAACAATTTCTGAAGCTTGATTTAATTATACACGCATTGCTCGTTTTCTCGTTTTGGTATAGACGGGGATGTTTTTTTTATTTTTATATCTGCTACCTAAAATGAATTCAATTACTGGCAATTAAGTTGTCAGCACCCCGATTTTAATTTCATTAATTCAATGTACACGCGCGAACAGAACTCATGGGTGTAGGTCGGGCACCTCTATTTTAATAACGCTTCTTATGCACATGTTTTGTTATCAAACATGCGTGGATGATTGTTGTTATAACACTCATCTTTGTGTTGATTGATTTATTTTGATAGCCTCCTAAGACGCAAGGCGACTAATATAGAGCGACAATACAGTCCTATGCACTATGCATCCCATTTGTACAGAATCACATACATACGAAAATCCAACGTCACAAAATATAAGACAGACAGATTAAGATAACACAGGCAACATAAACAAATAAAACATAAATAACTTATTACTAATATAACATGCAAAGTATGTAGGGTCTGAGCCAAACGATTTATCCGATGAAACAAGTTGTTAGCATGTCACCTAAAGTTTCCCGCTTAATATTATAAAATGGAAATCTCACGCTGGCTAGTGTTATGGTTTTCATGAGCAACTGATTCGAAGACGTATCCGAGTTACTCACGAACTAATCCAATGCATTACAGATAAGAAACTTCGAGACTACGTCACTCAACTCAACAACTGCATGAGTTGTTGGGCAGCAATTGTTTCCAAGCAAGGGGTGGACTTTCCGAGGTCGGCTTCTGCTGTGAAAGAGGCAATGACATATTTTTGTCCAAAGTCTCCAACTTGTGCCAACTGTCCAACTGCAAACGTAGCTCCGTACACAATTCAAGTTCAATTTACGCTGTGATGCATGCTTTTTCTGATAGATTATCGTTATTGTATAACTAGCTACTCGATTAGCGAGATCACATAGCCATGGAATGTGAAGCCAATGACTGTCAATCAATCATCGAAGCTGTAATGTGTAATTTGTTTTTGTGGTTGACCCCCCGGACACAAACAAATGTGTAGGACTTTTTGCTGCCTACTGACCAGCAATTTCCACACGTATAAACCAATTAATATTTCGGACTTCAAATATTGAACATTGGAAACATGCAGTGTTTCTGATATAAGCAAGTTTTTCACAAATCCTACAACGAAAAATGAAATGAAATGCCTTGTGGATTTATAATAGTATTGAGTGTAGAACGGTTCTTGATTGGAAATAGGATTCATAACGACTTAATCACGATCTAGCGCGATGTAATATGTAAGTGATGCGATTAGCTTCTACAGTCAACACCCGTGCATTGCCTCCCACCGAGAGTCAGATTTAGCAATAACGCCTCATTTACTCATCAAGCTTATTTAAAACTACTATACAATGCAACGTCTAGGCCTTCGCTTCGGTCACTCTCCTTATAATGTTTCTTGGAATCACCCTGTCAACACGTGGGATGGGCAGTGTGCATTGTTCAGCTCTCGGTTGAACGTTTATCATTTATTAAAAAGCATTGATTCCCCTAATAAGGCTAGCAGCCAGTGTGGCGCTCCTGAGATAAGCCCGGCAAGTGTTATTAGACATGGAAATTACTATTGTCCACCATGGGAAATTATACGGACCCACCTTCTGCACGTCGCAGATGCAGCGCGCGTTGACTCTGTAATTTCATCGGGAGAATATTACAAGATTAAAACGTCTATATGAGAGGGCGACCCGCGCAGTATGACGCGGGCTAGAGCTGTTGTTTTATACTTGCAGGCTTGATACCGGAGATTAGACGGAACGGTGCTTGCGATGCAGCATAATTTCATTTAAATCACATTTTTATTCCTTATCAACCACACTTATCTTTAAATTGTTGTCCACACATATATATTATGACATAATATCAAGTATCTAAGCTTCTAGGCTATATAAACGCAAAGTATATGCAATACGCAGTAAGTAAAGCAAGTGAATGCAACAATTCAAATTTAGATACTGAAATTGGAAATTAGGCTTAATCTAGTATCTTATGACGTGTGAATATTTAATATTATTTTCTCAACAGTAATAAATGTCAACTATGTGCGACGGGCAAAAGCTGCAGCCTACTTGCTATATATAGGAGAGACTAATAATAATATGTTGATATGGCCGAAATAAAGTGCAATACAAACACAAACACAAAAACATATTATATATTAAATTATAAATATCTGACAAAAAATATAATAAAATAATAAAATAATAAAAAAAAACATGAAGTAAAATGTATTCGACAGTAAAACTGTAAATAGATAAACAATAAGATTACATAGTGTTGTCAATATGTGAAGTTCTAAAATATATATATATGTGTTAATTGCGGTCTGCCACATTAATTAAAAGCATTGGAATGTAACGTGTGTGAATGGGTGTGCCATGTTTAAAACAAATTATCTCTTAATCTAACACCTTGGTTTTATTGAAGATCGCAGTTAATGAGGAATCGTATAACGCACGTTCAAGTTGTCGTGGACTTACACAATTTAGCTTGACACCTTTTCATTCTTATTTAGAATTTTTTTTACACTTTATTTTTACTTGGGTTAAATGTGTTTTCGTTTAAGGCGGCATTAAAAAAAAATTGTGTAAGTTATGTTAACTTTTTCAGATTGGTATAATAACAATGTCGTGCTGTCACACCATGCGAGTATTCACACGTGCCGGTTTGTACGCTACACAATCGCAGTCACATCGCAGTCTGCACTCTGCATACCACAACATATTTAGATTTTTACTTTTAAGTGTCATTTTCATTTGGCGCTAGAACATTGCATTCTTTTTAGTACTAGGAAAACGCTTAAGTCCCGCCGCGTTGTTGGATGAGCGTAATTGGTGCATTGAGCTGCCAAGTGTTATGCGGATTTTCTGTTGTTCTGTGAAAAATCATTACTAAGTTGAATATTTTTTTGAAAATTAATTTAAATTAAATAAAAAAATAAACTTTAATCTTTAATTTATTTAATTAATCGTAATTTTAAAAAAAGAAAAAAATCGTAAATTTTCGATTTTCATAAGAAATAATTATTCGATTGTACTCAAATTTCACACGAAAAAATCATTACAATCGGATAAAGCATGACGAAAAAATCATTACAATCGGATAAAGCATGTAGGTGTTATAAGTCAAAGAACTGTTGTAAAAAAGAAAAAACCCGTAAAATTTCGATTTCCATAAGAAATAATTTTTCAATTGCGCTCAAATTTCACAAGAATATCTTAATTCATAAAATTATGGTTCTGTGAAAAAATTATTAAAATCGGATAAAGCATGTAGGTGTTATAAGTCGAAGAAATTTTTAAAAAATCGAAAAAAATCGTAAAATTGCGATTTTTATGATAAATAATTTTCCGATTGTGCTCAAAAACGTGGCAGTTCTAAGTTCAGAGATTTCGAAGGCCTCCATAAAATTTCATCGCAATCGGAGTATTGGTTTAGCCGGAATCGTGCTAACAAACAGACAAAAATACAAAAAGAAAAAAAGAAAAAAAAACATTCCGGATTTTTTTCTCCAGTGTAGTGAAATGGAATCTTCGCTTCGCTCGCTACGCTCATCCAACAATCTTGTTTAGAAAAACTAATTATAGACCTAGAATCGTTATTTCTCACACTGTAATACCTCGTTTTCTGCCATCAAAATCAAAATCAAAAGTTGGTAACTATTTTATAATATGCATTACGTTATATTTCACTATTATCACAGATAATAGAGTACCACGTAGTATTGGGTTAAAATACACCAACATTTTCTTGCTTTTCGAATGAGAATTGAAAAATAAATATACTCCGCCAGTAAAAAACGGTACCTACCTGCTTGTTATGAACCATTGTAGCATCCGTTGTATCCCGACCATTTATTTTCTATACTAGGAAAACGCTTAAGTCCCGCCGCGTTGTTGGATGAGCGTAATTGGTGCATTGAGCTACCATGTGTTATGTGGATTTTCTGTTGTTCTGTGAAAAAATCATTCCTAAGTTGAAGATTTTTTAAAAATTAATTTAAATTAAATAAAAAATAAACTTTAATCTTTAATTTTTTTAATTAATCGTAATTTTAAAAAAGAAAAAAAATCGTAAATTTTCGATTTTCATAAGAAATAGTTATTCGATTGTGCTCAAATTTCACAAGAATATATTAATTGATAAAATTAAGGTTCTGTAAAAAAATCATTACAATCGGATAAAGCATGTAGGTGTTAAAAGTCAAAAGAATTGTTTTAAAAAAGAAAAAACACGTAAAATTTTGATTTTTATACGAAATAATTTTTCGATTGCCCTCAAATTTTACACGAATATCTTAATTCATAAAATAAAGGTTCTGTGCAAAAATCATTAAAATCAGATAAAGCATATAGGTGTTATAAGTCGAAGAAATTTTTTTAAAAATCGAAAAAAATCGTAAAATTGCGATTTTGATGGGAAATAATTTTTTGATTGTGCTCAAAAAACGTGGCAGTTCTAAGTTCAGAGATTTCGAAGACCTCCATAAAATTTCATCGCAATCGGAGTATCGGTTTAGCCGGAATCGTGTTAACAAACAGACAAAAATACATAAAAAAAAAGAAAAAAAAAAAAAAAACATTCCGGATTTTTTTCTCCAGTGTAGTGAAATGGAATCTTCGCTCCACTCGCTACGCTCGCTACGCTCATCCAATAATATATATGTATAGTTATATCATGGAGTTTAAATAGGTTATATATTATAAAATCATGGTTTCTCTAAATTGTCATATTTAATTGTTGACATGCTCTTGATCTATGGTTGTGTTTAGATCCGTCTTCGAAAACAGAATTAGACTATAAGGTAAGCAAACATTGGAAACGGGTAAATATTTGGAACAAAATCTGTATTGCAAAATAAGGTACCTGATATGGCAACGAAAGTATAAATGACGCAATACTCGATTACAGCTACAAGTAAAATACCTACTTCAACTTTAGTGTCAAAGAAGCTTAATTAGAAAAATGGCAAACTTTTAAAATTCAATTTCTTTACATTTAATTATCACCACGCTTCTAGTCAAAAATACACATATGTTCGTTAATTAAAATGTCTACATCACTTAGTGAAACCATCAGTGGACCGATGGGAAGAGTACGCGCGCAATTAATTATATAAGTGCCTTAGACTTACGGTATGCCATTTTGTCTATAGTATAGTAAATAATATTGCAGGCACAAAACATATTCTTGAGGTTTGAGTTTACTATTTTCATAGAAGAACGGCAATGCACATACAGAATGTTAACATCAAAATATGTCGTTCTCGTTACTCATATCAAAATGTACTGTATTTTATTGACCACAAATAGAAGACTACGACACCATCCCAGTCAAGTATCTAACGTTTTATTTAAAAAAAATATATTTTTCAGTCCGTGGCTAAGATTTGTACTTTGTAAATTGGAATACCTCCAACCGAGAAATGATTTTCCATCGTGTTCTGTTTTGGTCATGTTGCTTTTTGTCTTAGTTATTCCCCTGACCTAATTTCCCCGAGATCTAGACTAAAGATAGACCACACAAATTAATTCGCAGTTGCTGTATACTGAGTATGGGTATAGGAAATGTAATGAGGCGCCGTTGTCTGTCAAATTGTTCTCCGAAGTCACCGACGCAGGTGTCGTAGAAGTTTCACTCTTAGTCTTTGTCCAGCTACCAACGCGAAGTTGTATTTGCATCAAGAACATGACCCAGTTAACAATACTCACTTCTTCCTACTCGAATTTATTTTTAATTAAATTTCTCTGCAATTTTATTCGAGTATAGTTGCTTGATTTTGCAATGCATTGTTTTATTCACCAGTTAGATATTATGATTTATTTTGCTCAGAACGAGTGCAAGTAATCAGTTGAAGTTTTTTAATCCGCTTGAAGTTTGCTAAGCTTTTCTGTTGATGGTATATGTTTATGATTTAAAATGAAAATATGGATTAAAGAGGCGTCGGAAGAGGAAAGCCATCCCCCTCCCCCCTCCACCGTCCCCCTTCACCACAACAAAAAATAATCAAATGTCTTAATTGTTGTGAATAATGTAAGAAATATGATTATTTAAAAAAAGTTTTGAATGTAATTTTCAGGGAAACATTCGAAATCTATGACCTACCCCGTTGGTAAGTGCTATCAAAGCAGCCAATACAGTCTTATTATTAATTTCAATCCTGTTCTATTTGTAATCCATTTCCAATCCATAATAATCATGCAAAATTTTCAGTGTTGTCACCTGTTTTGTTGAGAGCAGTAAAACACATCCACCCACTGAGATTACTACTCGGTAAATCGAGATATACATAAACCTGTGACGGGCACGAGTTGCACAGTGTTGCTCTACCTACACAACAAAATTGGTGTTATTATAGGATCTAAGTACTAGAAATGGCATCTTCTATCCTAACACTGCAGCAAAAGCTTTAATTTCATTCGACACACAGGGCATATATGAGCACCAAAATAATGGTTGCATGCTAGTCTGGCATTATGGTCTAACACCAGTTTCTAAAACCAGACACTTGACAAATTTGTTTTGTACATAATTATTGAAGTTATACAATCATCAAGGTGTCAAAGTCAGGTGATTGTATGAATTTCTAAAATAACATGAAACTTACAATTTCACGTGTGCTCTAAAAAAAACTTGTGTAGTATTGACATTCTTAACTAGGCCGCTTCGCGAACGCTCTTTTTAGTCGCGTTGATGGATGAGCTTTTTTGTAAGTTTTAGTTTGCGTGGGATCACTTTACCTTTGCAAGTGCTTTTTGAATGCATTGTAGGTGATTGTTGTCAAGTTTCTATTGTTACTTGTTAATTGTTATTACTAGGAAAACGCTTGAAGTCCCGCCGCGTTGATGGATGAGCTTTTTTGTAAGTTTTAGTTTGCGTAGGACCACTTTCCTTTACAAGTGCTTTTTATTGCATTGTAGGTGATTGTTGTCAAGTTTCTATTGTTACTTAACCTCAAAAACTCATATTAAAACCTTTATTCTATGGATTCTGGCTAACTTTTTCAACATTTTCTTTCGGAAAGCAATACATCACCATTACCTTAATGTCCATGTGAAATATGAACGTTGTAGCCCTACCCGTTTGGTCAGAATCGGCCCAAATGTCACGAAAACATCGCACTAAAAATCGGGAAAAAATTGTAAAAGTACGATAAACATGAGAAATATTTCTTCGATTGTACCCAAAAACGTGGCAAGTCTATAAGTTCAGAGATTTCGAAGGTCCCCTCAAATTTTCATCAAGATCGCATATGCCGTTTGCCCGGTAGAGAGCGAACAAACAGACAGAAAAAAAAGAAAAGAAGAAAAAAAACACCCGAGCTAAATTTTTTGGGGGTCGGTGAAATTGAAATCTTCGCTTCGCTCATCCAATAAACCTCAAAAAACTCATATTAAAACCTTTATTCTATGGATTCTGAGTAACTTTTTCAACTTTTTCTTTCAGAAAGCAATACATCGCCATTACCTTAATGTCCATGTAAAATATGAACGTTGTAGCCCCACCCGTTTGGTCAGAATCGGCCCAAATGTCACGAAAATATCGCACTAAAAATCGTAAAAGTACGATATTCATGAGAAATATTTCTTCGATTGTACCCAAAAACGTGGCAAAGTTCAGAGATTTCGAAGGTCCGCTCCAATTTTAATCAAAATCGCATATGCCGTTTGCCCGGTAGAGAGCGAACAAACAGACAAAAAAACAAAAAAAAAACAAAAAAAAAACAAAACAAAACAAAACAAAAAAAAACATCCGAGCTAAATTTTTTGGGGGTCAGTGAAATTGAAGTCTTCGCTTCGCTCATCCAACTATGTATGCCTCAACTCTAGCGTTATAGAGATGGTATTTTCTAGTCGAACAGGCAGTGCAATCTTCCCCGTCTTCACACGTTATAAACAATGTCAATGTGTAAACAAACCAACAAATGAACAGAACTGAATTAAATCTGTTGCCCATTTGTTGCCTTCATAGCTCAGTTGCCTATGGACAGCAGAAGTCTCGGGTTCAATGCCCGGTGGAGACACTTGTTTTATTTCTGTCTAAAATGTCGATACTATAATAAAAATATATTTTTTAAGTTTATGTCACACATGTGTACATTCGTTTTAACATTCCCCCTTTTGTATGCTACAGAAGCGCTATATTTTTCTTTAATCGTGTTTATATTAACGTATAAAACGTGAATGGCGTTAATATTCGATTAGCACCATCTATTAACCTGCGATCATCACAGAGTGGCTCGTTGATTGTTTGGTGGTGACAGGCGTGCATTGAACCATACTTGATGAGCAGCCGTGCATGCTCTGCCAGGGCGCCCCGGGCCGTGGCCCACTCGACAGTGTACGTGGACCCTAACCTAACCTGTGTCATGATAGCGTACACAGAGGGGATAATTTCCAATAGGCCATGCACGGTCTAGCTAGCATAATATCGGATGCTGTGAATATTGAATTCCCTCATAGCTAGTGTTCCACTGGAATGTCAATTTACCTCCGTTTGTGTGGTAGTCGACTGATATTGAATTATACTCCGCTTTGCGTTTCATGTCAATGTAGCGTGGAATGACAATCACTTTGTGCGATAAAACTTGACTGTGTAATCGATTAGAGGGCGGAGAGGATATTTGTGGTCAAGTTGTTTATAATTCAACGTTTTATATTTCACATGCTATACGTTTATTTTCCCTCATCTATAAAAAAAGCAAATTTATGGAATTTATCTTGAACTCATTTAATATATTATGTGCTTGATAAAATACCTATTCAAATTATTAAAGTAGAGGTGACTTATCTGTTAACACCGAGACTAGCACCTAAAACTGAACCACACATTCCAATTTACGTTTAATATCTGTACGTACGTACGTACGAGAGAGAGTAAATTTCACGCAACAGCAACAGACTTTTCAAGTTCGCGCGCTGCCAAGTTTGTTCAGTTGCTAAGAGATGGCGCCAGCCGTATTTCTACACGTTAGAACTGTTACGAAACACTCGCCGCTAAGTAATTGTAGCCTATTTGTGAACGAACATACACACACGGCCACAAGCCAACGAAAGCATTGTAAAACTAAATGATATTACTTTATAATTTACATCAAATTAGCAAAGAGTGTTTATGAGTTCTGGCACCGAACCATAAAATACTATATTATTACTAATCAACTTCTCGTAATCCAGTGCTAAGGGTTGCATTCGTCAATGCACGAAAAACAACCAAGGAGTGTTTTCCAATTTTTTTATAATATAATAACAAACAATGTCAATGTGAGGACAGGTAAAATTTTTATTTTATTGAGTAGTTTTATTTGAAGAAAAAAAACACGTAATTACGTGTGCTGAATTACTGTGTGCAATTGCACAGATAATTTCATATTCAGTTGTCAAATTTTCATTCTTCTCGAGAATTGACAACTGAAAATCAAAACAAAATTTTTAGTATTTCGTATAAAATATTTTATTTTTTTTCAAAGAAGGGTTTTCTGTATGATGGGGGTAAATGTAAATATGACCCGCGGGCCGTGCGTGGATGCGGGTTCATCCTGCCCCCCACCCAGGAGCACATGCCCCCTCGCCATGCACCGGAACCACGCAATAAGGGCTGCGAGGCGCCACCTAATCTGCCTACACACACCAAACAATGAGCGTCTAACAACACTACACTGCATGCGCTATCTCGTTACGTCTGCTAAACGCTTTCATAGGGATTGTTTTTATGTGCTATCACAAAGGTGGGTGCAGTACTGTGGCGTAACAGAATGTAATAGCATATGCACAACTGAATAATGTAAGCACAATATAGCTTTGCTTGCATAATGTAGGTCTGCAATCATTGTTGCGATTTTATTTTTATTTCAAGTACAACTGCGAATTTTGATATTTTTCACCGACGGGAAAAATTGGGGGTTATAGCAAGACAGATATTATTATTCTACGGACTGAAAAAATATAATTTGAAGAAGGGATATAGACAAGTCAGAAAATTTTTATTTTATTTTATGTCCTAGACATATAATGACATGAAGTTTAGTTTGCTCTTTAATTGGGCATTAATCTAGATTCAACGAAATATCTATGCACACCTGCATTTGCGTGTTGTTTGGACGCACTCTTGCAAGCGAAGATAATACATTCGTAGCGCAATTAAAAGACGAGTCAAAGCTTTGACCAAGGCCATCCTAGTTGATTAAAACATGTTTTTCGGACAAATTGAAGTCTTCACACCATTTTTTGCATGCGCGTTCCATAAAGTTAAAAGCATCCGTATGTATAAATAGGCATTTTTTAAATTTGAATTATTCAAACATGTAATAGAAAGACACCGATTTTAGAATGCTTCTAACAATATAACTGGATGTTCAATGATCATTATTGTTTGTTTTAATAGGCTATTACTTGGTTTGGTCTCCAGCTTACGGTATAGGATGTATGCAGGATAATGATTTTACATGCCATGATTTAACAGCTATGTTATGAATTAGGGATTATAAAATTACTCGAAAACAATTTCCAAATAGCAATTTAAATAAACCCTACAAAATAAAACCAACTTAAATACATATACACAGATCATACACATAATATGATGTTAAAAAAATTATGTCTACTTAGAGCTAGGACAATCGAGAGAGTAAACTTACTGATTTATGTAATGTTACTTTGCATTGTAAGTCGTTTCTCTCCTCCCTCCCCCCTCAAATAACCATACACTTGTTCGAGTTCCCTTCCCTACTCTTTACCTGTATTGACTGGAATCGATCCAACAACCTCGTATTATGTGCACCCTCGACCATAATTAAATCAAGGTGGTGGGTAAATTGAAAAAAATATCTTTCAATGTAAATAATAAATTTAAATATGGGTTAAGTAGATATAACTAGACCCATTGATTTTATTATTGTCGATGGTGTACAACTGTACATGGATCTGTCGCGGTACAGTACATAGGCTATAGCTTAGTGAAAACCATTCGTTTCTTTCTCACGCCAGTGCCAAGATTTGTATGGTCAGTTAGATATTCAAATTTGTCATTTTTCCAAAAGTCAAATTCATTCCTTCATTATCTTTCTCGAATATCTGCATTGTCCTCTCGCCATCAATCGGCCACCGGTTGGTATATCAGAGCAGAGCGGGTCATCATCTGACAGCTCTAGGTGGGAGTGGAATGTCTTACATCACAACTCTCAGATCTCTTTGTCCTCGGCTATGATCTACTCGCCTCAAGTTCAACGGCCCTCGACTTTGGTATTTATTTCCTAGCAACACACATTTCATATTTTTTCTTCGTCGTGTTTTTATTTTTATTTTTGTTCGTCGTCTCTCGAGACCTACCGAAAAGCACGCGTGAGAGTCTGGACTGTGTGTGTGATGGCGCACGGTCGCCGCTGAAGATGGGAGTCAGTCAGGAAGTTTCCGTCGTCGTACTAGAGTTGAGGTTGAGGAGAGGCCACAAACGCTGATGTTTCCCCACTGGCCAACTGAATGAATGAAGCACAATGTATGTAACAACGAGAAACAGAAGCTTCGAGATTCGGATTCCAACCATGATGGTTCAGGCGCAGATTGTCCGAACCGTTTTTGTTCACTCTTTTCTGATGTCAGTAAATTAGTGTACAAGAGTCTTGAGATATCACTTCCCTCGTGGAAATGCATGCACATCATTGAATTGAACAAAATTGATCGTCCATATTTTTAAAGATCGAATAATAATGATATTTTGTAAGAACCATGCCCACTGCCCAGTACAACATGCTTCTTCTCTGGTCTGGTGAATATGCGAGGACAGTTGGCAGGGAATGTGCAACCAAAGGTTTTTTATTTTTATATCACTAATTCCTAGAGAGAGCTCACTATTTTCTTGACCGAGTGGCACCCTTCAGTGAGGATTCGTGGTTATTATACAGCTGAAATGAAGCTTGAGCCTATAGCACGTGCAAGCGTTGAGCTATTCTGTCACTCGCTTCACAAGCATTATCAATACAGAGCTCCGTTTATGGACCGAAAGCTTCGGAAAGATACCCTGGATCTGCAATAATTGCAATACAGCAGCCCCAAATAGCCTAGTGGCAAATTATTTCCCTTCTCCGCCAACCTGATGTTGCTCTCTGAAGTTGCGTTTTACCTTCCGTATTTTACACTTACAGTATTCCTTAGTGCTTCACGAAGGGAGGTTTTCTTATTCTTCACACAAACAGGCACATTCGATATAGGTGTCTTAAAATACACACACAATAATATATTATATTTCTCGGTTGCGTTTAAATAGTAATTTATCTAAATTAAATGAAAATATAGGCTTTTTTAAACCTTGGTTTTATAGTAGCGACCATGACGCTGTTATGTTAGTACTTTAGACAGAAATTAAAAAAGTGACTACACCGGGGATCGAACCCGGGACCTTGATATATATCTCGATTTATATATACACTAAAAGGGGGTTGCAGATATGCGAAAAGTAAACAAACCCCAAGCCAGTGCTTGTATGCTCGGGAGTCGAACCCGCGACATTCTGCGCTGAGACAAGTGGAGTGGGTGTCTTGTGTCTGCCCCTGGTAATTAGGCTACCCACTCTTCGCGCTCACCTTCATACGTCTGGCTGGCTGGCTAGCTCTTCTGTCTTCACAATGCACAGTACCGATACATTGACCTCTCAATGATAATAGGATTCAAGTCAGGTACCGTTTTGTTTGGGATCGAGGCGTCATAAATCCAAGACTTGTCTGGGGAATCAGGAAGACTTATTCATAATATTTAATTTCATGGTATATGATATTGTAATACCGCGCATATGTGAACTAAAATCGTCATTACGATGTATTGTACGGACATTAAGGAAGTGCAATTGTATTGCTCATTGTGCAAGCAAGTGAAAATAAAGTGGCAAACTTTAGATTTAATTCGTAAAACTATAGAAATGCCCGACATTCCTGTGCGTTACAGGTTGAGATGGTCGTGACGTGAACCGATCTGACCTGGTGACCTGGAGGTGTGACCGACGAACTCTGTAATGTAGGCAATTAGAAGAGCAAGATGGGCCAGATAAGTCTCACCGGGTTCAGATGGAGATAGCGCTATAGTTAGGAGGTGGGCTGTACCGGCTTGTAAACCGAATAAGACTAGAATAGAACAACCGACACGACGTAGTAAAAAACCTGTTACTCTCAAGAACAAATCGTTTGGGCAAGGGAGAATGTAATTGAAACGTTGATTACTGTCAAGTGCATGTAATACACGAACATGAGATAAATCATTTATTAGTAGGTACACGGGTGAAAGGTCTGCTAAATATATATTTTTAAATACAGTGAATTTTAGTATGTTTCTTTAAAATACATACGGCCATACCACATGGTGGTGCATACGGTTGGGAAGAAGGACCAAAGAGCTTCTAGGGAAGCAAAGAACACGGGGTCGACTCCCGCCGAATGCATGTATGTTTGTAGCAGTAAAGTCCTCATCGCAGTCTCTTTTATAATTTCAAGATGCACAACATTCTATACTACAAAAAGTAGAGCATTTTGCTCTACTTGCGTATATTATATCAATAAATTCTTATGATATAATATACGAGTTCCTTACGTTGCTATAAAAAAACGTGACGAATCCAAAACCCAAACATCAATATCCTTGTAAGCATAGCAATAAATGTTATATGCAATAATTCGTTAATATCTAACTTAGAGTAAAAAAATTAAATTAAATTAATGTAAATAAAATTAGTTGTGTTTTGTGTGTTAGATTTCTGGGTATCTTTCTAAACATTACAACTTCACAACATTGCAGAGGTCGTACATAGAACAGAAGCAAAACGAAATAAAGTAATTTTGCAGTTTTCTAAAATTAAAATATATGTGGAAGCAATTACGAAAGTAAAGTGTGGAAACGAAATAGGAATATTTATTTACACCTACTGATCTGTCGAACTCGGACCGGACTGTTCAATACTTAGCACGAAATAATGTGTAAAAACTTTTAAATTCCTGAGAATGACTTTACCGACATTGTTTTTTACTTCCTCCCCCCCCCCTCCCCCCCTTTCTCCTATCAAATTCAGTATTTGGGCTTCGCAAAAGACCGCGTTTAGTAAAGACGCTCACAAACTGCACCTCCATGTTCGTGGTAATTTAGCTCCTTGACAGTATCGAAATTAAATGACGCGCGAACCATAGCTGAACTGAAGGACCAACGATAAGATTCAAAACCAGTTCCAACTTATTTGTTATATACCAACTATACAATACGTTGTCCGTCAAATGAGTTATTATAATATAATAATAGATTAACATAAAAAACAAAACACAAACAAACCCAGGCAAACAATATACACACACGAGACTTACAGTTATGTGTCCTTTGGTTGAACTCGCTTTTGACGAGGCTTCGTTCGTGGCATTGTGTATCCTGTGCTAGCTCACGACAACGACAAGAATTCATTAACTAACAATTAGCATGTGCTCGCGTTGTGTTATTGATGTGTTCCGTATTTTACAGTTTTAACCGGGACATCGAACTGAAAATATTTTTATTTCGCTTCACGATAATTAAATGTCTTGGGATGTGCATAAAATACGCATTTTTTAAACACATCAGGAGTAGATTTTTAAACTACTAAAATACAGCGTTGTTCTACATTGTAGTGTTCACCCGAGCCTGCATACTTGTCTCCGTTATGCGTGTCTCTTTATATACCGGGTACAAGTCAATTAATTTTGATTTGATTGAACGAATTCTTATACATTATTTTTAAAGAGCAAAAGTTCCCTATACAACACTTTTCAGTTCGTCCGTCCGTCTGTGCGTGTGTCACGTCTCACGACAAGATCGAACACGACCTCCTATTCGGATGCGTTTTTTGTTGACCTTGACCATCAACAAGGCCGATATACGCGTTTCCAAGTAGTCGTTCGTTAGGCCTTGATGGGTGACCTATAAGGTCGATAAAAGTAGTTGGCGCGTCACGTAGTTGGGGACGTAGTCTAACCAAGTAACCCATGTTTGCTGTGCACTCAATAAGGAATTAATAATTACTAACTATTATTTAAAAATAAAATATAATAAATAAATAATAATAATAATAATAATAATAATAATAATAATAATAATAAAAGTAATAAAAATATTATGCAATATAGCGGACGTGAAAAAATACACAAAAACCTACAAAACATTTAACGTTTCTATTTGAAATATAAAGGACTTTCATTTGAAAAGAAGTTTGATTATTCATCCAACAACAAAAAAAAAAACTTCAAAACCTTTAACGTTTCTATTAAAAATATAAATGACTTTCACCCGAAATGGGAGTTTTAAATAAAGAATAGATTGTAAAAAAAATTACCACCACGGATATTTGAACCCGGGAACCTTGGACCAAGAGTCTAACCCGCTACCATCCTGCCACACGGTGCCGTGAGAGCAGGACGCCTACAAACGTGTTGGCTGGTATGGACGATGGCCGCTGCAGCAGTCGGTAAAGCAGTCGAGTCACCCATCAAGGCCTAATCCGTCTTCCGTTTCCAAGCAAAGGGGTTGCTACCTGGTGGCGAAAAATGCAACTGTCCGATCAGTGATAGTCGGAGGAGCGCGCTATGTGCTTACCTGAAGAACACATGTCATTCCGTGTTTGTCACCTATAAATATGTACAATCACAGGTACATTGTCGTTGCTCTCCCAAAATGTTGTTAATTGATGATAATCAAAAGCATGGGGGTGCACCAAAATGATAAAATCGCTCTTTAAAATGCGGGATTCGAGACCATGTCCACCAGAATAATATTACTTATTACTATATTCAGACCTGCGCCCCATGCACCCATGAGACACCGAGGATGGCATTTGTATCCATATTACAATTCTCTAACTGTAATATCATAATAAATCATTGGTATTTATAGGCTATATACTAAATATAGGCTAACAGGGTACGATAAATACTAAATCAAATTCAAACCGTCAAGAATGTTCACAACTCATAGTAAACACACACATACAGTATTGCTTGCTTCTTATGGCACTTTTAATTGAGATATACTTCTTTAGTTTTATTATGATAATTTAATATAAATAAAGTCATAAAAATAATAACAAAACAATAACAAAAATAATAATAATTGTATTAGGGCTTATGCACAAGTCCCAACTACTTTTCTACCTAATATAATTAATGTAGGCCTACATATACCGTTTATCGTCATTATTCATTTTTCATAATATAATATCATAATAAATACGATTTATATTATTACAATAGAATAAGTATAATGATAT
The DNA here is from genome assembly GCA_024449915.1 of Sweltsa coloradensis. NCBI lineage: Eukaryota > Metazoa > Arthropoda > Insecta > Plecoptera > Chloroperlidae > Sweltsa > Sweltsa coloradensis. The sequence goes on from JAMZAV010000300.1 coordinate 324,395, forward strand.
GACCTACAAGATTTTAAAGCTGTCTGCAGAATGACGCGTCATGCCATTATTGACATACAAAACAATAATAAAAATAGGCTATCAGCTATTCAATAGGCCTACTTTTAATAAAATGTTTATTTAAAAAAAAACAGTAGTCCTAAGTGTATAGTAGATAAATATTATAAACACGCCTACTCCGATTGCGTTTACATTGTAAAACGATGTAGAAAACATGCAAAACAAGTGTAGGGCTATAATTTGTTCTAGAAGCTCTTTTGATTTTTAGGTATCAAGTAGGCCTAAATTATTGAAATTATTAGTATTGGTGGGCAACATTTTCTTGGCAAAATATCATCGATCTTCATCATTCAACATTATTTGATACACTTGTTTCTGTATTTAATAGTTTAACAGTGGGGTTTGTTCTTTTCGAGCTAATTTCATCAAATAATCTCAATTATTTGTTGTAATTTAAAATGCCATTAATTCCCGTTTTTAATAAAGCCGATCCCCAAAACTTACGAATTTTACTAATAAAATACGCGGACGATATGACATAATCAACAATGTTTTCGCAAATGATCAGAAATGTAACAAAAATCAAGTTGAACCTAACTGAATATACATGCGCCCGCCGTAAGCAGCTCGCCTCTATCACCGATCGGTCCGACATGTTGCGTTTTAGTGCTGCCATCTATCTTTGCTTGGAAACGCGTATAGAATGATTTTGGTGAAGATATAAGGCGCGGCTAGAATGTTTGTGTACTCGTCACCTCTACCAAGAGAGATTTTAATGCTCGGTAAGATTTTATGTTTGTGTACTTACTCGGCACCTCCACTAAGAGTTAATTTATGTGCTCTTAATCTATTGATTCAGGAGAGTCGCTGAGGCTGGCGCAGAGTCGAGTTTAGGCGCTCAGCTTTCTGTTTTTTTCGGGTAAACAGTTTATAGCACCGTTATCAAATTTCACACTAACGTTAATAAAGCATAAATATATGTTATCCAGTAAGCGTATTCCTAAATTAATTAATTGATTTTGAACTAAAAATTAGTGAAATCACCGAAATTTACTCCATTTTGGTCAACTTCGGGAATTTATTCCAAGTGTACAGATTTTTTAAACTCAAATTTTCATACTGGATATCAACGTTTAAATCGATGTGAACGCGTAGGTTACATTGGTTATATCGTAAGATAAACGGTTTGGTGGGAATTTCCAGAATTGGAATCCATGTTTTGTATTTCCCATTTTTTCACGTTTTGGACTTATGTCTCGCAATGGATCTTTAGGGCTTAATGTTTACAACCATTTGCGGATATCAATATAAAAGCACTTTATTAACGTCCATGCAAAATTTGGTAATGATATTACCAACCGTTCAGCAGAAATCATCAACACCTCAGCGCGCGCATTTGAGTTGGGCCAAGCTCAAGCGTCGCTCCCAATTTTGGTTACTCCAGTCCCGTACCCGTGCTCACCAATATACTATACTTACACTGACGTCTTTCGCTCTACCACTTGTAAAAGTTGCTATTTATCCATAGATGTTGAACGAGGGTTGGATATCTGGTGTGTACACTATACTTTTATCAACAGGAGTATTCTACAAGCGATGCACAGTTTATATTTTGATTGTGTTGTTTCCTAATACTATAAATGCGTATTAATGAACACAACCTTCCTATTTGCCTTGGATGTATTAATTAGTATATAGTTCTACGGCTTGATGGCTTTGAGGCTCGTGCGTTTAGATTACGCGCAAGCGTTCATACTCTTGTCATAATGTATAACGATCAAAAACGATTTAGTGTCGCCCTCTCCCCGATAATATAGAGATTTCTCCGGTCTTTGTCCAGGGTTTACACGCTCACTTGACTTATTGGAAGATTAACTCTCTTAGCCCCTGTTTACTTTACGGCTGTCCTGCAGCGATGGAATAGGAACGCTTTATATAGGCCTACATCAACCTGCGCATTCAAGTAAAGCCGTGCGCTGTGTATGTAGACGATACTGTTGAATCACGGGGACGAACATGGAGAACGAAGGGACGTGATTTCGAGACCCACATTCGAGGTATCACCACTCATTGCATTGAATACTGAATATCATACACTCATACTTTATATGATTAGTTTAATTAGCTTTTTCGGGACATTTCTCTAGTAGGTCGATTATTTTTATTGTATTTTTACATTTCAGCGCAAACTGCGGGCTATTCACAAAAAAAATTCTTTACAAAATTACTATGTTATTTTTGTTTATTATTAGTGCCTATAAATAATCTGTAACGTCAAACAATAAACGAATTCAAAAATGGGCCAGAGTTATCTGCAGTTGCACAACAAACTATTGCGTTCACAAGATTTAATGTTATTTCAACTCTTCTTGGGCGCCAAATCGTCTGATCGGAACAAAATATTTTCTATTTGCTCTCTCAACCTGATTAGTAGAAAAACAATCTGACACCACTTCATTATCAGTCCCGGAATATATTCAAACTTGAGTCAAACTTAAATAAACCAGTTTGACTGAAATTTAATTATTATTATACCGAACTACATGAAACATTCAGAAAACATATTATTTTAATTTTTAATCATCGGGTTTTGTTTTGGTTATGACTTATGACTTGTGAGTTTGATATTAATTTAAATCTATCTAGCCCAGCAGCGCTACCAATTTACTCATTCTACATTGTGTTTGCGTGCGTGCGTGCGTGTGTGAATACAGCCTCCCACCGGTGACAGGATTATCATATATTTACCAGCGAGGTGTGGCAAGAGGGCTGGACCAGAGCCTGTGAACAAGCAGCATTAGAGAGATGAGAGGCGTGTAATGAAAGATGGGTTGATACAAAATTAATGCATCGCTAAAACAGTCATGCATTGCTCAGTGTTTGTAAGGCTCCTGTCGCGCATTGCCATTTCATTGTCTTGGATTAACAACATGCAATCATGCAGAGGACTTGATCTGAGATTCAAAGATTTTCATTTGACATTTGTACTGGATATCGTGTAACATTCAACAGAGAAAAGCGATTCTACGAAGAATAGCCACCATGGTCTATACACTATACACCCAGCATACACTTTTCTATGCACCCACCCACCTACATCCATAACAACGACAACGACCTGTGACAAAGTCAAATCAATCATCAACCAAATCATCATTAAATCAAATTAATCAAAGCGTTCTATGTAATGCATGAACTCGAAAGTTCCTTATGATATGACCGAACACATTTTTCTACAAACAAGGCCTCTTTGCTAAAGCTTTTTCCAGTCGCGTTGATGGATGAGCTTTTATGGTTAGTTATCGTTGCACTAAAAGTACGATTTCAATGGAAAAAATTTCTTCGGTTGTCCCTAAAATCATAACATATCGAAGTTCAATGATTTCAAACGTTCCCATAAAGTTTTATTAAGATCGGAGTAGCCGTTTGCCCGGTCGTGGGCCAAATATCTCGAAAACATCGGATTAAGAATCGAAATAAACGGTAAAAGTACGATATTCATAAGAAATATTTCTTCGATTTTACCCCAAAACTTTCAGATCGAAGTTCATAGATTTCGAAGGTCCCCTCCAATTTTCATCAAGATCGCATGCCGTTTGCCCGGTAGAGAGCGAACAAACAGACAAAAAAGCAATAAAAACACAAAAAACTCCCGAGCTATTTTTCTAAGGGTAAGTGAAATTGAAGTTTTCGCTTCGCTCATCCAATAACGTTAAAAAAATGTCAATACAACCGTTGATACAACTATACCCGAGAAACTCCCCTTCCATCCCCCTGCAAGCATGTGTCTGGAAGATCTCTCCAGCATAGGTATTTCCTCCTCGTATCTCCCATGCTAGAGTGGCGCATTATGAACCGACCTCTTCTTCTTCTTCTTCTTCTTCTTCTTCTTCTTCTTCTTCTTCTTCTTCTTCTTCTTCTTCTTCTTCTTCTTCTTCTTCTTCTTCTTCTTCTTCTTCTTCTTCTTCTTCTTCTTCTTCTTCTTCTTCTTCTTCTTCTTCTTCTTCTTCTTCTTCTTCTACCCCAGTATAGATGCTTAAAACCCCCACCTCGTGTACGTGTATAATATATTGCACGAGGACGAGCAAACATTATTATAGAGAGAATAACAGTCACGTAACTTATGTAGCCGATTCGTGCCATGAAATAAAGAATGTGTGTAATCTTTTTCTATTTATAGGCCTACCTTAACTTACTGTATTTAATATTAACATATTAGTTTCATACATTGTTGAAATGTATTAATTTATTGCATTAGAGCCTATATTAAATTTACATATTTTACCTGTATTGTAAATTGAAATTTTTTTTTATTTGTTATCGTTCTATCCATGCCTTGTTGCATAAGGTGTAATAGATATTGTGCTTTGTACACAAAAGTTTTATTACTGAATATGATACACATATAGATTTAATGCAAACAAATTAATAACACGATCAGTAATGATTGTATTGTTATTGTTACATTTTTCTGCCAATGATATGAACCGTGATATGATATTTATGTCAATGATGCATGCCAAAGATCACAATCCTCTCCGTTTAATGATAATATACGTAAACCTGTTAATCAGTAACAAGCAACTACGGACGGTCGGGACGCGTGACAAATTGGCAATAACGAGTTTTTTAAGTCCAGCCCTTCTCCCGACACTTGCAAAGGTTTTCTTACGTTTTAAAATCATCGCGGATAAATGACAAATATTCATACAAATGACGTTAAAAATGTTGAGTTTATGTTCATCATCAACATCAACATCCAAAACTCGCACTATACAAGACGGTGGCGCTCTCTTTCATCTGGACATAAACATAAATGAACTCACGTTTTAAATGTGAAACGTTTATAAAAAATACTACTTTCCAAGGTTTGGGCTCTTCAATCCAAACATTAATTGCATGCGTGGTAGAAATAAGCCAACCTTGACTAATATCCATAAAGGATCGATTACACTATTTACATATTTATTCAATAAATTTAAATCATCGGCGGAGATCTTGATCCCTTTTAAGTAGTTGTTGACTCTCAGTTGACAATCTCATTAGCTGCACGAGCGACTTTCAAAACCTGTGCACGTCTGTAAGAGGCCCTAACCTGCCAGTTCGTGCACACACCCAATAACAATTATAATTAGAATAAGGTAATTGAATCTAGAGCTCGAAGTCGTGAAGGTTAATATTCTATATCAGCTACTTATTTGCAACCTGATTGACTGAACACTATAGTATAAACTTTTCCTTTGGATATGATTACTTCAACATTTAACTGACTTAATTCGCTTATTGGTAGTAGAGTAAAGCAACCGAAAGTAACAAATTTATGACAATAAAGAGTGTGCTGCTATTTTTGTAATCAGTTTTGTCCAATATCTGATTTTATTGGGGGGGGGGGGGGGGGTACGGCAGAGTTGGGAAAGCTTGTGTGTGAAAGTATAACTATAGTTTAAATTGTGTTGACTTGCTTTAAAATTAACAATATAGTTAATAAATAGTTACTAAATAATATAGTTAATAATAGTTTTATAGTTAAGCTAGTAGTTAAATAGTTAGTGAGTTAAATAGTTAATAGATTATGTTGTTTTAAATGTTGTCTCGTCTTGGGGTTCTAGATGGATAACAGTTAACAGGAGATTGTCATGAAAAGCATATTATTTTCCGAGATTGTTAAGCGAGCGAAGCGAGCGTTTCCATTTGACTCTGCCGGAAAAATTAGTCACTGGTTTTGTTTTTTTTTTTGTTTTTTTTTTGTTTTTTTTTTTTTTGTTTGTTTGTATGTCTCGCGATAACGTTCGAACGGAGGCTCGGATCGAGTTGAAATTTTGACCATCCGCAAGCTTTGTTCTCGATTGAATGCCATTAGTTTTGTGGCAAAATCGTTCAAAAAGTTAAAAAGTTACATTAAAGTTAATCGAAAGTTTTTTTTTCAAACTAACCTTCGACAAAATCTGAGATAGCCAAATCATTTAGAATGTCCGTCCGGTCAAGAATATGTAAATTTTATTTTGATCCGATAAGTAGTGTAGATGGAAATTACATTATAACAAAAGTAACGTTGCCATGGCAACGAAAAGACGCGCGAAGTTTCTATCTAATACACTGCCACCTAGAAGTAATCAAAATACTTTCGAGAAAGCAGTCTATTATTTGTCACCAAAGAGTTTAAATAGTTTTCCCAAGGAGTCAAGGTCCTCTAGATGGCGGTGGATTTTATCCACAAAGTAAAGGTTTTCACACACGGGTTTACCCAAATACCTTGGCAATAATAAATAATATTGGAAACGCAAACGCCATAAATTTTATGTGCAATGTGGGTCTAGCTATAGCACGTGCTCGCTTATCAACGCGTCCAACTGAGCGTTTCCTAGTAATTTATAATAAGGAATACAGTCCACAAAAAATAAAGTAATATAATTAACGAAAAGTTACCACATATACACACACACAACTGTCACGGTAAAAGTTACAGTTTGCATACATGAACGCGTATCGTGCAGATTCTGGAAGAAGAATTCACATGGAAATATCATAATCATTTGTAATGTTGAGGGCCAACAATGTTAGGCCCATGACACGCTTTTAAGTAAATCAATAAATAAATAAATAAATTAATAAATAAATTTTTATTTAGAGTCTACCCACTCAGTTATATAACTGATTTTCAGTGGGGGACTTTAAATCAAAGCGACCAAGCCAACCCTGCAGGCCCCAACGCAATCGACGAGTGAGCGATAACCAACCAAAGATCGATATTTTTAATAGGAAATATAGCAATCAGTGGTATGAACAGTGCGAACACCCGCGAATCAACGCCAGAATCAACAAGGCCGATTCAGAACAACTCTGAAATTTATTATGTGCTTCGTTGCTAGGACGGCTCCAAAGTCACCGTTTACAAACTCCTAAGACAAGAACTGATGGACTTAAGTCCAAATCAGAAGTTAAAAATCTTCTGACTATAGCGGGAATCGAACCCTGGACCTTCTGCATTGGAAGCAGATACGCTAACCACAAGACCAACGAGCCACACTGTAGGTAATGTAGGTAAAGCTTTCTAAACTCATGTTTGTTTTGTAACAAGACCATTATAAAATTATGAGATGGTTAAAGATTGTTTCTCAATTCCTTAACAAACCTATAATGACGAAGTGGGTGCAGTCAATAGGTAAAGCGATGCCTCATGTTAATATGCAAACAATCTAATATCGGTGCATCCTTATAAGGGTTTACTAGGAGTGTTTCCAAGGAACAAAGTTGAAGGTCACCACAAGAAATTACGCCTCATCCTTAAACAATCAATCGGTATTTTAATTGCAACGGCAAGTCTGATAAGAGCATTTTAATGTAAGTGTTACAGCCAATTCTTATTACTGCGGCATGATCATACATGGCGTCCACTTGTTAGCCAAGAATGTACAGAAGCGAATGCGTACACTGAGATCTAATGACGTTGTTAAGTCGTCATCACTGCAGGAATCGTCATTACTTTAGTTAGGAAATCAAATAAACCATCAAACACTATAATATGCAAATAAAATACAATTAAAATCCAGGCACAAAACATTAGGTCGATTACAACTATCATATAACTATTTTTTATTATATATGATTATATCTAGTATGGTCGGGCATTTGGCACAGAGCATGGCTCTGCTAATCGTAAAAGACGAGGAAAGGAATTCATAGTCGTCCCTTTGGGTTCCCCTTAGCTAGGGGACCCCTTGGACTGTCAACTCGAGTTTGTTTACTCGCCTTTGGTATAGCCAGAGTCGATAAAGAAGTTTCCCCTTTGGGGAGGTCCCCTTACTCCAAAGTCAAAACGGAATCTAACGTCCTGCGCGCTGAGAGCGGCTTAAATGTGAAACTAATAAAAGCACTGCACGCTAAATACGGTCAGTAGATTATCGATGTGCAGTGACGCTGAAATCAACAAACAACAGACGAAACGTCAAACTTCAATTTTATTTCAATCATAATAGCCCTGGGCCCTAGTCTTTTAAAACGATTTACTTTTGATTTATTATTGTACTATAAAGTGTTACGCAGGCGTCACTGACATTTTCGTGCGAAATAATTTGAGATATGCCTTGTTCAAGCCTAACGGACGTAAGTGTAGCCTAGGCCCAAGACCACAATACAGTTTTCAGACGTAAGTACGCCTTTTCACTCAAATCGAAATCTTGAACAATACATATTGTCGGCCTAGCTCCTAAGCTTAGGTCTACTCCATCAAAAATATCCTCATTAATAAAGATAGTTTGCTTTATGCCAAAACATTCGCCAACATTCGATCGTATTTAATATTTTGACGTTTCCGCCATTTGTCGTCATCGACTGTTAACTACTAGTAGAAAAGTGACGTACTTTTATTGAAGTAGTTCCATCAATCGTCACACAGAGTCGCGCGGAACGTTAGATTCCCAACGCCAAAAACCGACTTTTTATTTAACCCAGGGCGGTATAGGGAGTTGGAGGACCTCCCCAACGGGGAAACTTCTTTATCGACTCTGGTATAGCATGGACTTTCCGCCTGCTGAATGCTTGTATTCCTTGTTATTTTGTTGATTTTGAAGGCGGTGATTAGAATAATTTAGCAGTCATTTGTTTCACTTTTCATTGGCAATTTTACAAATATTCTTTTATCACGAAGGCTAGGCATAGCCTTGAATGTTTAGCCATTATTTAATCAATGCGTCTACCCAATGCCGAGGCCTATATTATAGGCAGTTAGTCATAATAAATGAACAAAATAGGCTATTGTTGTTCGTTGCCTAGTTACACTTGACCTAGGTCTACACATAACCTTTCATTTTACCGGGAATTGGGCTGTTTTCATTATAATAGTATGATATAGATTGGCCTAGGTAGGTATTTATACATAATAATTAATCAATATACAATATAAAAATACAATAAATAACTCGGGAATGTATGAAATCAGTATCTATTTGCAATATAATCGTGCTTGGGCCTACCAAGGTCCAACTGTTATGTAAAATGGCTGCCATGACCTACTTTTCGCCAAAATGAAGCCCTAAAACTGGAAAAATCACTCGATTTCGATCAATCATTTCCACCATAATAATCACATTTACTGCATTGAAATGTTAATGAGCATTTACTGTGTTGTATTTTAACTGAAATAAATGCATCCTGAAAGCTCACATACATTTTAATTACATACAAAGGTTATAAATTCAAACCCAATGCGCAGGAGAACGGCAACCCTCCCTTTGGGTGCACTTTGGGACCTTCGGGAGGCTCTAATCGTATGTGAGGTACAAGCCTCCCCTAGGGGTTCCCTTCAGTGAGGGCATGTTTAGCTCAAAATCTTGGTAGAATAGTGAAAAATGTTTTAATAATTTCTTCATTTCGTGGACATAATAGGAAACTTTCCACTCTTTCATTAAAATACCATTCTCAAAATGTCTGGCTGTAACTTTGGGCCCCAGGTCTGTCGAAAGATGGGGAAAATATATATTTTTTGGATTAGTGAAAATACTGTGCGAAATATACCGGTTAACCGAATTTTCGGTATTTATCGGTAAACCGGTTTATGCCGAATAACTGGTATAAACCAGTTAACTAAATAATCTCTATATAGCCTATTTTCCTGGTTTAAAACCGAATAAATACCGTTCTACCGGTATAACGGTATTAACCGTATAATCGGTATTTGCCGGTGTACCGGTATTAACCGAGAAACCGGTAGAACAGTATTAATATATACCATTTAAGCGGTATTCGTAAAGATGTGCAAAAATGATGAGAACGAAATTCATGATTTTTTTTTTAGTTGAAATAATTCTTTCAAATTCAGTTTGCACATGAATCACCTGAATTGTTATTGAATCGTACCAATTTCCGTTTCGCGAATTTTCGCGATATTTTAGTTGATACCGTGAAAGTAGTGGCGAAATTAGCAATTATGTATGACAACGGGAATTAGGTCTCGAAATTTCTGTTTTTCTCCCAAAGTTTTGGTGGAGGTGCCGGGTAGGTAGTCGAAATTAAATTAATCTTGGTTGGTACATATGGTGGAGGTGCCGGGTCATAACACGCGATTGTGAGATCGTAATAATCGTTTGTACGCGAGTAAGCTCAAAATACTTCATATCAAAATATTGACATTACACAAAAAATGCATTATTTCGTAATTTGGGTGGAGGTGCCGGGTAGTCGAAATCAATCAGGTGGTAAAAACTGTCATAAACTTTGAAAACTGAAAGCTGAAATTGAACTTAAAATTAAAACTGATTCTCACTCTCATGTGCTTGTTTTTCTTTTAATTAATCTGGCATTTGTGATACCTATACTGATAATTAAAAACCATGTGTTTTTTGTGTGTGTGCAAACTGAAAGATTGATTACTCCCTGATTTGCTGTTCCTGATTTTTGGCAAACCTCATATTCGTTTAAGTGGGATCGTCTAATAAATCTGTTTTTTTTCTTTTCGTTTTTCTTTTTTAATGTTTTTTTTCTTTCTTTCTTTCTTTCTTTTTTCTTTCTTTCTTTTTTTTTTGCTTTTTTTCCTTTTTTTCTTTTTTCTTTTTTCTTCTCTTTTTGTTTTCTTTTCTCTTTTCTTTTCTTTTCATTCCCTACCCTTTTTTTTATATTCGATTCATTCATAAATTGCATTTAATATCCTTTTTATTTGTTATCAAATTTGTTGAGGATTTAATGCATTGTTGTAATATTACTATTTCAAATATTTACTTTAAAATGTAGTTCATTGTTATGTCTGCATCTATGTAGTTAGATTAATTTAGTTATCCTCCTTTGTAAATCAGTTTTTATAACTGAATAGGATTGACGTTAAATAAATAAATAAATAAAATAAATTAATTAATAAAATTTGAAGGGATTATTTCAACTAAAAAAAAAATCATGAATTTCGTTCTCACCATTTTTGCACATCTTTACGTATACCGCTTAAATGGTATATATTAATACTGTTCTACCGGTTTCTCGGTTAATACCGGTACACCGGCAAATACCGATTATTCTGTTAATACCGTTATACCGGTAGAACGGTATTAATTCGGTTTTAAACCAGGAAAATAGGCTATATAGAGATTATTTAGTTAACTGGTTTATACCAGTTATTCGGCATAAACCGGTTTACCGATAAATACCGAAAATTCGGTTAACCGGTATATTTCGCACAGTGTTTTCACTAATCCAAAAAACATCTATTTTCCCCATCTTTCGACAGACCTGGGGCCCAAAGTTACAGCCAGACATTTTGAGAATGGTATTTTAATGAAAGAGCGGAAAGTTTCCTATTATGTCCACGAAATGAAGAAATTATTAAAACATTTTTCACTATTCTACCAAAATTTTGAGCTAAATGCCCTCACTGAAGGGAACCCCTAGGGGAGGCTTGTACCTCACATACGATTCGAGCCTCCCGAAGGGCTCCCAAAGGGCACCCAAAGGGAGGGTTGCCGTTCTCCTGCGCATTGGGTTTGAATTTATAACCTTTGTATGTAATTAAAATGTATGTGAGCTTCCAGGATGCATTTATTTCAATTAAAATACAATACAGTAAATGCTCATTAACATTTCAATGCAGTAAATGTAATTATTATGGTGGAAATGACCGATCGAAATCGAGTGATTTTTCCAGTTTTAGGGCTTCATTTTAGCGAAAAGTAGGTCATGGCAGCCATTTTACATTACAGTTGGACCTTGGTAGGCCCAAGCACGATTATTTTGCAAATAGATACTGATTTCATACATTCCCGAGTTATTTATTGTATTTTTATATTGTATATTGATTAATTACTATGTATAAATACCTAGGCCAATCTATATCATACTATTATAATGAAAACAGCCCAATTCCCCGTAAAATGTAAGGTTATGTTTAGACCTAGGTCAAGTGTAACTAGGCAACAAACAACAATAGTCTATTTTGTTCATTTATTATGACTAACAGCCTATAATATAGGCCTCGGCCTTGGGTAGACGCATTGATTAAATAAGGGCTAAACATTCAAGGCTATGCCTAGCCTTCGTGATAAAAGAATATTTGTAAAATTGCCAATGAAAGTGAAACAAGTGACTGCTAAATTATTCTAGTCACCGCCTTCAAAATCAACAAAATAACAAGAAATACAAGCATTCAGCAGGCGGAAAACCCATGCTACAAAAGGCGAGTAAACAAATTTGAGTTGACAGCCCAAGGGGTCCCCTAACTAAGGGGAACCCAAAGGGACGACTATGCAAACATCAGCTGGTAAGAATAATAGAGAAGTATCACACTCCCCGAAAAGATGCGACCTCTAGCAGTCGTCGTCGGGGACCTCTACCCCTTTCCAGACGACCTCCTTGACGACGACGACCATGATAATACGAACGATGCCAAAGACGATGATGACCACGACTTGAGACTGAGAACCCCCCTTTCTTTCTCCTACCCGTGGCTGGTTCTGACCAGCATAGGAGTTTCCTCCCTAAATCCCTTAGGCTAGAGTGGCGCATTATAACCGAACGGTTGACGCGCCCTGAAACCAAATAAACTAAAAATCATTTTCTCTGTTCGCCTATAGGCCTAAATTGTCTTTAATTTTTTATATCCCTACATTGACGCTGGAGGCAGTATCTATACTAAGTCTAGGGGTCGTACACTAGCTGGCCGTTCCATTTAGCCTGGGTATCTGTTTAACAAGGGTCTGTGACCACAAATGTTTGTGTAATGATTATACTAGGGAAACGCCAAAGTCGTTGATAGACGAGTGAGTGAGCCATGTGTTGAGTACCCGGTATCATTCCCCATACTGGGCTAGATCCCGCCTTAGGTATAGGGGAGGAAAGGGGATGTTCCCGGGTACTCAACACATGGCTCACTCACTCGTCTATCAACGACTTTAGCGTTTCCCTAGTTTTATTTATGTAAATGACTTAGGACAGTCTTGGATAAATCCAGTCAAGGTGGATGGTGGCCGTATATTTGCTCAGTCCTACCTGTATCTTTTACCGTTAAGTGCAAGTAGTTTATTCTGGACGGATCAGCATGGCTGGGCTGTCGCAGGGTGGTTTTAATAATTAGTTTTGAATTAGTTTTGTTAGCGGTGAACACTGAACACCTTTCCGATATAGGCCAATTTAACCATCCATCTTATTCTTGGCGTTTATCAAAATTTCCGTCTTTTTTAAAGCATAGTTCACAATAAGGCGTATTAATCTCGTCCCAAGTCGTTAGGCATTAAGCTAGACATTACGACTTAGAACTATAGTTGTGAATGAGGCTTAATACAAGACATAAATTCAATCTTAATTAGGTGCATTAAATGTTAGGTTGTAAAACATTCGTTTACGGAGCTTTCCTCGTATTTTCATTCAAACCAAAATCACGCTAGACACGCAGAATTTCAGAATCAACAATCCACCAATTTACATGGTTATTTCCCGTTTCTCTGGACTAGTTGGCCCGTTCTCAAACCTAGAGAACAATAATTTGCATTAATTCAGTCCCTTGATTTCATATTTTGTGAACGTGCCAAAGGTTGCCAAAGGTCAGTGCAAGGGAAGCAAGAACCTATATAGATAAGCGCAGGGTTAATCATGTGATGTGCACGGAAATGGAACAAGGGTGAAATGGCAACAGCGAAGCAAGTAACTGTTTTATTTTGCGTCATGCGGAACCCCATAAGATCCCTACGTCCATGATATTTCTCGATTTGGTTAGTATTTTTATTATTGCAGTTATTGCTTATAGTTATTTATGAATTGTATTAAATACTATAACTGGATATACCGAAATATTTTCAAATTACGTATGGCGTATGTATAAGAAGGGTTTAGTCATAACATAACTCATAATGCCATAACGGGCTATCACTAGTAACTAAGTTATAACCAACTTTACATAAATTAACTAAAAATGAAAGGAATATAAATATGTTGAGAATATCTAAACATACAAAGTTGGAATTACAAAACCAGATAGTTTTTGTATTTTTCTGAATATATGCTTATGATAATAATTGGATGAGCGAAGCGAAGACTTCAATTTCACTAACCCCCCAAAAAAATTAGCTCGGGGTTTTTTTTTTTTTTCCCGTCTGTTTGTTCGCTCTCTACCGGGCAAACGGCATATGCGATCTTGATGAAAATTTGAGGGGACCTTCGAAATCTCTGAACTTAGACTTGCTACGTTTTTGGGTACAATCGAAGAAATATTTCTCATGAATATCGTACTTTTACGATTTTTTTCGATTTTAGTTGCGATATTTTCGTAACATTTCACATGGACATTAAAGTTATAGTGATGTATTGCTTTCTGAAAGAAAAAGTTGAAAAAGTTAGCCAGAATCCATAGAATAAAGGTTTTAATATGAGTTTTTTGAGGTTTATAATAACAACTAACAAGTAACAATAGAAACTTGACAACAATCACCTACAATGCATTAAAAAAGCACTTGCAAAGGAAAAGTGGTCCTACGCAAACTAAAAACTTACAAAAAAGCTCATCCATCAACGCGGCGGGACTTAAGCGTTTTCCTAGTAATTTTAAAACGTTTTTTAACTCAATCGAAGCCGCGATGGGGCGGGGGAAGGTAGATGAATATTCCTCCATCTTTGGGTAGCGCTGTGCTGTGTGAATATCCTGGGCACTACAGTGGTGACGCGCGGACAACATTGGCTCAAGAACCGTGTGGCCAAGTTCATATATTTTAATCTCGTTTCGGCTTTTAAATAGAATCACGACAGAAATGTCAATCTCTTCTAAAATAACTTTCGTTATGAAAGCTATTACGGCTTCTCTCCACAAGAGTTAGTGCCAAGATCGCCGACGCCACTGTTCCTGCAGGTTCCCGCAGGAGCAAGTCAAGATCGCTAGGAGAGGAGCCGGTGGTGATGATGGTGACGTGAAGCTTTTCCCAATTTCACGAGCGAATGACTCTGCCCATGGTCGTGGGCGCGTGTATGTCTACGTTTCTATGTCTACGTCTCGGTTAAAAATACGCCACGAGCCCGCGCACTGTTCTGTTATGACTTGATCACCTCTGGCCTGTATCAACACACACCGAGGATGACTTTTAACACTCAAAATACGTCGGAATGGCTTTACGCATGAGACTGTGTCTGGCTTTGTACAATTCATGTTCGAATGACGCAGGTATACTCATTGCGAAGTGTTATTTCGTGGCGTGGCTGCTTTATAGCAAGGAGGCGTGCATAAACATAAGTATAATTAAATTAAATACTTCTTCGTACACCACATGACAATGCAATGTTAATTTAAAAACGCAACCTACTGCGATGTGGAACGTTTTCAATATCGAAACTATTATTCTGTAATTCAATTTTCAATTATTTGAATCAAGTTGAGAACAACATATCTGATTTCTCTTTGTTTTACTTTTTAATGTCTCGAAGCGTAATTGTTTATTGATTTCAACTTCGTCGTATGTAACTTTATAGTTTATATAAGGAAATATACAATGCACAGTGCACATCGTGCAATAATGCATCTGGGAGTAAGTTACGCAACAGGAAATCATTGCTGAGTGGATGGCTATGAATGGTTATGGAGCTATCCTACATGGAGTTGACCTCATCAATGTCACATGAATTACTTTCAATGAATATATGTTTACCTTAATTATAAAAGTTGAGCGGTATGGCATGGTTCATTGAAGATTCCTTTCGGACACGAGGTTTGAATTATGATTCGATTCTTCCCTTCAATACAGTAAACAAGATTTCAAGATTTTCTTCATCTACCAGACGAAGGCTGCAGGGATGAATTCTTTTCTATTATATTCTACTGCATTCTCGAATCAACTATCCTCAAATTAAATTTTATTTCATCTAGTTTGGAACAAACATAATTTCTATAGAAACGTCATAAGTTTGTATTGACTTTTGTAAAAAAAAATTTAACCGGGAGAACTAACCCTGTTATAGGGTGCAATGTGTGCTCTTCATCAGGTGAAGTAGGTATATTTTGCGGATAGGACAATTGTGAAGGGATGTCCGAGGGCTGTTTGGAAGGACTCAATCCCTTGCATTCGCATTAACGACTGTGGAAAACCTCGGATAAAACCTTCAGTCTGGATTTCCGGTCACGACGGGATTCGTACTGGGACCTCCCGAATCAGAGTCAAGCGCTTAGCGCTGAGACAAGGCGGTGACTTATAAAAGCCAAACCGTATGGTTATGAGTCATACTTATACTAAATTAACTCTTCCACCTTACCTTTGCACATTCCTTATTGATTAATTCCGAAAATGTCTATTTTGAGCACTTGGCTATTTGGTTTGACGATGTAAAAGTCTCGCGCCTCCAATTTGTCATTCTTTCAGCAATGGAAAAAGAGATCTGACTCATTGGCGTCCAGATTTAGAAAGTTCGTTTGGATTGGGAGTGAGTTGATACAAGCCAGTCATCCCATGCGGCACTTAGCATTGGCCGTCCTTCCCGGCTAGATCAAATTTAGACCCATTTCACGCGTAGCAGCCGAGTAGTAAAACTCCTATTTGTTTTGCCCGCCAGAGCTTCACAAGATCACTCGATGATGACTTTATGCTACTTTATGGAAATTCGTTCTGATCTCAATTCATGGAACTATGGCGTCAGTAATCTTTGGTATAGCGCGTGCTTTACTATTTTATGCACAAAACGTTAGATTGTAAGCCTAACTATAGAACAGGCATCAACAAATTGCGATTTTCTTGATAACTTAGGACATGAATGATGATCAAGCTATACGATCCATGCGTTATGCGGAATTCGAACCAAACGCACTTGAGTTTCATTCGAAGACTCTTCGGACTTCAAGTTATGCGAAAAATACTCCAAATGGCATAAAAAATATCAAATTCAATACAAATAAACGGAAAATGTAAAATTATTATTCGAAATTCCCATACATATAGCTAATTGAATTGTAATTATGTTATTCAAGACTTTATACTTTCGTGTTGGATTCGTGTTTATACTTTCGTGTTGGATTCGTGTATTTGTATTATGTGCGAAAGCTAAAAAAAATCATGACATTTGACATATTATGTTTTTCAATCGGATTGAGTGGCTTCAACTTGGATAGTGGATATGTGAATCTGCTTGAAATCACTTATAGAGCTACGCCCTCGTATATATTGCTTCTAATTTAGACGCATTGTTAGAGTCACGAATACACCGTTGACAGTGTTCTCTGTAATGTCATCCGACGTCACTGTCAACAACAACAAACAAAAAAGATGGCTACGACTTACGCAATGCCAATAATATTATTCACAATCACCTGCAGTGAGTAGTATGAACGTGTCACTTTCAATCTCGTCGCAGTGTTGGCGTTGCGTAACCAATTGCACATTAGCTTTCTCTATATGTCACATCACATGTAGTTTTGATACGTGACGGTGGTTTTGTTCATGTGATTGAAACTAGTTTGTTCACACACTCTTTAGCTCCTGGATGGGTGATTGGAGTGAGGGGAAGGAGAGGCGATTTGAGGGGAAGTTGCAATTATCGCCTCGACTCGGAAACCTGTTATTACCGTGACTGACATGTTGATGTAAATGGGTTAACAAGGACAATATAAGGGTATAGAATAGCCTCTAGGTCACCTTTGATTTATACATAATCACTAGGATTTACTGAGAGCATCGTTTCTGAAACAGTGGCAATTTAAATACAAAAACATTGCACACGTAACGTGTTACAGGCATAGGAGGACGACGCACAATAGCCCGGGAACGAGGTCCGGTAACGGTAATGGGAATGTTGGCTGTGATTTAAATTGATCGGCAACTGTAACGGTAACGGAAAGCTATTGCCGGGCTAATATAAAGAGCGACCCATGGGCCATAGCGGGTATGTCGTTACATAGTTTCTCCAGATACGATTTTTTTTTACAAAATTAATTTCAGGGAGTTGAACCCTAAAACCCGAAAAACGAAAATATACAGAGTTTGAACCCGTCATTACGATTTTACTGGACTCGAACCTTTAACACAAAAATGAACTTCTTTAAAACCTGAACATACCTAATTATGGTTTCAATAAATTTAAATAGTGATGGGGATTTTCCGTAAAATAAAAGTCGTGTAAATTACGGTAAATACGGTATATTTGGGTCAAGTTTATTTTTATTTTATTTATTTTTTATATATTAACAACATTAAATCACATTACCTATTAGGTAATTTGTCAGTACAGTCGTGACGGTAATCTCATATTTTGTAGAATCTATGCTTTGAAGAACTGTTTCCAGACATGCATTAGTGCTGGCGTAAATAGAGAGAAAAGGCAGATCTAATAATAATTTAATTTCGAGAATCACAAGGGCGGCATTCAACTCCATTCTGTATCGCACAGAGTTACTAAATTAGTTCTTTGAGCCCGCTGTCTGTAGGGTCACATAGCTTTACCCGGTGTGAATGGAACGTCTGAGATCCCGCGCGTTCATGTACCGAAGAAAACTTCAGAAAAACCTTTCAGTTATAATAACCGGTGGCAGGATTCGAATCCATGACCTTCTCAATCAAATGGGCACATGGCAGCCGACTTAGCTACCAGAACGATATAAATGGCAACTCGTAGTCGTGAGGCATAGATACATCATGGCAGCGTACAATACATACAAATTCACGTACATATTTTATTGTCATAGTTTTTAAATGTAATACTTATTTTATTATTTTCCTGTTTACGAGGGAAGTGAAATTTATGAACTAAAATGATAATACAGTCACCTACTTCTTTTCTTTCAAACCACTCAAGGGGTTCCAACTTCAAGCAATTTCCTTCGTCTTTTAACAACCAGTCAACCACTATTCCAAACAAGTGTTGCATAAGTAATAAAACATTAACGTAGCCTCACACAATTTCAGCCGCAAAAGTTTACACTTGCACAGCTGCCCCAGGTGATGTCACACTCCATAAATTAATTTTAAGGAGTAACCTGTTTGCAAATACTGAATTATTTATAAGGCATGAAGAATTGAGATCATCATTATTTTTTAAAATATTAATTTAACATTGATTCCTATTGCTTAGTTAAGTAAATCTAATCTTTTACAGCACCTTCCTTCCGAAAATACAAATGTTGTAGAATGTAGATCACGTTCAGACCAGTACGTCCCTGCAAAAATCAACTATATCATTATATTATTACTAACGTCAGTGTTAGGCTATTTGCACCAGGGGATATTTTAGTGCGCAGCTGCAAATTGTGTTTTGCGTAGACGTCGAGAATTGACTAAAAAAGTAAAAAGAATAAGTTAACAATTCTTTTATAATCTTATAAAATATAATACTTATTCGACAAGGTATTTTTATTATAAATAAAATAAATAGATAAAATAAATAAATTGTATTTAGAGTCTACCCACTCAGTTACTGTAGAAGTCTAGTAACTGAACATCGAATGAACATTTCTTCACATACATTTTTCAGTGCGATTCAAACTGTTTAGATTATTGTTGATAGTTGAGCAGAACTAAAAAGTATTATCATTGAGTATAGAACCCCGTAAGGTATTATCATTGAGTATAGAACCCCGTATATTATTCTTTCGCGCTTCGCGTTTCCACAAATGCGTCGTGGCCTATTTTACGTTGTTTTATACATGATGGTCCCCAAGCAAAAAGTCCTTTGCATGTACACTGACAGCAGACCGAAAAGTCGTTGACACGTTATAAGACTATTGTAACGCCCTCTAACCGATATTTTAAAAGTCAACGGAAGATGACTAAAACCTTAGCTTAGTCGTACATCAAACGATATTTCAGAAAATTGTTTTACTTTATAAGGAGGTGGAAGGCAATGATGTTTAGAAACAATATTTTAAAAAATCATCGTTTTAAATCAAGTGTAGCACCTAGCTCAGTGTTTACACTTTTGTTTTGTCCCAAAATTTGCATATAATGGCTAACAGTGACATACGTCTCCCGCCCCAAAAAACAAACGAGTATATTTCCCTGTCATATTAAAGACCCTCGCTTATTTAGCTATAAGATTGCCGTCATCTTCCTTTGATTTTTAAATAATTTTTGAGAGGGCGATACATTAGCCAAAATTACTGATCATTGCAGAAATGCAACTATGTGATTTTTTATGTTTGAGATAAAAATTGTGTTCAATGTGAAGAACTATATAATCTTGTTTGTAAATATATAATCGTAAGGATACACAGGATTCAAGTGTGAACGCAGTTGTGGTTATTTTGTCCGATGCATTTGTTTGTGAACTATATATTGTTTTAAATATAGCGTTGTTTGATCGTCAACATGTGTTGATTTAGTTGAACCATAAGACCAACGTAAAAACATAATTTGATTAGTTTATCAATACTATTCGAAACTATAGCGTTTGTATCATAGATTGTCGTGTTGGTTAGCTTGATTAGTTCACTTCGGCATCAATAAAATGGACAATTATTCCTTAGTGACTTTATAAAAGAGCTGAACATCACGCATGCAAATAAAACAACACTTACAAGACCAAATATGGGTTATCAAGACGGCGAGCCGGTGAAGAGTTGTTATTATAAGGTAATTGACGACGATATTTGGCAAACGAAGCTAAACAATTCCTGGAAGTAATAAAAGCAACCGAGCAGACTATCAAAGCCATTGTCTGCGTTCTAGTAAAGTGAAATATCACTTCAATCGCAAAACATTTCTAGGCGATATAAGTTAGAGAGGGTCGTTGGCATGTACGCTTGATCTCATCCAATTGCACTGTTCGCATTTGATCAGGCGATATTTTAACTTTTCAGTTCTGAGAATAACTTAGTTGGGCTTCCGATCTTAATCATTGCATCTTGTCGATGAAACATGGTGTTAAGTCAATACCAAGACATTTCAAAATAAATGTCTGGTCTGGTTCGGTTTGGTGTTGTTACTGTAGCACGTTTAGAATACGTGGTCGCACGGTTGGAACTTTAAATTTGTGCTTTGACACGATGATGACAAAATAATTACAAAAATTATAACAATAATATCAACAAATAAAATTAATAATTGCCTTGAAACGCAATAACATTACATTTCATTGTTTCTCGATTTGTTTAGTCGGGAAACACTCCCGTAGGTGTAATTGATATTATTTACTACAATTCAGAAATTAAAAAAGTCCGCCCCAACCGGGAATCGAACCACGGATCTCCCGCATTCCAGACAGGCATGCAGATTAATGCAGGCATGGCATTCAGATGTATAATGCAACTACAATTCAGAGCTTAAAATGTACCCGTCCTGATGGTCTAGTGGTTAAGACGCCTGTCTGGAATGCGGGAGATCCGTGGCTCGATTCCCGGTTGGGGCGGACTTTTTTAATTTCTGAATTGTAGTAAATAACATTTCTTGTGTCAAACTAAAAAACGTAATCATCTAAAATATGTACAGTGTACACTAATTTAAAAAACTACGGGTTTTTATAGTATCAACATGAAAATATGAACCGATATAGGTAGGAAAACAGAAACAGAAAATAATTCGATAGTGGTTAGAGTAAAATGTTATTTATGTTTGTAGACGTCTTTTTGTCTCACCTTCAACCATACGAATAACATGTCTGCACTGTATCATTCTTCCTCCATCTCGGACCGAGTTCTCATACTCAAGAATATGCATGAGTATAACTGCATGTCTTCTTTACTCTTCTTTTTGTCAAATGAACTTTGAAAGCCTTGAAGTTGTGTCGTGAATACGGACGTTTTGACTTTTGAATCACAAACACGTCACAAATAACTCATTACCAACTGTATTCTCACTTGTACAAGTAAGGATTTTTTTAGATTCTGGCCATTTGCGTAACATGTAATGTTTAAAACCTCAAGTACTCAATCTCTGGCCAACTACTTAAAAAACATCGTTATCGTCTTAGTTTTTGGCGGGCATGTGGTTTGATGACATCACACGTGTACACTAAAAACGTCGCGATCAAACCTCCATGTATAATATCCGCCAACAATATTGACAAAAACAAGGGGGTATTGCCCTCTTGTAACTCGCACGCGTTAATTTAGTAATATTAATTTAAGTGCGCAAAAGCATCAGTTACAATGGATTGAATCTGAATGAATATAACCCAAGTGCACGAGGTGAGAGTTTTCATAGTTAAAACTAAAAGACGTAAATTCAATATTTCGATAATAATACAATAAAACTCTGATACACTAAGTGAGTCTACAACATCTCTAATGGCTATATGTATTTCCTAGCTTCAAGGGCATAAACTGATTATCAGTTGGCAACATTATTCAACATAGGCTGTCTGTACTTCAGTACCGTAGCCTGTTAGAATCCTTTGGACGGACACAAGACATTTCATTTCTACCAGGAATTGAACATGTGACCGTCTTCATTAAAAGCAAGAACACACCACAGTAACAACCACAGAGTCTACCTCGTCGTGAAGTCTACCTCCTTTATAACATACTACTAGGTTGTGTTGCTTCTTGGTTTGCTTATTGTGCTAAACTTGTCTACCGTCGTGACGCCAAGAGCGTCTAACAACGTTTTAGGAATGTTGCCTTATAAGAGCATTTCCATCCACAATGCTTTTCGAAAAATCAACCTCGAAACTCCAGTATGACGAAGCTGTAGTAGTTGCAACAATCAAGTGTCTTATTGGCACAGGCGTATCGAGATGGAAGAACTGAATGGGCTATAGTCCCCCGACAAAAAATAAGCTCATCAATGAATTTTTAATGAAAATAATAACTTTTTGTAAGGTAAATAATGGATTCTAATTCGAAATTGTATACGAATTGAAGGTGTTAGTACACGCATTTATTGGGTGCTGATGTGGGGGTATATCCCACACTCTCCATGAATGATGAATTAAGTCATCTTCGAAAATTTATTTCGGGGATCTTGGCATGTTCGTAACCCACCCCCACCCTCATAAATATATTCCTGGATATTCCACTACTTATTGCCATAATTCGGTGGTAGTTGGATGAGCGTAGCGAGCGTAGCGAGCGAAGCGAAGATTCCATTTCACTACACTGGAGAAAAAATCCGGAATGTTTTTTTTCTTTCTTTCTTTCTTTCTTTCTTTCTTTCTTTCTTTCTTTCTTTCTTTCTGTATTTTTGTGTGTCTGTTAACACGATTCCGGCTAAACCGATACTCCGATTGCGATGAAATTTCATGAAGGCCTTCGAAATCTCTGAACTTAGAACTGCCACGTTTTTGAGCGCAATCGGGAAATTTTTTCTCATAAAAAACGCAATTTTACGATTTTTTTCGATTTTTAAAAACTTTCTTCGACTTATAACACCTACATGCTTTAACCGATTGTAATGATTTTTTCACAGAACCTTAATTTCATGAATTAAGATATTCGTGCGAAATTTGAGCGTAATCGAAAAATTATTTCTCATGAAAATCGAAATTTTACGTTTTTTTTCTTTTTTAAAACAATTCTTTGACTTATAACACCTATATGCTTTATCCTATTGTAATAATTTTTTCACAGAACCTTAATTTTATAAATTCATATATTTGTGTAAAATTTGTGCGCAATCGAATAATTATTTCTTATGAAAATTTCAATATTACGATTTTTTCCTTTTTTTACAATTAATTAAAAAATTTAAAATTTAAGTTAATTTTTCATTTAATTTAATTTAATTTTTAAAAAATCTCTAACTAAGTAATGATTTTTTCACAGAACAACAGAAATCCGCATAACGTGGCAGCTCAATGCACCAATTACGCTCATCCAACAACGCGGCGGGACTTAAGCGTTTTCCTAGTTATTTTAATATTGTCCTGTATGGAAACTGGAGGCAACTTGCGTCTCTTAAACTGTGTTAGGGCAAATGGTTATTACAATTTACATTACGATTTCTGCTAAAAGACATGTCGTCGTATTATTATTGTTGGATGAGCGTAGCGAGCGAAGCGAAGATTCCATTTCACTACACTGGAGAAAAAAATCCGTTTTTTTTTTTTTTTTTTGTATTATTGTTGTTTGTTAGCACGATTCCGGCTAAACCGATACTCCAATTGCGATGAAATTTTATGGAGACCTTCGAAATCTCTGAACCAAGAGCTGCCACGTTTTTGAGCGCAATCGAAAAATTATTTCTCATTAAAATCGCAATTTTACGATTTTTTACGATTTAAAAAAAAAACAGCTTATAACACCTACATGTTTTATCCGATTTTAATGATTTTTTCACAAAACCTTAATTATATGAATTTAGGTATTCATGTGAAATTTGAGCGCAATCAAAAAACTATTTCTTATGAAAATCGAAATTTTACGTTTTTCTTTTCTTTTTTAAAACAATTCTTTGACTTGTAACACCTACATGCTTTATCCGATTGTAATGATTTTTTCACAGAACCTTAATTTTATGAATTAATATATTCGTGTAAAATTTGTGCGCAATCGAATAATTATTTCTTAAGAAAATTTCAATATTACGATTTTTTCCTTTTTTAAAATTACGATTAATTAAAAAAAAATTTAAGTTAATTTTTTATTTAATTTTTTATTTTTTCACAGAACAACAGAAAATCAGCATAACACATGGCAGCTCAATGCACCAATTACGCTCATCCAACAACGCGGCGGGACTTAAGCGTTTTCCTAGTATTTACTAAGACTGTTGTCACTGTCAATCGACAAGTCGTCGTATTATTATTGTATTTACTAAGACTGTTGTCACTGTCAATCGACAAGTTGTTGAATGAATATTGTATTTACTAAGACTGTTGTCACTGTCAATCGACAAGTTGTAGTTGTCGTTAGAGTTAATAATTAGTCTTCCAGTGACTGGATTCGATTCTCAGTCATGGGAAGCATTCTCATAAAGTAAGTTATATTTTGACTAGGGAAACGCCAAAGTCGTTGTTAGACGAGTGAGCGAGTCATGTGTTGAGTACCCGGTAACATTTCATTTCCTCCCCTTACCTAAGGCTGGATCCAGCATGGTTCTTTCCTCCCTATATACTATCATAGGCTGTGGAGTGGCTAACTACGTCCTTACAGTTGACGCGCCCTTATACCAATTAAATTTAAAACCATATCGTTTCACACATGACTCGCTCACTCGTAACAACGACTTAAGCGTTTTCCTAGTATAGTTAGCTAAGCTGTACCTAACTAAACTATGCCCAGTTTATGTATTTTTCTCTGTTTTACGGGTGAGAAAACACCACAATAATTTTACTTCGAATGATGATATTTATTCGTATAATACCAGACGACAGAAAGAACACGACAGAAAGATGTTCACACAGTGAAATATAATTTAGGTGTTTTTAAACGAAACCTAAATATTAAATGTGAAAGATTGTACAATAAGGTTCCGACTGACATTAAGAAAATTGACTCGTTTCATCGTTTTAAATCTGTTTTTAAGGAATATCTATTGGATAGTGCATTCTATAAAGTGTTAAAAGTGTCTGACTTTTTGGACTGACATATTAATGATTGTGAGAACCATAATTTGAATGTATATTTTTGTAAAATGACGAAATCAGTCATATATTTTATGATGTATGATGAATAATAAAATGAAATGAAATGAAATGAAGGCGCATTTATACCCGGAATGTTGGAGACTCGCGGGTTCAAATAACGGTCGGGATAGATTTTGTTATTTCTGGATTCTTTTTATTATCTCTGGAAAAGTATAGAACATGTTTTGAAATGCATATACTACTATGGAAAACATATACAGTACGAAATACAAGTTATGATTGCAAGGTTCACTCAATCTCCGAACGGATTTATAGGGAACCTTGAACCATCAGCGTTTTAACTGCACGCTAAATACTTGTCCGGATGTCTGTTAGAAATTTCAGCGCAATCTGTTTAGCCGCGCGTACGCAGCAAACACTCATTCACTCACTCACTCACTCACCTACAGACAAAAAAACAGATCTTAATTGTGCCGTTTGAGTTGAATTGTAGACTTAAGTCGCTGCGCTCCCTCGTCTAATAATGACCCAAAGATGGCGTTTGTTCCAAGTTCATTACTTGATGGAAATATGTATAATTTGTTGTAACTAAGTCATAAAGTGTCTTGAAATATTATTTAATACCTCGCTATACATGGCATACATGGACACACACAGTAACTTATAACACTCAAGTGATTAATAAATTTGAAATTAAATTTATAATTGACGTTAAACAAATCTCATTTGAATCGATGTGACATAATCATTCTATTTCTGTCTTGTAGTTTAGGTGGATGAAGATTGCATGTGCTAGGAATTCTAATTTAGGCAAGTTGCATCCTGTATATATTCACTGGAGCTAAACAGCACGACTGACGATGCCTCAGAAGTCTTGCCTGGAACACATTTCGAAAGTTTCATTTCTCAAGAGCTTAAAATTAATTAAGCCACTATGTTCAGATGTATCTGCTTCAAAAAACTAAAACTCCAAACGAAAAGTTTAGACACTGACTTCTTTGTATTATTCACAAAATAATGTCTTATTTAGTTGTATGGTTGTTAATCCTAGCTTGGAACTAATTACTCGATGTCACAGTGAAACCAAAGGGTTCCTATATACTATATATATATATATATATATATATATATAAAGTGTAACATAACACACACATATTATATATATATATATATATATATATACTATATATATCAAGTGAGAGTAAAGTGGTTATTTATACATTAACGATGTTTAAAGTTTTCGAATATTTAAACAGATATTATTTATGAGTTCTGAGACATTGTGTAACGAGGTATACGATTGTTGGATGAGCGTAGCGAGCGCAGCAAACGAAGCGAAGATTCCATTTCACTACACCGGAGAAAAAAATCCGGAATGTTTTTTTTTTCTTCTTCTTTTTTTTTCTTTTGTATTTTTGTCTGTGCTAAACCGATACTCCGATTGCGATGAAATTTTATGGAGGTCTTCGAAATCTCTGAACTTAGAACTGCCACGTTTTGAGCACAATCGGAAAATTAATTATCATGGATAAAATCACAATTTTACGATTTTTTTCAATTTTTTTAAATTTCTTCGACTTACAACACCTACAATGCTTTGTCTGATTCTAATGATTTTTTCACAGAACCTTAATTTTATGAATTAATATATTCGTGCAAAATTTGTGCGCAATCGAATAATTATTTCTTATGAAAATTTCAATATTACGATTTTTTCCCTTTTAAAATTGCGATTTATAAAAAAAAAAAAAAAAAGTTAATTTTTTTAAACTAAATTTAATTTTTAAAAAAATCTTCAACTTAGTAATAATTTTTTCAAAGAACAACAGAAAATCCGCATAACACAAGGCAGCTCAATGCACCAATTACGCTCATCCAACAACGCGGCGGGACTTAAGCGTTTTCCTAGTTGAGTAAAAATCATATATAAGTCAATCCCTTGTAATTATTCTCATAATATTATTTGTGTGTGTTTACCCAATTCATATCAGATACACAATAATATACACATAAGTCACGTTACGAAAATTACTGATTGGATCACGCAAGGATATAGGCCTACGTTGTACAAGATTTGCTGATTGTATTGGTTATAGAATACTGTTCCTTGTAGAATGTAGATAAATATTCTTACAGACCCGGCTGCACTCTGCCGTCAATAGAGGAAGAGCTCGATAAACCACACACATGACACAACCTGTACCACTGACAAAAATGTGTAAATGAGTAGCACGAACAGCTAAACAAGCAGCTAATAATGCGATCATGATGTTTGAGTTGTAAATGATTCCACTTTAGTATTCCTCAGCGGGTAGGCGAACTCTAGGCTGATCATGCGCGTCGCGATCAGACCGGATTACATTCAAATGCAGTATATTAACGCTGCACTTGCATTGTCCCTCTCTGTCTGTGCACGTTTGCTTGTACCATCTCCGATCTCCTACGAATTAAAAATTCCAATTTTTTCCTGAAGTGAGGAATGCGAGCTAGCGAACGACTCGGCTAGCTTGCGCAGAGCTCGTTATTTGAATGCAGATTGTGTGTGATTTGTGCGTGCTGATCGTCTTGTTACAGTAATGGTTGCGGCTCTCACGTTGTCGTGACTTTGAGAGATGCCGGCGTGGCGAGGCGATCGGCCGTTCACCTCATTGGAGCTGGGGGATCTTCACTCAGCGACCTTCCGCGCAATTACCACCTATCGGTTCGGTATCGCGAGACGATAGAGGTGGCTTAGTGGTAAATCACGAGAATTATACTCCTGGTCATGGGTCATGTACAAGTACAAGGATATTCTTTGCATGGCCATGGGTTGTCTTTAATCCGCAAACTTTGTCGACTATCTGTACGTTTCCTTTAATCAAATTAATAGACAAATAATACGGATGTTTGATATTTTTTACCGATCACAATAAAAACCTTCTTATAGTCATACATACACACAAATACAGAAGAAGAACATAGTGTATCCGTTATCAAAGTTACAACTTTATCACGTATGTTTTCATACATCGCGTATATCGCGAAGATCGATGAACACAATCGTGCGTGCATTTGAGAGAAAGAGCCACCATATATTTTAATTTATCTGGAATATAATAATGTCCATAGTTTTACACACGAAACTGTAATACGGGAGGTTACTGGTTCGACACCAGCTATACCGGCATTCTCGACTGATTGGTTTCCATAGGTTTTCCTCAGAGTCAAAAGGCAAGTGGATTAATTTCTGAATCATTTAGAAAGTTATTTTTATACATAGAGGCGTAAGGCTTATTCTTTTGGAATTCAACTTCATATGATATTAGACTAACCAGCCAGTTTACTTAGCTAGGAATCGTGCAATTTAATAGTGAAATTGAAGCAATATAAATAAATCAAAGAACAAAGAAGAATTGATTTTTAGTGTTTATTTATGGTTCATCATTGCCTATGTGTTAGTGTAATGTTAATTTCTCGACATAAGTTCTAGCCTTTGATTTCGCTTTTCTCTTTGGTTGGTTATGTATCATCGAACACCAATATGACTTTAAATAGGTTTATCCAATTTTAACACCTTGTTGAACGCCATCTTGAATTCTGGGCAAACGGAACAAAAGTCGAGGTGATACCGGGCTAAGAAAGATTTTTTCAGCCTTAAATCAGCCCGGTACCCAAATAACATTTTGCCGTTAGTATTCAAAATCGAATTTGTTTACCAGTTATGACGGTGGGCGCTGTTCATAAACAAATTTGGGCCATAGGGCGTGCGCTATTTTGGAAAATGAATGTTCATTATGATAAGGGTTTCATGTAGGACGTTCATAAGGCCACTATTGTATTTAGACGTGCGTAAATACCCGAAAACGACACCCAACTCAACCACATCTCCAGGATGCAAACCGTTACTCCATTAGGCCCTGAAATTTAAAAATGGCGGCACGAGGGCCTAACCGACGAGACCCAAGACAGTGTCATGGCTACCGTCGATTTTCCCACACCCGAATCATGCAAAAACGACTTCTATACTGCTCTCGTGTTCCAATTTTGAAAATTTGACAATGTTAGCCGCCATTTTGAAAAAATGGCCACATTCTTAACCCTAAGGGACCAAATTTTAGGTGCTGTGGGCCGAATCACTCCTAGGGTCCTATAAAACAACTGTGTTTGGAAAAGTGTAGTTCTAGTTAACACAATCAATTTGACTGACAGTAATTTGCACTACGTGTTTTGAAGATAGCTGTTAGCTTACAACGGACTTGCTTTAGATACTTGGCTTACAAAACCCTTGGAAACCCCCTTGATTGTAGGATTACCAGTAATAGCCATCGAGGCCTCGGCTGATCGATGCAACGGTCCAGCTCTAAGACCACTGACCATGCATTCTCTAACCGTAGAGAGCAGAAGCTCGTATTCTAACCACGTACAGCCGCCAGACGAGTCGTCTTCATCAGACAACACATCATTTAGTTAATTAATAATTATGCTGTAGAGTTCATGGTTAGATTACGATACTCCTACTCCATAAAGTTCCACTAAGTATTTGCAGCAAGTATGTCTTATTCTTAGGCAGAGCTTAATGTTTATCATGGCTGTTAGTCTTACTGTTAGATACAAGACTTTCCAATTAGCAGCACTCGTGACACGTTCACCAATACTTTTAATTTCTAAACAATGCACGCAGCACACTACGTTGTTTCTTACATTATGGAACAAACTGACACTGGTTGAGATAATTTGCAAGTTAGCTTTGATTTACAACGCTATCTGAGTAAACTATATTTGGGGCTAGAGAAGACTTCCATTCGACTTTTGGGCAGCATTGTATGAGTGAATATGCCTATTTTCTGTATCAAACTCCCGGGAAGTGGATCTTTTCATCTAAATCTAAAACGCGAATATAAACATATTTGATTACAAACTATGATATGTCAAAAGAAACATAAGTAGACTCATACGAACTGAAGCTTCACTATATGCATCACCTTTGTGTGTCCCGACTCTGTGCGTGTTACGACTCACAATAAAAACCGAACAAGACAGGTGGTTCTTTTTGTTGACGCTGCCCTTCAACAAGGAAGATACTGAATGTGTTTGGTGACTCCTTTCCTTTATTAGAAGGAGCATTATTTTGTGTTCGGCACCTCCACCAAGAGTTTTAAATTCTGTGTAAGATTCTATTTGTGTGTTCTTCTCTGACAATCTGGTGATTAAGTAGCTTCGCTCCCTATTTTAGAGACTCCGTACCCGTGCTTGATTACAATAACCACCCCAACATCAGTCTAACTTATCTGTTAGAACAGAACTTCTTTGCTAAACTGTCGACTCTCCTGAAATGCCGAGCCCGGTTCATCTTCTATACACAACCCTTCTAACCCACCACCCCTACCACAGAAAACTAATTAGTTATCTGTGCGCCTACCGTGTTGTGGTAGAAGTGGGGTGCGCGATGGAGTAGAATTCTAAGCATCACGTGACGATCACCCTGAAAGTGTGTATACCTTGGCAAAGCAATACCGTAACATCTCGATCGGACGGGAAACTACGCTTTATAGAGTTGGGATTTAGTGTGATCGAGTATTGCACTTCTTGAAAGTACCCGTTTGTGAAGTTACACTTCAGGAGTCAGGCTTCTTTTGCTAACCAATGTTGAAGCCAAGAGGAAGTCATTGATTTGTCGACTGCAATTATTTTAGCAGCGTTGATAAACTGCTTTATTATTTTCTTATCTGTTGAAAGATGTTGGTTATTACAAAACGTTGCTCCTTCTAAGTGGCTGCAGGCTATACATCGGGAAGTTAAGGACCAAAACACGACTAGTAATCGATGAGTGTGGTTGTGGAGCTTAATAATCATCCTATTTTATGCTTTATTGATCTTTGGTATTAAGATAACATTTCATTAAAAGCATTCTATTAAATAGCCTCTTAAAAAGCATTCTATAGGTCTAGAAATACAAAAAACTCAGTCCTGTTGTCCGAGTTGTGACACATTAATCAATATTGAGAGATGCTCATACAATTTCATTTGGAATACTCCTGTGGGTGTAAAATTCGGCAATCCACAACAAACGAAACGCAATACACACGACCACATGACTCAATATAATGGCTAAACACTTTTAATTACAATCGTTTTGTTAAGTTGGTAGCTTAAATCCCACAAGTAATATTTGTCCAGTACTGAAATTAACCGTAGCCGTATATTTTCATGCCACTCCCTCAGGTCTTAATTTGTGCCACACTGAGATTAGTTTACAGGGAGCGAAACAACAATATTCCCGTAGGTTTAGGTTCATTTGCGATGAAAAAACGCTGCCTTGTTTGAGTCGAACGAATTTAGAATGCCTTTTGGGTCTGGTTGCTATTGGAATGCCATCTAGACAATACGTATCTCTCTCGAGGGAATTAGCCAGTCAAGCAGCATTCATAAATGTTTTATTCCGTGATAACACGTGTAACAACTTGCCAAATTACATATAATACTGTTTAAATTCGGTGATATTGAGAACGATTATCCAATAGTAAAAGTGTAAAATCAAGCGAGGCCAATGTTGACTTCAAGAATTAAAAGGGGATCATTAACTCCGTTCCCTATAAATGTTTCTTTGTCTCCTGCGTTGGGTATGTATTGGAAACAAAGTTACCGAAGCAAATGACTCAAAGCTATGACTTAGTTGTTATAGTACTTTGAGTACAGATTTCCCTGCAAATTTAATGAATGAATTAAATTAACTTCAATACAAAAATATATATAGTCCAACATTAATTAAAAATTATAAATGGTCATATATTATTATCATAGTATGACTATAAATAATTAACTGGCAATAGGGTGATCAATATCATTTTATTCTAGGATCGATGCTCGTGAATAACACGTAAGACTATGATTCGATGCCCGCCTCCAGCAATCCTGACTGAAAGATGTCTAGGTTTTTATGGATGGACAAATTTCAAAATTACCCTCACACCCAAAATACCTATAGTTATACCTAAGAAGGATATAGAATTGTCCCTAAACTGATTTCCCACGTAAATGTTTTTCTAGGGACGTTTTTTTTATTCGTCGACAACATGAAATTTACTTTTGATCATAATAAACTTATTTCTGTAAAATGTTAGAGAGTCGACGAAGTGTCAAAGTGTTGGTTACATTACGTGGGTCGATCACAGAAACACACCACGCTTGAGTTGAGCACTCGTGTGGAGACGTGAATGTATATCAAACCCAAATCATGCTATTTCTAATTAAACAGATTTCGAGCAGTTGATGAGGATATTCACACCTAGGTGTTCCTGGTAATTATTAGAATTGGTTGCGTGCTTCTTTGTCGGTTCTTGTAAATTTAATTTAAATCGGCACTGAGAATACGCAGATAAGCAGATAAACAGGTGAGAATATAATATTGTCTGGAACAGGTGCATCCTTTTTGTGGTCTGAGCAATCACGAACCTCCACAGTCCACACCATGTTATAAAGTATATTTGATATCACATAATAACATTCAATAAAAATAAATATCTTTATTTTTATCGAGGCCATTGAAGGGAATTCGTCGTTTGTTTTTCGTGATAGAGTACAAATTAACTTACTGAACGAAGAGAAACTTACTTATAATATTATTTTAGTCAAATACAAATCATTGGAAATTTCACTGTTAAAGATATACTATTGTAATAATAAAAAAATAACAAAAAATAAAAAAAAGTCTTAAAAATGAAAAGTCCAGTGATTTGTATTTTAACGATAATACATGTTATTTTTTATTTTTTATTTTAGAATTCTTCATCGACGATCTGGTACTTTCTCCCTCTTTTGGATACTCGCGTACCCGCACGCAGTCTTGTACAAATCCAATTCTTCATGATTGAAGGAAAATAAGAGTTGCAAACCTCAAATTACTGCTCCACAGTGAGTTGAACGCATGCCTCGGTGTCCGTGCTGGCCGTCAGAGTCGTTAGGTCCGGCTCACTAAATGTGTGACTGCCCCAAGACATGCAGTGGGTGGCCATCTTACTGCTTACACGACCGTTAACAAGTATCACAAATATCATGGACCCATCTGGCGTAAAACAATTGTTAAATAAGTTTGTACATTGAAGAACAGGAAATACCTCTCGTGTGGACAGTGAAGATTCGGAGTATGTTTTAAATTTAAAATTTACATTATGTGAAGTGGGCATTCGGAAGCACCCGTTGACACGCACACATTTTCACACTCTTTTGAATTTAATTGTAGTTTTATGGCAGGATGTTTAGTAGGTAATTATGAAAACATCAAAGCTATAGCAAAAATCCTGGAGATAGTATGAGACCTGCGCTAATATTTTTGCAAGTAATCCTAATTGACTTTCGAAATATCCACTTACGACGATATCCATTTATTGGTGACTTTTTCGCACTTCATCACTTGCAAGTTGGTTTCAATTTTAATTAATGTGTTTTGATGAAATAACTGCACTTCCGTTAGTTCCTTTTCCAAGTATCTGTCTTACAAAAAATCATTTAACAAACTATAAAATGGGTAGTGTGATTCACCTAAAAATAATTAACAGATTAGTGTTATTTTGGTATATTTCTGACGAAGTCAAAAAACTAAAAAGACATTTCAAAAACTCGATATAAATGGATTTGACTTTCAACCTGATTTGATTTAAAAATAATTTAGAAGCGTCCGCCACCCTTGTGTGAAATATTTTGTGTGAATATGTTGCGTACGAAGAAAAACAAACAATACATCCGTAGACATGTATATTGCTCGAACAAGGATGATATAACTTTAAACTAATTTTTAGGAAGCGTGTCATGGGGCGTTGTGTGTGCTATCCTTCAGAAAGTGGAAATTCATTACCAGACATCCTATATAATGGTTAGCTTCGATCCAGGATGTATTTTATTATGCACATCGTGCAATTTTCTTGGTGACTTGTTTCAGTCAAATATATTTGAAAACACAAAAATTCATTAACCTGCCATTATAATTATTGATATAGCTTTGGTTATCGTTGTATATTGTTATTTATTTTAAACATTTTGCAAAATGCATTTTTCAAGTCAAAACTTTTGAAAACCACAATTACTTCATTGTTAATTAAGCCATGTTTAGTTACACCGTGGAAATTAGATTGTTTTGGTTTTCTTTTGTTATGGTTATGTTTTCAAAATGTATTTGACTTAAAAAGTTCAATGAAAATTAGCACGAAACGTTGTCGAAATAAACAACTAACTACTACACGGATAACCGATTGCTATAATGAACAACAACTCGCGTACTAAGCCTACCCGGCACCTCCACCAAATTGATCATTAAACGGTGAATTATTTTATTTATCTTTTCTTTTTCGTTGCTTCGCTCCCTCTTTTGGGCACTCCCAAAAAAGATATTATAGGACATTCGTTTTTAGCAAAGTCCTTTTCGCTCGGCCGACTGACACCAAGATGATTGAAATTTTGGACAGTTGTCACGGAAGCAAAAACAAAGGGCTAAAATTTGTTTTGATTTCTTTTTTTATTAAATTTGATTTTTACGATTTTAGATTTGGTTAAAAAGACTAAAATTTATTATCTTCGTGATTTTTTTCTAGTCGATTAGCGCAAAATATGGAAAATTTACGTCTGTATTGACGTCCTTGCACGCTTTATTGACAACATTGCAAAGTTTCATGTTTGTCGGACACTTACTTGACACACTCATTGACATACTCACGGAATGACGGACAAAAAAGGGAAGCATCTAGCTAGACAATAGGGGTACTTCGCTCCCTACGGTATCCTAACGAAGCACTTTGCCGGGAACCTGTCTCCCCCCGACAAATCATCTTACTATGTTGGTGATTGTTGATGTTGGTTGGTCTGTTACTTTAAAAAAATATCAATTCGTGTATTACGATTGCTGTCTGAAAACATGTGGTCTGGTCTGGTCTGTACTATTCAAAGTGTGCTGCTAAACGAATAACATTTCAATCTCACTAAGATGGTTAGAATTGTATTTCTTATTGCATCCACTTCGTATAATTAACCGCCATTCCGAACTTGTTTTTATTTCTATTAGAATACACAATCATGATATGCCATTATCTTCAATGTAATTCGTTGAACCGCAATCCAAATTATTCATCGGATCTTGGCTAAACACAATCAGTTAGCGTTTGACTTGAAACTATTTCACGTATTGACCCTCACATTGTCCGCACCAGCTCGCGCACAACCAGCCAGCGTGCAACCTGGTGGAACCCGCGGGAACCATGGCCGACCGGCTAGAGCGGATAAAAGAATACCTTATACGCTCATTAAGACACGTCATTACTCACCGGCTGTGTTTTTAGTTTGTATTTGGATAGCGTGGAGCAAGTATTTGACATTTTGACCACTTTTAACGGTTTGTTATCCGGGCCTCGGTTCGCTGAGTAGCAACAATTACTCTTATCCCAGGAGATTCGTACCCTGGAGTTCTTTATGTGAATTATTTCATTCAGGACGAATGGAATGAAATACAGCCGGATTTTTTACGGTGTTTGAGTGAAGATTTTAGTTCTAGTGCAATGTGGTTTTATTTACATTGTAGGTTTTTAGAAAAACAAACACTGTTCGAGGGTCGATACCATGTTGTCAGCATGGTTCTTGGAGTGAGTAAGCATGACCTTTCATTGTCATAATGTCATAAGAATGTTTTAAAGCTCGAACTAAGCAGATTATTGGAATGATTTTGAAATAATTTACTATAATATTTTATGTTATTATGTACGAATGTAAATGTGTAGACGTCTACACTATCTAGAGTAATTGAGATAAAACTGTTTTCCGATTTGACTGGAGTGTATTGATTTATGAATGTGTGTGCCTTCTTCTTCTTCTTCTTCTTCTTCTTCTTCTTCTTCTTCTTCTTCTTCTTTTCTTCTTCTTCTTCTTCTTCTTCTTCTTCTTCTTCTTCTTCTTCTGCTTCTTCTTCTTCTTCTTCTTCTTCTTCGAGCATTGTGTCCTTATTATGTATGTTTGCAGATTCCAGGACAGGTCTTTATAGTTATTTTGATTCTAAGGAGATTTTGCTATTGCTTGTTAGTAGTTTCGATCCATTAATGTAGTAATCAATGTTAACTGGGTCTTATGAGCGGGTTATACGAATAAAAATAGATATATTGGGATTCAGGCACATACCATTGTTTGAGCACAGGATATTGCGTCTAGATCGCATTTTAGAACTGTGTAATCGTCGTGTTCGGATATAGCTTTTTGTAGATAGTGCAATCATCCGCGTACGTAGTATCTTTGAGGACACATGCGGGAAGATCCATCATGTACACAATGAAGAACAGTGGACCAAGTACGGACCCCTGAGGTTCCGTTCACGGACTATTTTCACTATATTTTAATAGTTATAGGGCCTAGCTAAATACAAATTAAATAAGTATATCATCTATTCCATTCGATACAGTATCTGGATTCACGTAAGGAGGAATGGAGAAGGAAGTAAGGGGAGTTGTGGGTATTGCTCTAGTAGGGAAACCTTTCAATGCTCCGTTACATATGGTTTCTATTTTTTAAAGAACCCACAATGTGCTTCATGTGAGGGGGAGGGGGCGATATTTTTGGATAATGTATAAACCAAAGAGTTTTTACGATCGGCGACGACAGTATGAACAATCCTTTCTAAAAATAAAACCAGAAACTTCTCCAAAATATAAGAACGTGGTGAATGCACTTGAGCGTTCAGAGAACAAGTGTGATTGCTCTCAATTACGCAATTTGCTTTCATTCTCAAGGTAAATGCTGCATGTGGAACCGGAAGTGGTGACGTTAAATCCAGAAACAAAGCATACACAGATTTTTTATTCACAACTTTGAATTTTAAACCAGCAATCGTGTTTTTCTTCGCATATACAATAACCTTCATTGACAAAACCAATCGTTATCGACTTCCCTTTCGGGGTTTTGAGTTCATCGGCAGCTGTCGGTATGTGCGAGGTTGTAACCGTAAATTAATTTAAAAATGAAAATAAATATCCATATTTTATCGTTCTAGTTTGTAAGTACAACGTATAGAAGTTATTCGAATACTTACTCCTGAAAATTGCATTGTATCTAAAATTGCTTTCAAAACAAACACATTTTGAAAATGGATCATGACGTATTTTAGATGGTCAAATCTTCACCAACCAAATGCCAAATAAGAATATATAAATAATTTCGTATTAAGAACCCACTCTGTTACATAACTGATTTTCAGTGGGGACATTTAATTTAAAGCAGACCAAGTCAACCCTGTAGGTGCCGACACCGTCGACGAGCGACCAATGACCATACTAGAGACTGGCATTGGATCAATCAGGCTGGACACGATTCAATCCTCGGACAGCGCCAGAATCAACAAGGCTAATTCGGAACAACCTTTTAGAATTTATTGTCTGCCTCGTTGCGAGGACTGCTCCAAAGTTACCGTTTAAATTCGCGTATTTATAAGACAAAACTGCAATGCAATTTAAAACGCTGCGCTGCAGAACAACGCCAGACACAAGACGAAACAAATGTGGATTAGGAGTAAAATTTGCGCTAATTTGTTAAGGTTTGCATCCGATTTTTGAAGGGGGGAGGTTGATGATACCACACGAGATGTTTTGAAAGCGAATAATGTCCCCGATTCTCTTACCTGTTTCGTGACATTTATTGGCATGTAGTCAAAAGTCGCACCATGCATTTTCCAAATTGTGAAATGGTAAACATTGTAGTCATCTAAAAACTGTAATCGTTCTGCAAAAAAAGGAAATGAATCTCTACACTGGAATAAGTACTTTAGTAATTTATGTGAGATTCTATGGTCATCGCAGTGCTTTTGAGTCTTGATTACTTATCTTGGCACCAAAAATAATGTTATCTCCAACAAATAGTACATGGGCTGGGTGCATGTATAGTGGTTTCAGTCTCGAAGGGCTACATTCCAAATTATCATAGATTGAAAAAATATGTAATATCGAGGATCTCTTTCGAATCTCTTTCGACTAATATTGGGCTAGTTTGATTTAAGTTATTGGTCCATGTGCAGCAATGGCTTTCATGATTGATTATTTTTTTAGTTAGATCGTTGTCTATGTTTGCTAGAGGGTGTTAGCTTTCGCTAAGGCCATCTTCATTCATTTATGGTTCACTCATGGAGTCATCATACATTAGTGAAACATAGTAGACGGTTTAAAAATTATCAAAACAACTCATTTACCCGGAAACGTATATT
Source organism: Sweltsa coloradensis (assembly GCA_024449915.1). Lineage (NCBI taxonomy): Eukaryota > Metazoa > Arthropoda > Insecta > Plecoptera > Chloroperlidae > Sweltsa > Sweltsa coloradensis. The sequence continues at coordinate 362,994 of JAMZAV010000300.1, forward strand.
ATAACACCACTCAACTGAACTTTAACCTGGGGGCATGGACGATGCTTGAGGAAGGAGACGGAGTCTCCGAAATATCGTGAATAAAAGTAAGTAGCCCAGGTTAAAGTTAAGTTGGGTGATTTTATAATATAGTAGACAGTGATTCTCTCTAGATAGAAATACCTCTTCTTTACGTGATGATAATTTATTAAACTACTATAATAATATCAAGAATATCAAGTAAATATTAAATATACCACACACACAATTAATCATTAGGATTGTAAGCGAAATATAACAACAAATTCGGTAGTAGCCGACCTGCACAACAGCTTTCACTAAAGCACTCTTGAAACTTGTTTACGAATGCCAGGACTTGCAATGACCTTGAACAATGGTATAAATCTCAATTTGTCTCAGTGTTAAATCCGAGGCATTAAAACGCTACACACGGATGTATTTACCAGACATGTATCCTAGTAAGCAACACCTTAAGATAATAATATCTTCATCACCTTGCCTAATAATCATGCTCTCAAAGGCATTCAAGAACTACCTTGACTAAATATGGAATGATTAATTTGTTCTTATTTATTCTGCAATAAATCTTTATAACTTTTTGCAGTTGATTAATTGTTACCTATTATTAGTTAAGTAATTAGTGCATGTCACGAAAGAACTGGATTTTTGATCACTCACTCTCATATTAACAACGCAAAAACGTTTTGTAATACAATTAGCGTCACTGCCTAATTTGGAATTTGATCATTATTACGATTTGTGGGGGGCTTTTGGCTCTTTGAACGAAAATGTGTGTGTGATAAAATATTAAGATTGCAATGAAATAAAATAGGAACTTTATTTAGCGAAGCTTCTCTTTCTGATCACTTTTCTCTGCGTCCGTTCGTCCCATTCATTCATATTTTGTGCCAATTTGATAACCTAAGAATTTGAAGTTTTCGGTTTATTCGGGTGTCAGGTCAATTTTTGACATGATTTACATGATTCTAGGTTCGACAATGAATCAAAAGAATACCTATCTGGCTGTAAGCAATGTTGACTCATACTGAACAGTGAACATGCCTTTTTGGAAGTGCTAAAACACACAACCCTTGTCCATGGATCACATATAGTATGGATTTCTTTATTTGTGACGTCAGTGAATCAAATAACATTCGCAAACGGTATTTTATTCAATAAGGTATGTGTTTAATCGCCTCTAAGTTTACTAAGTTTATGTGTGATTGTTTGTTCAATATTAGTTCGACTGATTGTGTCTTGGTGATCGAATATCAGCAAGCACGAGTAACATTCACTGATTACTGGGATTTATGACACTGTATTCACGCTAACACTGGGAGGTACAGGGTTATCCAAATATGGAGCAGAAATAGTTATACACCAGTTTGGTTCGTTCAACGCTCAATTCTCCTGTTGGATGGTACCGGTTATATTATGCATTTGGTAACCACCGAAAAGATGACGCATATAGGACGCAAGGACAGTTGGTTCGCTGTCCGCACTGATACTGCAAAATAACAATCCTAGTCTTGAGTCTAGAAACTATATTGTTGCTACTAATAACAAACAAGTATGTAAACTCTGTTCAGTTTGTTGCATTAATCTTCATGTTTTGTAGGCATAGCCACCAAACCGGGGCCTTACAAAACTTCTGGAGCATTGAAAATTGCTTTAAATAGTCTTATAATTAGACTTGTTGGTCCCTCCATTGCATCTGGCATGGCACGCAATCCATTGTGTGAGAGAAGCAGTGGGTGAAAGAAGTGAGAAACCTGCTAAATATGTTAATTCGTGTTGGATTGTGGGTGAAATGAGATTGAACAGAATCCGTGTCTGGTGATCATAGAAATATTATTAACTCTGGTCTCATATTAGATGGATCAAGTCGTTGCTCGTTGGTTGGTGTGGTCATTGTGCGAAATAGCTCTCGGTCGCCAAGGTTGAGCATGACCAAGACGTGCCCAATACATATTCATGTGAGGTATGTTGCCTCGTGCTGCTTCGATGACAGGGGGGGGGGGGGGGGGGGGGCGATGCTCGGAGGAAGGTTAGACAAGTGTCTGGCTGTGCTAGACATGTTAGTTTTTCTTATATTGACAATAGTCGACAGAATTCGTTTATTGGCACACTTTTTATAGATGCAGTCTGCCAATTATTACGCTCCACTTACATGTGGACATAAAGTCGATAAAACCATTTGAATCTAGACAGTATTATTTGGATTTTCCGTCAAACATGCGCGTTTTGTTTAATCCCAAAACGTACCTGCATGACATTTATATTTCGATTGTTTGATTAATTCATATTGATCTCAAATTTATCAGAGCGCGTATTTGCCTTTACTTTCTCATTCGCATGTGCAAAATGTTGATTTGTAATGTATCAAGAAAGATTAGATACAAAAATATATTTTCCTTCATTTAAGTGTTTTCAATTTTTTTCTTGTTTCATTCATTCCAATAACATTATGCTTCCAAGCTCTGATCGGTTCACCATTGGCTTCTTGTATTTTTAGTCAGCGTAGCATCAGCTTCACAAGTTCACATTACAACTTTAACGCAAGACTACTGCTCTCGCTCTCTCTCTTTTTAAAAAAAAGGTACGTATAGTGGCTATTTGATAAGAATGAGATGTTAAATTTATGTTGTTGGATGAGCGTAGCGAGCGAAGCGAAGATTCCATTCTACTATACTAGAGAAAAAATTATTGTGTGTTTGTTAACACGATTCCGGCTAAACCGATACTCTAATTGCGATGAAATTTTATGGAGGCCTTCGAAATCTCTGAACTTAGATCTGCCACGTTTTTGAGCGCAATCGAAAAATTAATTTTAAAAACATTCTTCGAGCACCTACATGCTTTATCCGATTGTAATGATTTTTTCACAGAACCTTAACTTTATGAATTAATATGTTCGTGTGAAATTTGAGCGCAATCGAAAAATTATTTCTCATAAAAATCGCAATTTTACGATTTTTTTCGTTTAAAAAAAAATTCTTCGACTTAGTAATGATTTTTTCACAGAACAACAGAAAATCTGCTTAACACCTGGCATCTCAATGCACCAATTACGCTCATCCAACAACGCACCTGAAAAAGCATTTGCGAGGCTTCCCTAGTTTTAAACGCTTTTCTTTTTTAACATTTTAGATATCTGCAAATGAAATACACAAAAAATGCCAACGTCTCAATGCTATATACTTACACTTCAATAATAACAATGTATAATTTCAAATACATATTTTATTTCTTATAGGAGACTTAAATCAAGCTTCTGATCTTGTATTGACATCCAGCATCGCTCAATTCTCGATGTTGAAACGGTTGTGTGGATGTGGATTGCTGGTGCGGTAGCCGCGAGCGTGTGTGTGGGCTTCGCGCGGGTGTGGACGGAGTAGCCTACAGTACAGTAGTGAAGGCGACGACAGTATTTGAGAGCGAGGCCACATCGTTTCTTCATCATACATATCCATCCAGACTGTTTCGAGATTCTCTCACTCTCACATGTTGGTTCAAGTGCTCTTACGTCATAAGTGTGGTCAGTCAGGAGGGCTGAAGGAGTGGCTCTCAACTTTTGTGGAAAGAAACGTATACATACTATTCGTCCCGTCGACCGTATTTTTTGTATTTTCAATAGATATGCGCATCCTAAGTGCAAAGTAGAATGCTGAAGGAATTTGAATACGAATGGATACGTGTGTATTTTTAAAAAAATATTGTATTGATAAATCTTTACTGTTTTAAACCTACACTACTACACAATAAAGTGCCACCACATCGTATTTACTGATTCTACGTATCGTATACACAAGAAAGTAATGGCATGTCAATTAGTGTTATTGTAAATTAGTACTATAGATTCTAGTCCATTTTATTGATGATGATTGTTTTTGAAAATAGTAAGTTTAGAAACATAGTATATTATTGATCTCTGTACCGGCACTGATAACTTTACTGTTTTGTGCCCTTAAACCCCAATAACTAACTAACTAACTGCGGATGTTATTATACTAGGACGCTTAAGGGCAAACCCAAATTATTTTTCCACGGTCATACACATACTACATAAGACACAGTTTTGAAATATATCTTGTCAACTGGATTTAACATCATTTTAAATCATTGTTTGATCCGAGATTGTCAATTCATGTGGAATTTCAATCGCTTTAAACGTGTCTTTCAGGTGGCTAAGGAGTGCTCAACTATTCTGGAAAAATGCGCCTTTACTAAATTGTCTCTGACCGTGCCATTTTTTAATTTCTCAAACAAGCAAAATCAAGTGCAAATAACTGAAGAATTTGTAAACGATTGGTACTGGAATTCTTGCCAAATTAATTGAAAATTATAAGGATTTACAGAAAACTATAACTACACAATAAGGCCACATATTTTTTGATCAAATCCGTTACACGAGGATAAAGATCGTCCCATGTTATTCTTATGGAGTATTTTCCGATAGGACTATCTCAATGTCATGATTGATTTTTTTGGAATGTGGCCCAAAATTTAGATTTTAATTGTAATTCTTAGCTGAGTTACTATTACTTTTTTGCTTAACCCAATAATAACTAACTCGATGTTTAAGCGTAAAACCTAGCCGCGGTTGTTGGATGAGCGTAATTGGTGCATTGAGCTGCCATGTGTTGTGCGGATTTTCTGTTGTTCTGTGAAAAAATCATTACTAAGTTGAAGATTTTTTTAAATTAAATTAAATTTAAAAAATTTAACTTAAATTTTAATTTTTTTAAATTATTTGTAATTTTAAAAAAGGAAAAAATCGTAATATTGAAATTTTCATAAGAAATAAATATTCGATTGCGCACAAATTTTACATGAATATATCAATTCATGAAATTAAGGTTCTGTGAAAAAATCATTACAATCGGACAAAGCATGTAGGTGTCGAAGAAATTTTTTAAAAAAACGAAAAAAATCGTAAAATTGCGATTTTCATGAGAAATAATTTTCCGAATGTGCTAAAAAAACGTGGCAGTTCTAAGTTCAGAGATTTCGAAGACCTCCATAAAATTTTATCGCAATCGGAGTATCGGTTTAGCCGGAATCGTGTTAACAAACAGACAAAAATACAAAAAAAAAGAAAGAAAGAAAGAAAAAAAAGAAAAAAAAAATTCGGATTTTTTTCTCCAGTGTAGTAAAATGGAATCTTCTCTTCGTTCGCTACGCTCATCTAAAAACCTAATTTTAGAGTCGAAACAGTATTTCATTAGAACAGATAAATTTAAAATGTTTTAAATACATGTGCGAAAAAATCAATTGACATAATTTTAAACAGTGTGGTGGCTGGTGGGTAATTCATCGAAGAAAATCAAATCAAAAGACATTTTAAGACGTCTATACTGGCTAAGACCAAATTTACCGGTTACCCTATCCAGTAATCAGTTAAAATGTAAATATAGTAATGTAATATAAGTAAACGCGAAACATAGTTTATCCTCAAAAACTATTTGTGCCCAAAAACAGAGTACTATGCCGAGTTCTTGCAGTTTTCTGGCGCTGATGTTTCTGCGTTCAACACTCTTTAGATATTATACGAGTGCTTGATTGATGGAGGTTTTTAATTGCGTACCGTCTCGTCATTACCGTATAAGTGACTCAGTGTCAGTGGGAATAATAATTAATAACTAATAACTCCTGAACTGAAACGAGTTCAAACTCCTGTTGGGCGGAGGCGTTGAAATTGTTTTGAAATTTAATTCACCTGTTGCCTATACATTGATTGCTACAATAAGTCATTATAACTTAATCAAGATTACTTTGCGCTGCGGTGCCTTATTTTCCGCCTCTATAAGATTAATCATTGCTCAGTAGGGAAGTGGACTTAATTTTGGTCGCTATTCCGTTTCTGGATATTTTCTCACTGCCGTATAAAAACACAATATCTTGAAATAATTTTATTTCTCTACTTACCTACTCTAAAAACCTTTAATCTTCGTTCTTGGCGTTTTTAGATCAATGCTTTTATGTTCACGCTTTTCACAATTTAGTAAAATTAAGGGCCCTCAAAGTCCAACTCGCTACCTTCCCGTGGTTCGGCCTGTGAGTAGGGGAGTAGTGTATTCCCCAAAACTAAGGGCGAGCTCTGGCCGGTTGGGGTGCGTGTTGCAGAGAGAGCTCTCGCGCAACTTTTTATTACACATTTCTTCATTCACACAGCTTTACTCATATTTATTTTCTTCTTTCACTTTTTTCTTCTCCATACTTGCCGGCCCTCTCTGCAATGAGCACTCCTCCGTTCCCACCCAGTTAAACCCATCCTATCCAACATCCTCACTCCTTCCCATTAACCCCCCACGTCGTCCCTTACGTTCCTCCCTTTGCAGGGAAGAAAACATGGTGGTAATCCACAATTATGGAAAAAGAACACTTGGAAGATTCCAATACACTTGAAATGGGCACTGATAACTCTACTGTTGAGTGCCCTAAAACAACATTTACTAACTAACTAGTAAAATTAAAATGTGTACATTGGTCAACTAAAGTTAATCAATAGTTCCAGCATTTAGCCGACTACGTGCACTTGAAAAAACTGTATTCGAGCTGCAATTGTTTTTTGGCATGACATGCGAGATGGGTGTGATGTGATGGTATAAAAGTCCAGAAGCACGCGTGTCATATGGCCTCGACAATCGCAATGTAAAGTGATTGTGATGAACAGATGGCTCGTTGAAAGATCCTAGCGTTTCGAACCCCATTAGCATCAATCTCTCTCTAACCCTCTCTTATTCGCGCCTTATGTCAATCAAATCAACATGAGTCACTCTCACAATATGGACTTTATAAAATTATAGGTTAGCTTTCAACTTGTATGGTATGTATGTGCATGCTCTTAAATTGGTGCCCCATGCTAAATAACTATCCTCATATCCCTTAGGTTTGTTATAATATAAGTGTGTTATGGCATTAATGTGTGACTTTAGGAATCACACACTGAATCTACGGTTCTACGAAACGATGTTTTTGCGAATTGAGCTGTCTGGACCGCAGGACAAACCTTTACGAAATTATTGACGTGTTTTGTGATATTGAAACGAAGTCCTATAGAAGAGAGCTATGTTGCTATATTTAATCATCAAGGTTATAAAGTTTAGGGTGAAAATTGTAGCTCAAAAAGTGTTCCAGAATATGTGTGAAAACTCGCTGGATTTGCCGATCGAGTGATGGCCAACCAACTTCCGGCCATCCCAACGAAACTTGTTCAGTTCGTTTGTATTACGTTAGTGCTGGCTAGTGCCAAAATTTGGACGTTAGTGCTCTCATAGGAAAAATATATTAAGCTCGTAACTTGGGATACCCAGCTTAACGTCAATTTAGCCATCCACTTTTTTCAATGAAGGTTTTTTGAAAAGGCTTTTTTACCCATCGTTTGTGCTACGTTAGTGATGGTCAGTGCCAAAATTAAGACGTTAGTACTCTCACACAATTAACCAAAATTTATAAAATTCAAAAGTTACCGAATCATGTTACGTGACGTATCAAAATGCATCACTTGACTTGTTTATGTAAATCTTAAAGACTGTGTGATAACTTTGTATTTTTCACTAGTGTGGTTATTTTTTACTTGTGTAATAATTGTAATTTGTGTTGTGCTTTGTTATTTAACAGACATTTAACAGTAAAAAAGTTGGCCGGTGTTCTTTGGCAACCTATAACTTATACAGAACAGCAAAATTAATATTACGAATCACAAATGCATATTAATAGCTCTTGCTCCCCCTCTTGCTCTTCCGACCCAGTCACCATCAGAATCTGAATCTCTGATCTCTTGCTTCGGGAATCCCTGGTGACTCACTTGCAATTCCTCGACATAGTGACCGGCTGACTTCGCCGTCCGGGTTCTAACTCCGTCCCACATCGTGCCCGTCACTCAACATTAACCCCTAATCTTCATCGAGTGAGGACCACCACACGTTTCACTCACTCACACCACGGCGCCACGCCTGTTAAACAATGTATCATAAGACTTAGATGCATGAGGAATGATTCTTGACTTATTTCGCAATTATTCCGTGCAACACATTCTAATAATAAAATTCTAAGGTTGTTGCGAACTGGCGCCGCCCGCGGGTGGATCGTGCCCAACGAGTGGTGTCGGTGTTTCCTATTAAAAATTCTAACCTCAGGTTGGTTATTGTTTCCTTTAATTAAATAAATAATTTAATATTTAGAGTATACCCACTCAGTCAATAACTGATTGATAATTGATTTCACCAAAAGGACCAAGCCAACCCTATAGGCCCCGACGCAATCGATGAGTGAGCGATAACCAACCAAAGATCGATATTTTTAAAAGGAAATAATCAGTGGTATGGACCGTGCGAACCCCGTCCTTGTCAATAGCGTCAACGCATAAAGTATATTGATAAAGTACAATATAATATTCCCACGTTGAAGTATTAGCATACTCAAAACACAGTTATAACAGTAACACCAATAAAGCACACACTTTGAGACGCAGTTTGAATAACATAATATGCCAATTTCAAATTGTTAGACATTGGCACCTTTTTAATCATTTTTATGAGAAACTATACCCTGGATTGTTACTCAGAGTGAAAAGTCTGCATCAATCGAGTAGATATATACTTTTAATATTGTCATCTATGTTGGGTATGTTTCTAAAAAATATTGGAAGTTTTAAAGAGTTTTACATTACATATGTACAAATAATTTTATCGTGTTATCTTCTTGTTGGGACAGTCTGTATGAACGCTATCGTTTGTTTTGTTTCGTGTGGCACTAAGTGGCACTAAAACTGTGAGAGCGTCGTGAAGCTTCACCTTTGTTGGTTGGAAATCATGTTTGCAAGCCCAACACATGAAACCCTGCGTGCTTAGGCTGAAACTATCAATCCAGTTTAGATGTAGTAATTTCATCGCTATTGATTAGACATTTCCACACTTCAAACTGCAAACACAGCAAACTTGCCCAAAGATAACTTGTCTCTCAACTAGATAGAAGTTAGGATGGTTGGGAGGCAAAGTCATAGGGATATTTTGTAGCAGTACTTTTGTGACTCACAAATTGACCGAACAAAAATCTTGGGAAAGCCTTCAGTCGGGATTTCTGGTAGCTATATTGAATTGACAGGTTGCTGAATTAGTGTCGCGAGAATACCAATCGACTTCAATTTCAATTCATGAGCTACTTCTATCGGTTGGTGTGTACAGTTTCTCCAACCTACTCAGTCCAATATACTCAGTCTACCTTTTAGCTGCAATTCTTCTGGCATAACCTCACTCATTGCCCTAGATGCTGTTCACGTGATGACCTTGGCAGCTGTTTAATGTATGAATATTAATTTTATTTAGAGTGTATAGGTCAAGTCGAGAGTGTGGGAGTACAAAGCACTTGATCCTGCTGCAATATCCACCCTAATCTGGGAGGTAATTGAAAGAACAGACTTTCTTTTCCGGTGGTCTGAACTATTGGAACCATAGAGCTGTGTTTGTTTTATAAGACCTCGCCTTGACATATTTAAAGGGTATTAAATTCAATTATGAATTGTTGAAATTGTTTTTTAACAAAATCGCGAGTTAGCTGGACTGCGGGAGCAACTTTTTCGTTAATTTGATTTCCATTTAAGTGTTGGCCCCAATTTACCCAAGTCAAGTAATAATGCTTGAATATTTTGCGTGCGGTTAAAAACCATCACATCTTTTGATAAGTGCATGATAGTCATGAGATCTTTTCGAAAAGTTCTAAATTTCACGTATAATCGTTTGTTTTTGTGTGGACTTAGTGGATAGTCAGTTAGTAAATAGCTTTATTTTGTTGTATCATACTACTAAAAAATAATAAGAATCAAATGACAATTTATCGGAGTGATTAATATCCTTTAGTATGAATTATGTTGCAATAAATCGTGATCTCCACCGTCTGTTGATAAAACAATCTCCTCTGAAAATTAACACAGCTTGAAAGAAAAAACATAAATCTAATCTTTATAAAAAATATAAAAAAAAAATCACAAAAAAATCTATAAAAAATCTAAAAGTTGTACTATTATACACAATCATAATATGTTATATTAATATAAATATCTAATTCCTGAGATATCCTGTTCCTCCAACAGCCAACTGTATGTTGTACCTGACTTCAGAATACTCCGTGTTATATTGGTATAGACCAGGGCTTATTAACTGGAGACAGAATTTCAAAATTGAAATTACCACACTGAAAAATACACAACGCACTCACCACCCACTGCGTGATATTTCGGAGCATCCAAGAGCGATTGCGTTGTGTTTTAACCGGGTATTGTTCTGTGCAGTAATTATTATTCTTTACTCCAGTTCACTCTTAGTTTTATTCAAGGTATTCCATGTAACACAAACAGTGACTGTGCAATAGTCGAACACTTTAACAGAAACCGATTGGATTGAAAGTTTCCATGAACAATGAAATTAAGCCAATTTGAGATGATTACCTAAGGCAGCCTCACCTACATTGATATGTACACTCCCTACGATGCCAAACTGCATGAAAGTTGGATTTATTTCACTTTAGAACAAAGTCCTTGTGTGTAGTAATAAACGTAGTCTGCCTGAAGAGATCGTCTGGAGTAACCAAGCCACCTTAGGATGTATGTAAATTGTAATGTAATTATGGTACAGTGATGGGAACGGAGTCGGGCTACTTGGCGGAACAAATGGCTCTAAATCAGTCACGGCCCTTGACTTGCGGCTTCTGTTGACCACTAAACACCTCTGGGGCCATTCACGGGTAATGATACCATTCTTATCTTATCAGATTCTTAAATTTACTGGATTTACGAGAAGAATTATGGCGCCTATAGCAATTATCACCTCATAACTCATTATTGTTGTTTCACCACCCATCACTGTATAGACGCTTACATAATGAATGTGCGAATAAGTAACACGCATGTGTATCGTCTGACGCGTGTTTTATTCTAATTTAAAACCTAATTTTAATGGGAAAATAATTGGTAATTATAAAAACGTTGTAACACTAGGTTTTAGAAATCTGCATTTTCTTATGTGTTGTATTATTAAGCGAGCGAAGCGAGCGTTTCCATTTGACTCTGCCGGAAAAATTAGTCACTGGTTTTGTTTTGTTTTTTTTTTGTTTGTTTTTTTTTTTTTTTTTTTTTTTTTTTGTTTGTATGTCTCGCCATAACGTTCGAACGGAGGCTCGGATCGAGTTGAAATTTTGACCATCCGCAAGCTTCGTTCTCGATTGAATGCCATTAGTTTTGTGGCAAAATCGTTCAAAAAGTTAAAAAGTTACATTAAAGTTAATCGAAAGTTTTTTTCTAAAACTTAACGGGGACATAAATCTGAGATAGCCAATCATTTAGAATGTCCGTACCGGTTCACGAATATGTTAATTTTATTTTGTATCCGATTAAGTTAGTCGTAATGGAATATTACATTACATAACAAAAGTAACGTTGCCATGGCAACGAAAAGACGCGCGAAGTTTCAATGCACTGACCTAGAGTAATCAAATACTTTCGAGAAGCAGTCTATATTGCACCAAAGAGTTTAAATATTTTTCCCAATGATCAAGTCCTCTAGATGCGGTGGATTTATCAAAGTATAAGATTTACATACGGTTACCCAATGCACCTTGGCATATGAATAATAAATGACGGAAAATGGCCTCTGTGACCGAACGTCGCAAATTATTAAAAAAATGTGCATTGGGGTCTAGCTATAGACGTGCTCGCTTATCAACGCTGCCACTGACGTTCCTGTATTTTCTACCATTGATTTAACTCAATTAATTCGAATTCAATTCAATTTATTGAATTAATTAATTAATTAATTAATAACGTAATAATATTTGCTTACCATTTATATTTTGATCTAAAGTATCATTGTTAGTTTGCTTAATTATTTCGGTGGATTATGTAAATACCTAAATGACGTTTCATAGCATTGTGCTGTTGTGTTAATTATTGTCCTTCATTGTAAATCTATGTTTAATAACTAAATATCATTTACATAACATAAATATATCATTCCTTAATTTATTAAACAGATCAAGGATGGTTTAAAAATTCATGACATAGCTTACACTACTTTCCAATAAAAAGATTATGCTTGTCGTTGATAAGTTCCGCTTGAGTGTATGACAAGTAGAGCCTCCAGCTCCGAGTGGCCTCATGTGGGTGAAGGTATTGTATGTCGTTGTTTAGGTAATGGCGCACCTATGCGGGAAGGCAGGCAAGAGTTGCATCATAATCAATGTAAATCAAAAGTGAAAACAAGACAAAGAATATTCAAAACGTAAACGCAGAAACCCTCCTAGGCGTCGTTTATGCTCTGTGCTGCGTTAATTAATTATGCCAAGGGGCAAGGATTATTATAATCATAATTCTAGTACAAAGAAAACTGTAAACGAAGATATGGCTAGCATATTATGATTCTCTGTTGCGTCACGTCGACATTTTGGGATTCTTCCATTTCTAGCTGCATTTACTGACAGTTTACTACTCTACTCACTATACTTACAAGTTGAATATCTAGTAATTATTATAAAGAAATTCTTATACTCGAATGTTCATGGTGCTAGATTCTTTTAATTTACAGTGCTGATAATGCCTCGATGCTTATCGAACAGTGCACAAATGTTAGGATGAAGAACATTTCAACAATCCAATTATTTTTAATCTTTATTTGTCGAAATCAACCTGCCTCCAGGGTGCAATGGCTAACTTAAGTGTGTCCATCCTTGAAGTGACCATCGACGGACGGGACAGGTATCGGTCGCCCCCATTCATTGTCTACCAACCGCTAGGCCCGAGAAGGGTTGATGAATGAAAAGCCTAGCTGCTGGCAGACAATGAACGGGGCGACCGATCCCGGTCTCGTCCGTCGATGGTTACTCAAGGCTGGACTCTTCATTCAACAACCCTTCTTGGGCCTAGCGGTTAGTAGACAATGAACGGGGGCGACCGACTGGTCACTTTGTTCCTCAAGGATGGACATATGTATTTTGGAGTGTGTGCAATTGTGAAGGAAATATCCGATGACTGTTTAAAAGAACTCAATCCCTTGCATTCGCATTAGGCCCAGCGACTAAATAAAACCTCAGAAAAACTTTCAGTGAGAATTGCCAGTGGCTGGATTCGATCCGCGACCCCCTGAATTAGAATCTGGCGCTTTGCGCTTGAGCCACCCCTGTATATGTATCCATGTCTTATTTGTTGTGCCCCAATTACATGAAACATCATGGGTGGCCAATAGCTGCTTGTATGCCATATTTGACTTATAAATTACATTTAAAATATACACATAAAATTAATCTATGTAAAGAGATACACTTTTTTCCATGCACTTAGCAAAGTGGACCCGGAATCTCGCTTGCTTTTGTTTTCTTCTGTTTCAATTTTGTCTGTCCTTTTATTCTTTAATTTTCTGTTCCTTTCCTTTCTCTTTTTTCTCGTTCCTTTTTTGTCTTCGTCTTCGTGACTAAAGCTGAAACTTAAAATTAGATTTCTGAATGCAGATATTGACACAGGCCTACTAAACTCGCCGATCAGTATCAAGCTAAACCACTTTCCTTCGTATAGCACGCATAGCAACTTTGCTCGTATAAAGTTATGTGCGTAGTACAGTTTTGTACACATTACAAGAATAATAACTGTATTTAACCAAACCGCGTTTGTCGTGTTTTCTTATTGAAACGATACCATGTCGAGGGTTGCAGTGTATATAGCGTGTAAGTGCGCGTGTGGTCCTATCACATGTCATAATTAGACCAATTATTTACTTAAATAACTTACTTGTGTACAGAATAATTATGTTGAACCTATATCACCACGTGATATCTTGCTTTACCTGTTGTTTCATTGCATGAAAAGTAAAGAATTTTGTAACATATCATGTATCCACGTGTTTACCACATTGCAAAAAGTTTCTTGGTGTAGACATTTTGACAATCCCCAATATGATATCTAAAACATTTTTGATTTATACATCATGACATTGCGTAATCATTGTTGAATATTATCTAGTAAGTATCCTTTAAAATATATATTTGTACAATAGTGCGTCAAGACAAAACTTATTCCATTAATAAAAACAATTTAAACGTATTTTCAACATTTTAAAATAACAAAATGTATTATGAGATCACCTGAATGATGTCTAAATTTTAAATAGAGTAAACCACCGTAATATATAATATGCACGATTGTCAAGTACCTACGGTAATTTAAATTTGTTTTTATGTCAAAGGCGACATTTAACACACTTTTGGAAGTTGTATTCGTTGCACTTATAATCTCATTAAAAAAAAACAATGTGGATTTACCCTTCAATTGACATTGAATCGTATAAGTGAACTTTTATATTTTCTGATCCGACACAATAAACCATCAGCGACTAAGTGAAACATTTTTTTTTAGTATAACATGCAATATTTCGGTGGTGAATTTCTTATTTTTTAAAATCTTCAAGTTCTGTAAGTATTTTATCAGTAAGATTGTGGAAATCATGGTCATCTTTGCGACGCGTACATCTCGAGATTTATCTGGTGTCTACTCAGTCTGTTATTTCTCTCTGGATCACTGTGTGCAGAAGCAAAGCCTTATCCCTCTTGCTTACTGTTGACTGTTTTTTAATTTTCCCCAGCCGTCTCTGTACACTGTTAATCTGAAGTGTTCTCTGGCAGCTCGAGTTTAATATAGAAAGAAAGAGCGCTACTCAGTCGATGAAGTTTCAAACACTTTAGATCCTTAAGTTTCATCATCATAGTTGCCCAGACAATAGAGGAAAACTTGTTAGCTTTATGAATGCGGCCTAGGTACGGACAGCGTTGCCATCAAGTCACAACTTTGGACATATTTCACAGAATGACAAGTGATAAAGTGTCTATTGTGGCACCACTGTCTGAGGAACTACATAAACTCGCGCCGAAAGAACATAACACGAACGACGCGGCCTTCTTCGAGTTTTATGAGCACAAACCGACCAGGTAGGTGGAGCCAGCTGACCTGGGAAGATAAGCGCAGGATTGATGTCGCAACTTGCAATTGCATTTCGACATAAAGTTAATGTAAGTGCATCTGCACTTTGGGAGATGACACACGAACACTAAGTTACAGCTCTGCTCGTAAGTCAAGCTACACGCGGGGAGTGAACCTACGTCGTATACAGCCAAACTGCATTCCAGACATTTATGCTCGCGGGTAAATTTACTGCAATGTTTACGTACTATTTTCTTGATATTACACTTATTCGCAAATGGATCCAAGTTTTGTTGTATGTTTTTGTTTGTTGTAGAGTTTTAAGTTATAAATCTCACATATTATGATGTGGTCAATAATTAATTAATGATTATGTACTATAATTACGTACATTTTGTGTTGAGTTTGGTAAAACATCGCATTCCAGCAGTTTAACTATTTGCACTGAAGTAAAAAGGAAAAGGGTTATTTTAAGCTTGAGATAGGACGCTTCGTCTGAGAATTACAGACTTATCATGTTATCACCACCTACAATTTTAGAATTTTGAATTGACATCGTTAAAACTTACTATGACTGGCAATTTTTCCGTGTTAAAAATATAAATAAATCACTTATTTGATAACATAATATTATCATGTATTTTTCACAAATTAAAGTTACATTTTTCTTCGTGAGACCTTCAATTTGCTTCAATTCCCGAAGAACGTTTAATTTTGCATTGCCACATCTTTCCATTGATCCAAGCAAGATTATTAATTGTGTGATACTACGACTACTTATCTTTATGAACACGAACGTCATGTGTTTGTCTACGACAATTCTTATCATAGTACCTACGTCATTATGGCCGCTATGTATTACGAAGGACGGCATAACGGCCACAGCACACCCCACAAACTATGAAGATTACGTCACTATCATATGAGGAACATTGATTATCAGTCTAATAAAGGTTTCTCCAATATTGCTCTCATTATTCGATTGGAATAACATTTCTATCCACTAATGTGTGTTATCAAATTGGTCCCCTTTTTGCACCGAATAAGTGCATGACTTAACACTTAACAATGTTAATAGTGTGGAATGGTTTCTACTGTTGCAGTATATCGCCCCAATATGAAAAGAAAATGGGGAATATTTGAGACGGTAGATTCCCGATTCTCTAGCCAGGGTAAGTGAATTTTCGTATTGTATCCGTGATCTTGACTAATTGATGCTGCAAAATATAGCATTCTTCCTGATTCTTCCCCGTACCACAGGGCAAATTTTTACATCGGGTGGCAGTGCAAAACAAAATTTGGATTTTACCATCATAATGCCTCTAAGTGGCGAACCAGAACCACGCCCTTCACTTGAGTGATACTTACAGGTAGCAGTGTGACCTTGTGTAGTTCCTCCACCAGCATGGATCGCATATTAATAAGAGAACAAAGCCATATTTCACGTGCGCGGACAACTTGGCCGTCGCGGCTGGAGTGTGGGTGTAGGTGTACTTACTTACTGGCCGTGTACTAGACAATTACCTGTTGGTCTAGTTGTAATGTAATCTCCCTTGCACAACATGCTGCCATGATCGCCCCCCTGGCTTGTCTGGTAGACGTGTGTTCAACTCTCGCCATAATCGTAACTTCCATATCTCCAGAGACAAACGTCAAGTTGCAACACTCGTGGCGGAACACGTATTACCGGTCAAGATACATGCACCCATTCGTGAAGCCTGCCCTGTCAACTGTCAAACCGCTAATTGTTGTACATTATAATCATAGCCTCAACACGTTATATAGTTATTTACGCCTCGTATGTTAGGTATAATATGTATATTTTTGCATGATATTTTAATTCCTATATCCAGATAATATTGTCTTTGCTGTAGTACAAGTAAATTTAAACAAACATAATATAGATCATCACTATTTTTGGATGAGCGTAGCGAAGATTCCATTTCACTACACAGGAGAAAAAAACCCGTTTTTTTGTATTTTTGTGTGTTTGTCTACACGATTCCGGCTGAATCGATACTCCAATTGCGATGAAATGTTATGGAGGCCTTCGAAATCTCTGAACTTAGAACTGCCACGTTTTTGAGCGCAATCGAAATATTATTTCTCATTAAAATCGCAATTTTACGATTTTTTTTCGATTTTAAAAAAAATTCTTCGACTTATAACACCTACATGCTTTATCCAATTGTTATGATTTTTTAAAAAAACCTTAATTTTATGAATTAATATATTCGTGTGAAATTTGAGCGCAATCAAAATTATTTTTATGAAAATCGCAATTTTACGATTTTTTTTATTTTTAAAACATTCTACGACTTATAATAGCTACATGCTTTATCAGATTGTAATGATATTTTTACAGAACCTCAATTTTATGAATTTATATATTTGTGTAAAATTTGAGCGCAATCAATTAATAATTTCTCATTAAAATCGTAATTTTACACTTTTTTCGTTTAAAAAAACATATGCTCATCCAACAACGTGCCTGAAAAAGCGTTTGGGAAGCTTCCTAGTTTAACTATTCAGTGCCATGATATTTCGCCAACCAGAGTTTGAATAGTTACAGTGAATACGCCAACCAGTTTTGTGTGTCGTCTGCTATATGTCGAAGTTATAAACGTAAAAAAGATTTATTAAAGTATTGTTTGAAGACAATCACTAACAACCCGAAGGAGAAAGAAAAGAAGTTGGTGTTGGAGGAAAATAATTTTTATATTTAATCATGTATAAAGCGAACACAAGTTTTGAAAGAAACATATACACTACACAACAACCTATGCATGATAAATGTATCTATCAATCTCTAAACGACCTTCAATCATCAGTACTTATTTATTCGCTAAGATGGTCATGAGTTGTTAAAAATAGAGAAATTCATTATTCGTGTCTTAATGAAAATGTTTCGTTCCGCATAACATTTATTATTTCATTTTATTGGACAAGTTAGTAATTTATCAACACTCTTAGGCCAGCGTTCGCAGCAACATCTTCATAAATTAGCAGGTTTGTGGTGGCAGCCGTTCGTTTCCTTAAGTATCCATAGGGAAATGATGAATGGATGCAAACATTTGTCTTTAGTGGGTTTGCATACCGACATAAATCTTCCATGGTAGTAAAACATTTACGCTGATTGCTGGATGGTTATGAAGTATAAAGATTTCAGTGTGCTCGTATGTAAGGACTTCAGAGTTCAGAATGTGATTGTATTAATTATGTGAATATAAAAAGTGGTTTGATTGTACTAAGATTGGGCACTCAAAATATGTATTTGCAATATTATTTAGGAGTGTTCGATTTAGTGTTGGTGGGCTATAAATAATGTGTTAGTAATAGTGTGGGGGTAAGAAATTGGATATTATCACAATTTTTTAACCCGCGTTTCTTTAGCTTGTAGTACCATCCGTTATCCAACATTGTTGTGAAAGTGTTTACCAAATATATTTCAACGTGATATCCTACACTGGTGTTTATATGATGGTATAAAGTTAATCGAGACGATAAATGGTTGATTAGAGAATGATGACGAGGAATGGAGAGGGAAGGAATAGAGACCCTCTTCTGGCAAGAAGCCAAAAGGAAAAGTGCCAAAAAGATCAACGACTTGACTTCTTCTGAAATGATAGTGTAACTTTGACCAGTTGCTGAGATAGGTTCCTCCACTATTCAGACTATATGGGCGGAATTGACGTTTTCAAATTTTCGAATTAATTAAACTTAGCTACGGACATTACATCAAATATTGGAGTGTACTTGCTACGCTCATCCAATAGTACGGCATAACCTTCATTGTAGACTTATTCCATGCGCCGTAGGCAGATAGATTGTGTACATTGCTTTAGCTCTATTTCGTGCGAAATCTGACTTGCTTCACGTAACCACTCAATAATTAAAAAATATACAGGTTAACTATAAATTTAAAAGGCATAGCTAAACATAAATAATATTATCTCATTTTATTTTACAACAATGCAGAAAATGCGCTGTCTTTTCAAAACATGATATTCTGCTGCTGCTGTTATGCTGTGAAAGTAAATACCCCATATGCCACCCCCGCATCGCTGACTAATATTTCCAGCAATCTTCTCTAACTCAGCACTCGATTAGGCGCGGGTTTAGCCGTTGCAGAACGTTTTTGTCAGTCACCATTTTAATAACTCGACTCACAGCCGAACGTTTTTGCTTGTGGTTCTGAAACTCCGACACAATATTACGAATTTACATCTCTCACCACGTAGAATAATCACAACTCCGTTGTCTTCACTCAGTGACAGCATTGCGTTAGTCTGATTTGTAGTGATTGATGTGGTTTTGATTTTATGTTGCCTGACTGCATGCGTCGTAACAAGAGAGGCTACTTCTTCTAAAAATTATCCAAAAATCAATGCTTATCAAGAATATGATTGCCGAACGTATGTTAAAAGTATGCTGTACACTGCAAAAATCTTACTTGGATTTATTATATTTAATGAACTTTGGCTTTATTTCCAATAGACATGCACAAAATGTATGACGATGTTATGTTCTATTCTTATCCATACTATGCCTATTTCTTCATATTTTTCTCTTATAATCACATGAATTATTACTATTTATAATCTTTGGCTGGACCTTGAGGTTTCTTTTCGTGACGTGCGTCGTTTACAATCGTTCACAGGTACAAAGTGACCAGTGACTGACAAGACAGGTATCGGTCGCCCCGTTCATTGTCTCCAACCGCTAGGCCGAGAAGGGTTGGTGAATGAAAAGCCCAGCCTTGAGGTACAAAGTGACCATCGACGGACGAGACAAGTATCGGTCGCCCCCGTTCATTGTCTGCCAACCGCTAGGCCTGAGAAGGGTTGGAATGAAAAGCCTAGCAGCAGGCTCCTGCCTGCAATGGGAATCGGAGCGACCGATACGGGTCTCGTCCGTCGATGGTCACTTTGTACCTCAACGATGGACAGACTTTAGTCGCAAATTTTATACTTGTGCTTACTATTCAGTGAATTAGCCATTATTAATGCCAGTGGTTTTTATTTGAATAATGTTTTTCGCGCCCTCTCAAGCATCGAAGGTGACTTATCAAGTTATCATTGTGTCCAAACTGTATAGTAGCTGTGTACGGTAATACCATGGATTTTAAATAGATGGGTCTTATACTGGTAATATAATCTATTCATATTGTTTTATTAGGCATTTTTGGCTAGATGGCATATGGAATTTTCAACGTATTTTGATTGATAATGAAATTTTGATAGCATTGACCAAATAATAAAATATGAAGTAATGTACACCTTCAAAAATCTAGATCGAGGAGAATTAATATTATATTATAACCACTGGCATACAATACATGCGCTGCTTTATAAACGGACAACGTCGTTTGATTTGAAACGGAAAATTTTGAACTTAAGTACTTTACTTTATACCTGCTTAAAAATAGAATCCGGAAGAAAACCAATGTAGCCTATACACCCCAACGAAGCTCGTAAAATACGTGATCGTACGTGATCAGACCCAAGATCACGTTAAGTACAGCTATAAATTTACTCTGTACATTTATTATGACAACATTAATGTTCTGCTTTATGGTAGTTCCGGTAGTGCAAACTATAACTGCCAGTCACTGCCAACCACTACCTGAATATGGTGTAAATGATACATTGTAAGAGATGATTTAAATGTCACGTACGTAGTAGCTGGCGACAAGGTGGTAATATCACGCGATGCTCATTTGTCAACTGTCACTCATGTATATCAAGATAAGGCCGTGTGTGTACATGATATGCAGTGACTTCCTACTTGAGGTTGCCTGCCAGATCTAATGGCTGCATGGGATAATCATCTTACCGCCACGGCTTGTTCTGGATAGATGATCAGCCAGTACAACCCAAACATGGAAATTATTTTGTTGATTAGTAGAGGAAAGATAGAGCTCACCAGTAACTACTATGCCTACCTATTAAAATGTAATCTACGTTCTAACTCTGTCCAAAGACAGTGAATTTCAATTGTAAATAATTTATATTTGAATTTAATTTTTGACAGTGTATTCACCCGCTTTCATATTTTTCGGAATTGCAGAAGACTTGCTTGTTTAATAAAGCATTGAATGGAGGCTGTAAACTAATAACTAAAATTATCTACAATCTTGTTTTTAGCGGTGTATTATAGTTTTTACCCTAAAATGCTTGTCTCTGATTATTAACAATGAGACGTATTGAATTAAATGTTTGGTAATTTGTGCAATCATTTGTTATTCATGGTTCAAAACTGTTGTTACTAACTAATCAACCGATCGAGCTATTTTGGACATAGTTGGTTATTCCTGATAATTAATTTAGTATTTTATACTTTTTGCTTATTTATTGCATACTTGCGTTGCGCACGTAGCCCTAGTCAAATTGTCGCATGCTTATTACAATCCACAAAGTGGATGGTTTTTTCACGGTCACGAGGAAGTCTTCGAACGAAGTTCTCCAACTTTTGTGATTATGGAAAATTTGAGGCTTGAAGCCACAAAACTGCGTTCGTTATATGGAGTGTAAAGTTAGTTTATTTTGGCAGTTTGGTTTGGATAGTACGAGTATGTCACAAAACTAGGTGACAAAACGTTTTTTTATTACCCTCTATGATTTAGTGGCCACCCTTTGATAATATTATGTGTTTTGGCTCATGACTCGTCCAGGCCGTGGATTACAAACCTAGTGACAAAAAGTGGCGCCATCGTCCGCCTGATCTGCCTAAACTCAAGGAAACCAGTCAAGTTAAGATTATTACACGGAGCAGTAAAAACAGCCGGAATCGTGTTTTGTTTTCATTAGCAAATCTAGCGTGAAGCTGAATGCTATCTGTGCATGAAGCGAGTAAATATCACTGGTAGACGTAAACAAAGCTATCTCGCAGTCATCACAGGAATTAATGAAGATGCGTCGCTTACAGTTGAACGCCTCATTGAGTTTTACATATCCGAGATTAACAATGTCAACTGAACTGAATCGCGGCTGGATTCCGTAATCATTATAATCTACCTTCTTTAAATAATTGGTGAGCAGTGAGCACACCTCTAGTGTGAAATATGTTTTATAAAGTGTTGATATATTATATTTCGGGGTTACACTTTATTTGTGTTAAGCTTATAAAATACATTACATTATAGGTATGTTCTTTTGTCCACCCAATTTTTTCACCTTTTGCACCTTTGAAGAAATAAGCTTTCTTTTGTCCAGGTGTAATTGCAACTTTTCTTCCACATACGTGTTCTTCTGACCAGGGGGTAATTACCACTTTTAAAACTTTTGCACCTGCCTCTTGAGGAGGTGTAAAGGTGTATCAAGAGAAATTTGCGCCAATTTCAAAAGTAACGACGTTATACTGTGCGATTGTTTCATAAATAGAAGACAAAACTGGTAATAATAAAAATATATGTAATAGAATTGTAATAAAATACACAAAGCTGTGTTATTGAGTGAGATATCTTCTGAAAGTGTTTGAATTGAATGACAGCGGACATCATAACCTCGACATTTACTGTGAAATTACAACAAAATCGTTCTTTTGTCCACACGTAAATGTTTGCACTTTTTACCCCCATTTCTGATTATGTATTTTACACCTGGGTGAAATCACAAAAATTTGAGGTGGACAAAAGAACAAACCAAACGTGTCCAAATTAAAGGAGAACAACAATACCGTCAATACGTCTATCTACGCATTATAATATGAGACACATATAAAACAACATCAAACCTCGTACTCGACTGGGAGTGTCACTCCTCCCCTTATAGATTTAGAATAGAAGTTTTTTTAGTGTTCCCACTAAGTCACATAAATGATTTTCAGTAGGGCGACATTAAAATTAAAAGCCGACCAAGTCAACCATGTAGGCGTTAACGAGGCACACATACATAATGGGCTATAAAACATTGCAAAACGTTTGATAAATTATTGGTCAAATTATTACTATTGTAAGTTTTAGGGCGCTTTAATCGCAAAGATTATTCGCCCCTCCAAGATATTTGTTTATTAGGCTTAAGATATACTTATTTCCAAGGGGAGGAATGTAAGGGGGGTCGCGGGGGGACGCTGGATGAACAGGCCTGTGCTGGTCAGAACCAGCCACAAGCGTATGGGGAGGGCAGGGGTTTCCCCACGTCGTAGTCGTCTTCGTCTGTGTCATCGTCCGTCCGTGATGTCATTGTCGTCGCCGTCGGTGAAGTAGTCAAAGGGAAGGGGAAAGTTCTCCGACGACGACCCAGAGTTCGCCATTAGTTTCAGGAAGTGATACTCCGCTACTCACCTGTCAAACCACGAGAAGGTTTGCGAGTTGGTTTGGTCAAAAACTTACAATAAAGTTATCTATATCCTAATCCCTACAGTCGCTGAGGCCGGCGCGGAGACGAGTTTAGGCGCTCAGCATTCTGGATTTTCCGAGCAAACGGTTATTGACATCGGTATCATATTTCACACGATCGTTAATAAAGATCCGTAATTTACAACATTTTGGGTAAATTCTGGAATTTATTCCAAGTGTATAGATTTTGTAACTCCTTTTTTGCATACTGGATATCAACGTTTAAATCAATGTGAACGTGCAGGTTAATTTGGTTTCATCGTAATATAAACGGTTTGGTGGGAATTTCCAGAATTGAAATCTATGTTTTGGATTTCTCATTTTTACACGTTTTGGACTCATGTCCCGCAATGGATCTTTAAAGGCTTATGTTTTACAAACAAGTGCGGATATCAATAAAAAAGTACTTAATTAATATTCATGCAAAATTTGGTAACGATATTACCAACCGTTCAGCAGAAATCATCACATTTTTTCTACCTATAAAAAACATTGAGGTGATACATATTAGGTTATCAAAGGGTGAATTTGAGATCTAATCAGTGTTCATATCTTGTTTCAGTTCACTATTATAATAATTCAAAACAACGGTTTAAGCCATACTCCACATCTACACATTGCAGTTTTAAACATGCATAAATGCGAAGTTGCCTTTTAATTGTAATTGGCATGCAATTTCTTAATAAGAAACTTGAGAGATCAAATTAGAAGTCATGAGTATCATGATTGTAACCTCTCCAAATTATTCCCTCTTTAGGAAGCTAGCTAGACTAAAAAGACAAGGTCACCGATGCGTTCAGAGTGACCTGATTACATACTCAACTCACCCTACTTTAGGGGTGGTTTTAAATGCCCGGCTCCCCTTGTATAAACGGAATCTATGAACGTAATTTCTTGATTCATAATCGATAGCCCTCATTCGCTTGGGGTAGATGTAGGTCAAACTAAGACAGAGTTTGAGTGCCGTGACCACGATGCTAACGAGAGTTAGGGGGTGGGCACTTTATGACTAAACTTCTTCAGGCGGCTGCTTGCACATCCTTCTCTGTGCGATCGGTAACGAGGGTTTATAGTTTATAGTTTGCTTCGATGGAGTTTACGTATATGTGATTTATGACTATGAAATATGAATTCGTCATGCCTATATTAATTTTGTGTGATATTTGTACAATTTCTTCTCTTTTTTTAAATTTGTAAATCTACACTACTGAGTTATAATAATTAATGATTTAATAATTATGACAAAAAATAAAAAATAAAGATAACGAAAATGTTCATAACACAATAAACAAAAATTTAAACAAATTGGAAATAATAATATGTACAACAACAATTTACGATTAGACACTGTTTATGTATTGTAATAATATTTTATATTCATATTCCTATTATTTACTATTCATAACTTAAAATGTCAAAAACACTTTATTACTGTATTCGCGATCATCTAACCAACCTATCCCTAAGGCGAGATTCACCCTATTTCCATTGGTTCATATTCTCTTTTCCTAAACCTCCTGTGTTGTAATCAGGTAAAATGCTTTTTTGTCATATTATAAAGTGCCTTAATTTACAAAGCTCTGATATACCAAGAAATTTTTAAAAGCAAACTTAATATTTCTAACACCAAGTGCAGTAGTTCTGAATAAATAACTGGTTCATCGCTGATGTAAAGTTTGTAATGGGTGTTATAAAGCAGGCAAAACAGGATCTATATTGCGGCCAGAAGGGGGCACTCTTCTCGGCTCGGGCCAAGAGAGCACACAAATAACTAATTGAGCGATCGGATGAGCGTTTTAGTAACCGAGCACTACGTCAAGGCTTCGTCACGTAGCCAGTGAAGAGAATCAATATTCAAACTAAAGGTGAGGTACAATGATCAAGTGTCCCGACAATAGAAATTGACTTACCGTCCCGTCCCACTCGTATGTATTCTTTGGTTCGAAACAATAAAATAACAACAAGAAGAAGACCAAAATGATGTTTTCGACTGAAGTCGTGTGTTGACACTGACAGTGTTTGTAATTATTTGTATGGTAGCCGATATTATTTTCACCATCATTCTACATTTTTAAAACTCTTATAACTACCATTTGATTTAGGAATATGTATTGATGCATCTTATTACTGCTCTTCGTAATTGAGTCGGTTATTTGCTAACTTTACGACAATGCCCAGTCCCTACTTACAACAGCATATTGGACACTGTTAAAAGATAATAAACCATCAACGGTGGTGTCGCTCGAGAATTGGCACTTACCAGATGATCTCGTGATACAGTGCACTACGCGGCGCGTGCCACGTGCTAGGCACGGACTGAACATGACTCTTGATGCATGTGGCAACGCTTACTTCAACCTTCAACTAATAAGTGTGAAACACAGTTGGATGGATGGGATGCCAAGGAACCATGTAATACAGAGAAAAACAGTAACACCTTTCTAAAGTCCATTTCAAGAGAAGAATAGTCATCAGGTATACGGTTCTTCCCCTCCCGTCCCGTTGCCATCTCTTCTGCGCTTGCACCTGTAGAATCTGCAAGTGACAATTATGATTTTTCATTGGTGTGGTCACGTGGTGCACACATTCGTTCAAAATAATTACCTCTTGAATATAATAAACATAATTGGCCTATCCCCCCCACTCCCAGATATATTTTCCTAATATTACCTTTGATTGGGTGGTTATCATCAATGGAAGGGTCGATTGATATTTCTCATGCTCGCTCGACCCAGGCGCGTGAACGGTGGTGGTTGTGAGCCGGTGAGGGGAACAGGTCGTATATACTTGCGGACTATTCTTTAGTTGAAAACGACTTTAGATGCTACATCGTAACACAATAAAATGGAACCAATTTAAACTTTAAGAGAGAATAGGACACATTTGGCAGTTAGCAAATAGCTATTCGCACGTATGAAACTGCAAAGTTGTCAATAAGCACATGGACAGCCCTACATTCACAGATTTTCAAAATTTTGTCTTAATCAGCCAGAAAAAAATCACGAATATAGTAAATTTTGGAGTTTTTAACAAAATCGAAATTCGTGAAAAAGAATTTATTTTTTATAAATTATTTTAAATCAAATTCTAGAAATGTGTTACTGTAGAGCCCTTTATTTCCACGTTCGTAACACATGTTCAAAATTTCAAACACGCCTGTGGGCAAACGTCAAACGTCATACGGCAATTTGCCTATAACGCATGTGTTCCTTTGAGTTAGAAATAATTGTTATTGTTGAAAGAAAAATTCATCTCAAATATATAAAAACAAAGACGTTACTCATTTACCATGTTTAATCATCTGTAAGGAATTGCAACCAACTAATCTACCATACAAAGTCAATGTGTATACAATATCTATCAAAATGCATTGTTTTTGTATTTGTTATGGTCAAACCAAAATTTCCGAAATACTTTTAAACGTGTGATGAAATGCTTCATAGTAAGAAGAACTGTTAAGATTTTTTATCATTCAAAAAATGTTTATAACCGTGTCGATTACCCCAATAAACAACAAATCTGTACATGCAACAATTAAATTATAAATTGCATTTAAATGCAGATAAGTAGTACTATTAATTGCATTCGGATGCAGGTAAGAATTCCACTAATTTAGGTGCTTTGATAATGATTGAGATTTTTACAGTACAAAACTCAAAACTACGGAGATGTGTCAAAATATGGCTGTCATAATTTTCATTGCAAATCCATACCACAGTTCGGGTTTATTTTTACAATATGAATACCGCTAGTCGTCGCTTGCTAAGTTGAGTGGAGCTTCTTTGCATCAAGGGCTTTGAAGAAATCAGATCAAGCATTGGAGCTGCCCATATATAGAACTGGTGAGAATGAATGAGGTCAGACGTCGATAAATAATATAATAATTACAACTTTATTTTCTTCAACCGTATGTTCGTGCAGACAACGCTTGAGAAACAATTGCATTGATTTTGGTCAGACATATTTCAACGATATACTGTGCAACATGGCAAAAACAAACATGAGCTTAATAAGACAATTAAAATGTAACAGTATTTGTACACAAGTATGGTCGGTACGGTACATCAAGTGGGAAACTACATGTAGCCGAGTGATGTACATCGGGTCGAACTTGATACTTGTATGATATTGGTTGATCTAGTTAGAGCAGTCATATATCACTTTGAAGACCGCTTCAGCTTCAGTACAGTTCATGTATTCTAGTCAATTATAGTTGCATTTATAATTTTATAAAACTTACATTTTAACGTATGTCCTAATCGTGTATTAAATCGATTATCGATCGAATCTGAGGGAATAGAACACACTTGAAAAAAACACGACTACTAAACGACGACACTAAATTAATTGCTAAGATCTCATAATTTCACTCTATTGACCCTATGAACCTAATGCAACGTTCTCCTGTAACTTAGGCTTACAAAACATCACTCAACAGTCAACAGTGAAGAACAGAGCATCCAAGTTTTGGTTGGTTGGTTGGTTGGTCTTGGTGTGTGGCTCGTTGGTCTTGTGGTTTGAGTCTCTGCTTCCAATGTAGAAGGTCCAGGGTTCAGTTTATTAACATCTGATTTGGAAATTAGTAAACGGTTACTTTAGAGCCGTCATAGCAACGAGGCACATCATAAATTCAAAGTGGTTCTGAATCGGCCTTATTGATTCTGGCGTTGATTCGAGGGTGTTCGCACTGTCCATACCACTGATTGCTATATATACTACTAGGCCGCTTCTCGAACGCCGTTTTTAGTCGCGTTGATGGATGAGCTTTTTTGTAAGTTTTTAGTATGCGTGGGATTTCAAATCATATTGCAAAATTATTTTTGTTAAATTAGGATAATTTTTATAAAGTAGTATTAATTGCCATGGTAATACCAATTAATAGATTGTAAAATATCTGGAGTCCAGAAGACTTGCTTTTTGTACGCATTAGGTAATTGTTGTCAAGTTTCTATAGTTAGTTGTTAATTATTTATTATACACATAAAAAAACTTATATTAAAACCTTTATTTCTATGAATTCTGGCTAACTTTGTCAACTTTTTCTTTCAAAGGCAATACACTACCATTACGTTAATGTCCATGTAAAATATGAACGTTGTAACCCCACCCGTTTGGTCAGAATCGGCCTACATATCACGGAAATATCGCATTAAAAATCAGGAAAAATTCGGAAAAGAACGATATTCATGGGAAATATTTATTGTACCAAAAAACGCGGTATGTCTAAGTTCAGAGATTTTGAAGGTCCTCTCCAATTTTCATCAAGATCTTTGCCCGCGGTAGAGCGCGAACAAAAAATCAAAACAAAAATCACCCGATCTAATTTTTTGGAGGGTCAGTGAAATTGAAGTCTTCGCTTCGCTCATCACATTAAAAATATCGATCTTTGGTTGGTTATCGCTCACTCGTCGATTGCATCGAGGCCTACAGGGCTCGCTTTGGTTTAATGTCCCAAACTGAAAATCAGATATCACTGAGTTGGTACCTACTCTAAACACGAATTTAAAATTTATTTATCTAGGGCGACGGTCGTCGCCCGGGCAGACAAGCGAATGCGGCTGCTAGGCGACACCGAACTCCGGCCCTATATACACCTACAAGAGTTGGGGGGTTTTCAGCTATCTGCACACGCCGCCCCGAAAGAGTTACAATCTTGAAACTCGGTATATGACCTGGTATGTGGTCCATGACATACCAAAAAAAAAAAAAAACGATCCGACAACTCGCCTGTTGACGAGCGCCAAGACAACGATTTTCGTGGTAAAAAAGTAAAATTTTTAAACTCGAAATCATAAAAAAATGGCTTGGCCATTGAATTTGGTTCATGGCCAAGAATTTTTTTATGATTTCGAGTTTAAAAATTTTCCTTTTTTACCACAAAAATCGTTGGCTTGGCGCTCGTCAACAGGCGAAATGATCTTACTTATTTTAAAAGCGAAAACTAGGAGAAAGAATAAAAAGCTTGGCTCAACTT
The DNA here is from genome assembly GCA_024449915.1 of Sweltsa coloradensis. NCBI lineage: Eukaryota > Metazoa > Arthropoda > Insecta > Plecoptera > Chloroperlidae > Sweltsa > Sweltsa coloradensis. The sequence goes on from JAMZAV010000300.1 coordinate 392,265, forward strand.
CTATATCTCACAGCATTCACAGCCGAAGACTTTTGAAGGAGAGCTTGGCTGCCGTTTTTTTTTTTACAAATTTTTGTATTTGGTTGGATTTTATTTACGACAATTAATTCGTACTTATTGCTAAGTTATTATAATGACCTTTGCTGCACCTTTATAACACTGAATCGACGAATCTAAGCGTAATATTACAATCTAGTAGTAGCTAATATCTTCGCACTGAGTTGTTTGGAAGACACAAAGTCGTTCTCCCATCAATATGGTGCGACACAACACATCTTGTGCACGCGGCCGGCGCTATGCCTCCCACAAGATCGCCGGCTTCAAGGTTGTCTGGGAATTACACATGTGACCGACCATTCAGCCATATTGCTTCAGTTTTGAGACGTCGCCGGTGTCCAAGTGTGAACAGTAACCGGTCGGGATGGTCGACTGGTCCCGCCCAAGAGTGAAGTATAGGATCGGATGTCTTCTTGGTGGATCGCTGGAAGCTGTAACAAGCTAAACTTTCATGCGATAAGCTGATTAGACTCAGGTGAATTTGTTTGCTGTTTGTATTCTAGTTACGAGAACAAACATTGAAGGTAGTAACAACAGGGATATGCCCAAATATGATATGTGCTATCAACGAAACAAGTTCTGTATAAAACGCTTTAAATTTTCATCTGAGATAAAAAAATAATCGAGTATTTTTTATATCAACATAATAATGGAAATAATATGTGATTTGGTTTTGAGCAAGGAATATTTGATCGAATGTTTTGAAGATTCTTTTGGAATGGCTCTTCCATTGCATTATGTGTCCAGGTAAAAAAAAAATATATCTGTTCCTACTACGGACTACCTAATTATTTCAAATGAAACAAAATAGTGTGAGTGGAAATTTCTTTGTTTTTGTACCCGCGTTGTATCCATGTACGTAATTTGTTTAATATCTTAATTTAATTTTTTCCCATTTCATTTTGCATGTGGCAAAATGTATAGCAGCATACAATTGGGGGAGTATAACGTTGATCAGGCAAGTAGGAACGTTTTGAAAGTTGGGGGGGGGGGGAGGCAAATCCATTAGAAGATCCTGTGGGCGGTAGCTGAGGTCTGGGGCAAAGCCCCAGTCGCCGGAGGCCCTGTCGCCGAAGGCGAAATAAAGTTTCACCATACCACCCATGTTTTAACTGCAATCGGACTCTGTAAACGATGTTTTACTGCAACTACCTGCGATCTAAAAACTAAAAAAATGAACGTGAAGTGGCCCATTTTACTAAATTTCAACGTAATTTTTTATGTAATGACGAAGCATACAGGCAAACATATTCGTTTTACCAAGGTGACTGTCGAATTGTATGAGTAAATGCATATTTACTACATACATTTTTGGGATTAATATTTTAAATCACAATAGTTTTGCCCCCCTGCCCCCTCCCCCCCCCCACCGGTTCCTACGCCACTGACGTTGATTGTACCATTATATCCATCACACCCAAGTTACATTTAAACTATATCGTGCACATGAAACATGATACGAACACTACAAACATACGAATCTCTCACAAGTCCTCCTCCGGCTGTGGTCCGTCTGTGGCCTAGGAGAGGCAGAAGAGCAGAAGCCATGACACTCACTGATGCCCTCGTGTAATTAATCTGTATGTGAGCTGTTCTGGTCAGGAGTCCTGCGACACGGTCGGATTCCCAGTAACAGGATATCACAATGCATCGAGCCACTGGGTGCCGTAATAACCAAGCGAATCAGAAGCAGTGGCAGGAGGACGAGAGACGGGAAGTGGAGAGGCGCGCGAAATTTTCTTTTCAACATGACATCGAGTCGGTTGAATGTACAAGAATTAGATTTTTTTTAAGTGGATGGAGTGATACTGAAAAATCTACACAATTTGTTTGCAAAAACTCACTTTTAAAAAATATGCGTTTATGAAACACACAATTTTCCCAAGAATTTTAGGCCTACATTTTTTTTAAATATACTAATTAATTTTTATGTCGAATTAGCGGTCAAAATAATTCTAAATTTAGTGAAAAGTGGAATATACAGGAAACAGGGTACACATAGGATTCAATTAAAACGAGCTTACGAGAATCTAAATACAGGTATTTTGGAGAAAGTAAATGCCTACTTTTTCTTCCCCCAAAAAGCAGTAAATATAGTAAATGATTCAAAAATTTGTTTTAATCTTTGTCAATTTCGTGTTTACCGTAAACATATCTCTAGCGATAATTTTTATTAATGATATACGATAGGTATAAAGCTTCCCTAGAAACATTCCATCATGGATCTAAATGGTGGACATGTATTAAATTTCGTTGGTTTTTTGAGAAAACTGTAATTTCCATTTTATTACGTAAAACTACAAAATATATGACCATTCAATCATACATATATTTTGTGATTACTATCAGCTGGGATTTCGCAAGGCAATATTACTGAACTAATACGCTACATGTGGAGTATTTGGCGGCACAGCCGAAAAGCCCAAACACTTTCAGCATCGTATCTCTGTAGCCCAAAACTATATTAATGTCGGAATTTCGATACTAGCCATAAAAAATAAGTCCAATTGAAATGTGTATAATTGATTCCATGTGGTAGCCTCTAACCCTCTAACAGGTAGGCGCACCGGAGCGGAGAAGCAGCCACTTCGCGCCACCTTCACTTTACATCCTTATAAGTGAGCCTACTGAGACATTCGTTCCCACACAAGCGGCGTTACTTCCTCAGGATGTGGGGACATCCAAAAACTTACGTGGGTGGGAAGAAATTATGAAAATATTTCTATATTACCATTCAACGGTTGGGGAAGTATAACTTGCAGTATTTCTGGCGCGGCGATAAACTGGTCACCAACATGATATAGAATATAGATTCCAGTTAAGAATTCACGTTACTTCTGTAGTTTATCTTTCACTGTTTGAATAAAAACGTGACTTTTTTAACGTAGCCTACATTTATTAGACGAATGAGCGCAGCGAAACGAAGTCTTTCCTAGCGCTACTCGATCGGGCCTTGGCCATGAGCTTTGTCTGTATGTATGTCTGTCCGATCCCATACTGCCGAACGGCCAAATAGATTGAGCTGAAATTTTAAACAGACATCCGTGACCAGGTAACTGAGATCTGCTAACAAAATGAGCACAATCCATTTCGATTTAAACCTACAAGAAATAATTAACTGAAAAATAGATTGCCATTGTAAAGAAATTTATTTAACGACAATGAGAAAAAATATTTTTTGTTTGTTATTTACCTGGCTGTGAAATGCCGTGCTCATGCAAGGTCTATCGAATGTTAAACGTCAAGGTACCCCCAAATTCCGCTCGTAGATTGAGTAAACCTTGCAATATTTTCACGTATTTCGTACTGGCTATGATTTCCATAGTATTGTCACAGATGATGGACTACACTGCGTTATATGCATTTCAAAACATGTTTAATAATTTTTAAAATACAATCCAGAAATAACAAAATCTTTTTCGACCAGGGGATTGAACCCACGTCTCCCACATTTCGGCTATAAGGGCGCCTTGGCCAACCAGACTAGGGAAACGCCAAAGTAGTTGTTAGACGAGTGAGCGAGTCATGTGTTGAGTACCCGGCAACATTTGCATATTTATGTAAGTTTGATAATTATATTCGTATAAATAATAGGGTTTTAAAGTTTAGTTGGTGTAAGGGCGCGTCAACTGTAAGGCCATAATGCGCCACTCTACAGCCTATGATAGGCTAGGGAGGCCAAAAGGTACGGGAAAAAAGTAATGTTACCGGGTACTCAACACATGGCTTATTCACTCGTCTAACAACGACTTTGGCGTTTCCCTAGTTTTTAATGCTTTTAAAGCTACTTGTCTGTCTGAAAAATTTTTGAAGAGGAGATTACTAAAGAACAAGTGTAGATGAAGATAGCACACCGCATAGATGTTTAAATAAGTAAACAAGTAAAAAGTAAAAACTCTTAGTTTTCCCAGGCAAGTTATGTAATTGTGTTGATGTACTTTAAACCACACATAACAGAAACTTGTAAAAATACAGCCAAACCTTACACAATCAAAAGCAATGAGATCTAAAAGAAATGCCAAGCTTATGAACCCTCCCACATTTTCGCAATCTAAATACATAAATTCACTTTGCCCTGTGACTGCATCCATGCAAAGCATGGCAAAATTTTATTTGAACTATTGTTTTAAATGCAAAAGTTCGTGCAAATTTTTTTTGCCAAGCTTTGCAAGGATGCAGTCACAGGGCAAAGGGAATTTATGTATTTAGATTGCGAAAATGTAGGAGGTACATAAGCTTGGCATTTCTTTTACATCTCATTGCTTTTGATTGTGTAAGGTTTGGCTGTATTTTTACAAGTTTATGCTATGTGTGGGATCTCACTTTTTCAAGTTCCATTGCAAAATTATTTGTTAAAATATAATAATTTTATCTTAGTCGATTTAATTGCTATGGTATTACCAGTTAACAATAGAATGTAAAATATCTAGTGGTTCAAAGATTTATTTTTTGTACGCATTCAAGGTGATCATTGTCAAGTAACTATAGTTACTTGTTGATTATTTACTTGAAAAAGTCTTATATTAAAACTTTATTTGGAAGCCTTCCTGCATTTTTTTCGACTTTTTTCTTTCAAAAGGCACTACATCAATATAGCCTTAATGTTCATGAAAAATATGAACGTTGTACTCCAACCCGTTTGGCCAGAATCGCTGTCCAATTGAAACTGACGAATTAGTAAGTAGCCGTAGTAGCCCGTAGTAGTAGTAGCTATAACTAGTGATTTTGAGCATGTTTTAAGTCATTTTTCCAACGAAAAGGAATGTTCGTACACCAATCAAATTTGGCATGTGTTGTCAGGTACCTGAATCCTCTTGATGTTGGTAGTTTATAATTTCCCATCAATTTTCATGACGGCTTGATGACACCTCGAAATCACCCCAACTCTTTTTAAGGTGCCTGAGTGTGAAGCGCACCGCGGCTTGGCTGCGGCGCCCTAACGGGCACCTAGATTCGAACAATTCACTAGTTTCTCGAAATTGATTGGGGGCTTGTCCTGGATTTTTTTTAACGTTTTGCAACCCTCCTTATTCTTAATCCCATGATGAACCTGTATGTGCTACTTCTCTTGGATATGTGGAAGGGAACAGTTAAAGCCACTTTTATGATTCAATCTAATCACTATAGCACTTTGGAGAAAAAAATGTGGTAATTCGTTAAGCTAGCAACGCTGGCGACCAGGATTGATTCGGCGATCCCTCATAGTAGTACATGCTAACTAGCTATACGATCGCTATCGTTTATCGAATGTTTATGACACAAAAAATAATTTATCATTTTCTTCTTTATAGACTGTGTCTACCACAAGAGTGCTAAAATACTACTACGTACATGATAATGATTCATGTAAAAAGCAAGACAAACTGCATACCTTGCAGGACTCCGTTCGTGTTTATGTCGTTCGGGCACTACGATGTATTATTTCAGACTGACTTACTTAGTTACTTAGATATAGACTTGAACTTAAGGCCCATGCGGTGTATCTTGATGTTCATAATGATTACTCAACTTATTCAAACATTTATCTAAAATACCACCGATAATGTGGACTTACTTTATGTAAAACGTCGTTACGCAAGACATATTTTATGTGACGTCTATAGCGATCACGTGCCCGAAATGTGTCTTGTCATAGTGATTCACCCGAATGAATGTGGGCCTAAATGTCTTTAAACCTACTAAAAGACGTCCTTGTGTCACCGCTCGGGTATATATTATCATTATTGAATGACAAAATGTTGATCATCACAAAAAGTTTGTCGTAAATTATTGCATCTTCAACTGCATTGTGAAACACATTCCTCGATGACTATGCCAAACTCCAAGAGACAAATTCTTGACTCTCTCTGACTCGTTCTTACAATTTTGTTGTTACGTTATCTTGCAATGTACTAACTGTGGAATTCAAAAACATATCACGTATTGTCAACAATCTGTAACTTGAACCATAGAGATTCATACCTTGCAAAATCTCTATGCTTAGAAACTATATAATTATAATGTAAAACGGATTGTATCACATACGTAGCTTTAACCCAATATCAAGTAATCGGATATGCTTATAATATGACTATGACCTAATACATGTGTAGCAAATGTCACTCATATCAGATGTGTTTGAAATTATGTCTCGTAAGTAATGACAGCAAAGTACGAAAGAAAACTGTTGAAAACTGGATACAATTCAAAGTAAATTATTGGGTATATTTATGGCAAAACTGTGCCAAGTCTTGACAAACATGCGCAATATACGTAGCCACTTAAGCACCCATTACGTTAGGACTGGCCTTTCTCGGTTTCAACACAAGATTGCAACGGACATCTTGTACATATCTGACAGTATAGATGTCGTACTTTGACTTGTGCCAAATCACAGCCAGATTAAGTGGTGTCATAATTGTGTGTCATGTTGTTGAAAATATAATATGTTTCATGTCTTAGTTCAGAAGTCTCCTATAATTTATGTCATTGTACATCCAAAGAGTTCAATAGTTAGTATCTATATAATTTACCAGTATGCTCCTGGCACTTGTGAAAGTAATGATCCAGGTGTCTCCAAGTGAAATTTCTTCTTACCATCTCTTAGCAGCAAAAAACTCAGTAAGCAGTAAGCAGTTAGCAGTAAAACAACTCTTTAAAATACAAAACCTTGATTTAAAATTTACGTTATGTATATCGTATTCTGGAATACCGAATTAAACAATAATTCATACGTTTGATTGAATGACCAAAGGCAAATTTATTGTGGTACTCTGGTTTAGTGTTATTTTGTTTTCAATATTTTGATGCAACTTCATAAGTTGTTTTAGTGCCCAATGAAATTACCATTCTAAACCCAATAAAAAGTGTACACATAATTTTATTCTAAAAACCAAAAAAGTGTGTGCTCTATTTTTATTACCCATCTTACAGTCTGGCTAAAATTATGAAAAGTTAAGATTGAAAATCTTCTATCAAACCTTCAACAAAATTTGTATATTATTTCATGGATCTACCAAGCTGCTTTTTGCTTATTATATTTAATAAACAATTTAGTGGATTAAACTAATTTCAAATGCTTTTCTGCCTCTTTCCATTTCTCTATTACGTTTGTCATTGTTTTTTTTTTATTGTGATATTTATTACATTCTCTTTACCATCAACTTCTTTTTCAAACTTTATTTATCCATGTCAGCCATGATACACAAATTACTTTAAAATTGTATAGAAAACTTCCCAATTGAGCTAATTGTTAAAAGCCCATATTTCGATCTACATTCAAACAAGACCTGCTTTTGTAAATAGTCATTGACAAACTTTTTCAACCCTCCCATGATCAAGATATCCAATACACCGAGCTCACACTGAACTTGGCCAGTGAAAACGTTGAAAGTGAAAAGTCGTTTCTAGCGTACTTTGTTTGCGAATCGAATACAGCTCATCTCGGATCCAATCTCTGCGATGACGCGATGCCGTTACGACCAAACCGGCGGAAATTGAGCGCAGAACGAACGCATCCCACCTCAAACTCCGCTGCCACCAAAGTAAAACCAATCGGGATACGCGCGGCGCGGCACGGAGTGGAGAAGCGGCCGAGGGGTGACGATCCTAGGGCGCGATGTGATGGTAATGTGGCCATCGGAATTGGGGATTTTCGTGTCTTTTCACTGGCTACAATAAACAAAGAAAGAGACTGGAATTGAAAAAAATACGTGATCTTTTCAATATTCATTCTCGATAGATGTTTCCCAAGAGAAATCCGAAATGGTAGTCTCGGGAAACGTGGCACCCTTATAATTGTTGTTGGAGTAGCAAATGAAGTCGTTGACTTTAAAAAATAGACATGTTTCGTAGCACATCTCGACTAGATTTATTTATATACGTTGGTCATTTGGAAACTGGATTAATAGAGGTAAGCCAAGGTAAACTCCAAACATATTTATTAGCTAAAGAAAGAGCGTATGAATCTGAACAATGGACCAATTACTCTACACCGCTAGAACCGACAGATAACTATGCGTAACGCAACAAACTCTGTTTCGGGAAGTCGCTGTTCGAAGCCCGCCACAGGAAATCCCGACTGATAGTTTCCCCAAAGTTTCCTTTAGTAGTTAATGTGATTTCTGGGATTGTCCTCTGTCTGAAACAGCCCTTTTACATTCACTTTACAAACACCCTTACACCCTTTTTCCAAAGTTACACCGGATGAGGGTCACATTAGGCATTAATTATGTTTTACGAAACACAAAACTCTTTATTGTTTAACCAAATAACGAGGTCAAGACACCCTTGTCAAGAAGTAAAAATTATCCCAGAGAAAAATGTATTTTAAAGATGATTTCACTTTCTTCACCTTCTCTAATTTGAAAGTTGTGTGAGGTAAAAGAGTTTCTTCTCTACAAATTGTCTTGGTACATTGTTGAATATAATATCATACTACTTAGAAAAAAGAAGAAAAAATGCTTGCACGCGTAGCAATTTCCATACCTGGCTAGAAAAGTTTCAATGTTAGACTGTACTTAACATAAGTTACCTATGCATAAAAGGGAGAGATTTGCTGATATCTGGTGATAATTAATTGTAGGGATGACATCGAGTAGTAAACTTTGGATTCGGCTCCAGGGGCTTTTGAATCGAGCATAGGTGTTCACTGATGGTCCACCAAATACTGTGACTCATACTTGTTCATAAAGCACATACTTTTGAAGGAATTGAATCTGTGAACAGTTAGTACCTTCTAAAAAAAAACAAAACAGTCATTACAGATCGAGGACCCAGGTACCAGATATAATCCCCACTAAAAAAGGTAAACGTGTTTTGTGTATAAGAATGTAAATCTATCAGATTCATTATTTATTAACTAACTGAAATTTTTAATACAACAGTATATAAATTGAAATTTCCGTAACATTTATTTGATCAAACAGACTAGGTGTTTTATAAACTCCATTCATTGTATAAAAGATTCATAGTGGTTAGAAGTAGAACACTATTAAGTGATATAAAGCAAGTATAATTGTTTTGTAAATTACGCTCTGTGATCTCTATGCGTACTTCGGGTAACATGGGCGTGAATCGTTTAATTATCTCATAGTGAAGCCTTCAACACTTACTGTAATCATTATCTCAATAAATCTTACTATGCCTTGCGGCAAATAGCTTTGTAACACGTTCATTTCAAAGCACTGGGCGTAGAAACAATAATTAACATACCCCTTGGCAATATACTGCGTATAGCATGCATTGCCTAGAACGCCCATAGATTTGTAGCAAAACTAGCTCGCGAGGCCCTCATTTGGGAGGTTGCAAGATCGAATCCCTCCACTGGCAATTCTGTATATGAAGTATTTATACCTCGATGATTCTTTCTAACGATCCAGAAACCAGTGGTTAATTTGTACAAAAAGCATGTGGACGCATCGCACGTGATTGTGAAAACCTGTTTTAATTGGTAGGTTTAAAAAAAGCTGGAATTTCAGGTCGTCGTACTCGTACTCTTTGCAGTAGGCCTCATTTAATATTCCTTGGTTTAGGGAAATTGTTGCAGAAATAATAAATACATTGCAAGACGAGATCGACGAGGAAATCATTATGTTGTAAAATATATAATCACACTGGAGAAACAACAACAACCTTCAGTCCTTCACCTATTGAAAATAACGAACCCCATCACAAAATATCACAATAACAAACATATATAGCTGTGATTTTACTTTAAAATAATTCGATCTTCAGTGGTGTCTCCAAAACCTATCAAAAATGATGCAATTCTCCACAAATTCTGAAGTGTTTTATCTTATTCCAAATGGTTTCATTTTGGCACGATGAAAGTTTAAGTCAAATTAAGTCAACAGACAGGACCCTCGGTAAAATGATTGGTAGCCCTAAAGATAAAATACCTTTGGAAGGTTGGGGCGCCGTCTACGAGATACCATGTGCAGACTGTTCCCTGACAATTGGCCAGACAAGACAGAAACATGTCAATGCGCCTACAAGAACTGCAGTCAACAAGTTGGAAACCACTTCTGCTTTGGCGCAACGTGTCAAGAAAAAGGATTACTTGATAGACTTTGAAGGAATGAGGTCTCTTGCCATGATCAGCCATCTGAGTAGTCGTATCGTCAGAGAGGCCGTAGAAATTGAAAAACGTCCTCATAACTTGAACTAGCGAGATGATGGCAAACGTCTGGCCAGTCTTGGAAGCCTGTTTTGGCAAATAGATTGGTGCCTGAGAACCGTACAACAAGTAATCAAGACTCTGCGCTGGGTACACTTGGTCCAAGAGTCGTGCCTACAGTTGAAGACCAGAGTTCTCGAACGAGAATGTTGACAAGAAGTTGAAATTTTAGTCCAACAAGTTCCAGAGATTCCACGCAAGACATGTCGAGGAGCTGATTACAGCAGTTGAAGAACATAATCAGCATGTGAGAAGGGTGAATAGAAGTCAAGCAAAAAGCTTCCCAGCAAACAGAAATCATCTTGCCCGCATAATGCCTTCATGGCCTGCCCGAAAGTTGCCCGTAGGGCTCCGTACGGGCATGCCATGAGGGCGCCCTTAAAATTATGCACCCCCGCCCGCATCCTGCCCGTACGGGCAAGCCCGCATTGTAGCTCATCCTGCCCGTACGGGCAAGCCCGCATTGTGGCTCATCCTGCCCATACATGCAAGTCCACGTACGCTACGCCATCTAGTATACACGCAAGAAACCCACGAACCAAAAATAAGAATAACAAAATTAAAAAATTAATCACTTTTAAGGGGTTTAACTAATTTCATATTAGAGATCGATAAGGAGAGAACAAGTACAATTATATAGACAGAACATCAGAAGTATAAATTTTATCGCCAAGACCCGGACTCGAACACGAGACACCTTCCTCCACTTCCGGACGCGTTACCCACTCGGACACTGCACCTGTGAGTAACTGGGCGCGTTAGCTGGCTTACGAGCGTCTTTAGCCCATGTGCGTGTATTGCGGAACGTAGCACTGCAGACGCTACTTGCGTTTTCGGTATAATTTGTTATGTGTTTTGTTTTATTTTGTTTCTTTAACTTATGTTTCATGATTTTTTAACTAAAAATTAATATATAAAATATAAGTGAAGACATGACATTCAGCAGATAAAATATTTTTTTTAAATAGACTTGAAAATCTACATGAACATTTAACAAGAACAAAAATAGGCTTATTGGATTGTACAATTAACCAAACAAGCACTGACCAAAATTAATTTTGTATAGTAGGTGAGACTTAATTAACTTAATGTGAAACTTAAAAAAATGTGTATACAATTTCGGAGAGAACGCGTGAGGATTTGCTAAGAAATAATTATAATATGAATGTAATTGTACAAATGTAGTGCTAATACATGATATTGTGTAATATAATGGAAGTGTCATAAATCATTCATAATAGACTTAAATCAGTATATATAAGATAACTATACATTGTGTGAATAAGCTTACAATCTGCTCATATTAATACAATTATTACAATATTATTAACTTACTAGAAAAACGACTAACTCGTTGTTAGACGAGTGAGTGAGCCATGTGTTGAGTACCCGGTAACATTCCCTTTCTTCCCCTACCTAGGCCTTTCCACGGCTATCATAGGCTATAGAGTGGCGCATTATGGCCTTACAGTTGACCCTCAAAACCCTATTAATTATAGCTTTATAATTATTATCAAACTTAAATGCAAATGTCCCGGGTACTCATCAACACATGACTCGCTCACTCGTCCAACAACGACTTTGGTGTTTTCCTAGTCTAGTTGGCGAAGCTGCTCTTTATACCCGAAATGTTGGAGACCTAGGTTCAAACGTTACGTGGGAAAGATTTTCTAATTTCTGGATCGTAATTAAAAAATTATAAAAATGTTTTGAAATGCATACTTTACTACGAAAACATGGGCAGTACGAAATACGACCAAAGATTGCAAGGTTTACTCAATCTCTCAGCGGAATTTAGGGGAACCTTGAGTGTGCAAGATTTTATACATTTTGGTCACTGAATACAATCACGGCCTGACAAAAATGATTCGATAAAAATGACTTCTTCAAAACAAAACCATTGTCGTTAAATTAAAATAAAAATACAAATTTCCATTATATTTTTCAATTTATTATTAATTTCTTGTATGTTGAAATGGCTACGGATTTTTCTCATTTTGTTAGCAGTTCTCAGTTACCTGGTCACGGATGTCTGTTTAAAATTTAAGCTCAAACTATTTGGTCGTAGGGCCGTATGGGACCAGACAAACAAACAAACAAGATGTAAAACCAGTGTAAATTCATCTAACTACAATTCTCTTGAGTCCACTTTGCAGTGTTCTTGGAGCAGATTCCATCCTCAAACATGATGCCCGCATCTTTCTTCATCTTGCCATTAGGGCGAGATGGAGACTTGCCCGTAATCCGCCCGCAACCATGATGCCCGCATCTTGCCCGTATCTCGCCCTTAGGGCAAGATACGGGTAAGATGGATATTAAATTTTACGGGCAAATTTCAACGTGCCCATAAACCGCCCTAACGGCAACATGAGGGCAATTACCAAGATGCCCGTAATCCGCAAATAGCCCGCACTGCCCACATTGCCCGTATGGGCCCCGCAAGTTGCCCGCACTGTTCTGTTTGCTGGGTTAGCACATTGACGTGGTTGCAAGGTTATCACTGCAATTGATTTGTTTTTGTACTTGAGATTAATTGGTTTGCCTTTGTAAGGCGGTTTTGTTAGGTTATATTTTTATTGTAAAGCTGATGTTTTCTTTTTATTGTTTTTAATGTCATGTCTTCTTGAGAATGAAAGCCAACTCTTTTGAAACGTCGAAGAGTTAATTTAATATTTAATTTTAAAACATATTATATTGCGTGATTATTACCGTAAAGTGTAGAATATCATTAACAATGAATCACGAAAGCCTACAACTAAACTTATATAATTATATAATAAATAAATTTGATCCCGGTGTAGGCACTTTTTTAATTTCTGTCTAAAGTACTAACATAACAGCGTCATAGTCGCTACTATAAAAGCAAGGTTAAACATCATATCCCAACTCTAGGGTTACAGAGATGGTTTGTGTTTCTCCAGTTCATTTCGTATGCAATCTACTCTACACACGTTATTAACAATGTAAAAACAGACCAAGAATAAGTCAGAATTAAATTGGTGGCTGCATTCATGGTTCGGACAGCCAAGGTTCCGGTTGCGATCCCCGGTGTAGGCATTTTTTAAATTTCTGTCTAAAGTACTTTCATATCGCGTCCTAGTCGCCTACTATAAAACCAAGGTTAAAACATTTTTTTTTACAGGATAATAACGCATTTACTTTTCAAAGTCCATGATTCATCCATTTCACTTTTTGTTTTCATAATCTAAACTTCCAAAACGAACATGGCATATTATACTTGCTAGATATAAATAATCGGCATTGAGAAGCCTTTGATTAATATGCATTTTTATGAGTTGCAGGGCTAGAACGTTCTGTTGCTAGCATAATCATGAAGTTTAGCTACTTGAAACGTATCTAGAAGAATAGGGTCTAGGGTCCTAGACGCTAGGCTAGTAAGTAAGTAATTCCCCTCTTCCCTTCAAAAATAAATAACTAACAAACTAACAACAACGACAGAACACAAAATCGAATTCGATGGTAGATGAGTCACACAGAAGCATGAATTGTAATGTACTAAATATTACCGATATATACGTACCAACCAATTAATGATAATTTAGAACATTATGTTCATATTCATAAATGATCAAAAATCAACTTCAGGGTGCTTTAAAATATATCAAGATGTCAACGCCTAAAAGCACGCGTATAGCGTAATACATAGGTTGTATGTGTATGTTGTGGTCACCCCCGAAATACATACCTTATACAAACGTTTTGGGACGCAATTTTGTACATAAAAGAGACCATATTATTATGGCATCATATGAATTTCACCAGGGTAAAGTGTAAAAGTGGCCAATGATTTTGTTGCCAACGTGCCATCAATCAGTATTACTACGTTTTCCCTTGCGGTAGAATTACGACGATGATGGTTTAGCTGCTTTGTGGACATGCCTTTGAAGACCCCTACCAACAACCAACATTTTCTCCTCCTGTATTTTCCGCTTTCATTTCGAATTCATCGCGTTTCCTTTTGTATTGGGTCGATGTCTTGTTTTCTCTCTTTTCAAGTCTCATTGCTCATCCGTTCTTCCCTCTTGGTTTCGTCTGTCGGTCCCTGTCTCACCCCCGCTTCCGAGTTGAATCTCGCTCGCTCTGAGGACTGCAATCGATCCGCAAACACCAGCATCAAAGCGGGCGGCCAAAAGCTGATGGCCTGTACTCGACGGGAATACCAAATGTACATCCCTCTCTGCCACCTGGGGCACCTCTGGAGCGCTGGGCGCGTTAAGCATGCACAACCAACGCATTCCGAGGGGAGGCCATCACACCAGCTAGTTGCCGACGCTACTAACTTATGCTCATTTTTTATTTGTGCTTATCAAAATGGAATCTACCTAGAGCTAAAACATAGGGTATACAAGGGCAGCTTCATTGCATTTCGGTACAATACGTTGGTAAGCGCTTAGTGACTTTTGCTTACGAATGAGCAGTGCCACTTTATAATTTTTTGGAAACATATCCTCCAGCCTGTGAGCATCTTAATTTTGTCATAGCTAAAATAAAACTTTTCTTAAAACTTGTTAATATTACTCACTTTATCTCATCTTTAAACATAGTTGAAATCCAATAAACTCACACATCTTTGTTTATGAAATATTCATCGTTTCAGTTTCACAATTTTGCACGTGACATTATGATGTCCTGAAAAACACGGATGGATATTTGTGTATAGGGTGCAGGATGCACTTTACTGCGCCCTTTGTCTTTTGACACTTTTGATGGTTCTGAAAATTGCACATTCATACCTTTTTTTTCCATTTACGAACCATCACGTTTTGTATTTATATAATTCTCTAAATTTCAACTTTTACTGATGCCTTTCCATTCTGAGGATTACAAAACCTTGCGTTGTATATAGTGAGTAACCGTGTCTCTCTCAGCGCATCCTTTATGGAAGACCATCTCCAATTCCAACAAAACAATTGACCATGGCCAACGCTCACTTGTTGATCTGTCTTTTCATTACGATCAACGTGTTTTTATCGAGATACAACATTCTTCGAAAAACGTTTAGCGTTATCGTACAAAAGAAGGTCGGCGATTCGATCAAACAAATCTATTGCAACGTTCAAGAGACCTATTTCTCACTATATGAAGTCCAATCTAAAATTATTTTGATGTCGATTTCGATTTTAAAAATTAAAAAATAAATACATACATTTGTATCTAGTCTATCCACTCGGTAAAATAACTGATTACCATAATATTATGATGGACAATGCGAACATGTAAGGTTATATCAAGAAAAACCTAGCGGAGAATCAGGTAAATTCAGTAGGCAAGTATTTTTCTGTAAAGAGTATGTTTCACTAGCTGGTGTGGTATAAGAACTATTAACAAAAAGTCCGTAAAATATCTACTATTAGTGCTGGCAATAGAAACTAACCAACCCTCTTCCGATCACCGTAGTTCTCGCCGTTCCCCCCGGCTGTATTGGCTTCGCGCGCTCGCCCGCTCTATAACTCCCATGATACTGTTTTAATAACACAATATTGAACGAACAAGTTCTTTATTAGAAAAAAAGTAACACGATATAAATTAGGTGTGTGCAAAAATTAAGAATTTCGTGAGGTTGTGGGCGTTCAGAGTATCAATTTTAGTGAAATGTTCAACTTGTGTCGTCTCGCATACGTCTATTTGCATCCCAGGAACAAACAGTGTAGTATTCTGTAGAGTATAGGTACAAATATTTCTGTATACGGTGTTTAATTCACAGTAATCCTAAATATCCTAATTATTACTTTATTAGCACTAGAAACGTGGCATGTCCGATTTAATAAATGATCAAGGTTTCCTAAACAAAAAAGTTCCATCAAAATCACAAGGGCCTTCTCGTTTGTAAACGCTGTAAAAGCTGAAAAAAATATACATGAAAATTATGTTTATGAAACATTTCTTTGTTAACACTAAAACACGTTACCGATTTAAGTTCAGAAATGAATAATATTTCCAAAAAATATCAAAGCTCGCCGTGTAGCCGTTTGACCAATATAGAGAGCGAAAACAAACACAAATGTAGACAAACCAAACACCCAATCGTTTTTTGATGAGAGTCAAATTGATACTTTCGGTTTTCTCTCTACGCTCATTGTTATTATTTATTATCAACATTATAATCAATATAATCGTGGGATAGCAATAATTGACGTGAAAGTTTTGTCTGATTGAGAATCTATAGCCCAAACCATCCAGTTGCTTATTATACTTAGTATCGTAAAGTTAGATTATTGAGTTACTGTCCGAGTCTTTGACTATAGAACATTAAAGTTGGTGTTTACAGGTGCATATGATTATCAGAATGCAATGTGATAGGAAACTATGGATAATAAGAAATCCCCTCTTTCTTTTCTCTACCATCCAATTACAAATTCTTAGTCAAAAGCAATTAAACTGAATATCCATCATTAACTTCCCGATCAGTTATTGAGGCTAGAACGTGGGTGGGCTGTTAAGTGAAGTCATCGATCACATACTTCCACCTTGAGCACCTGACCTCGCATCAAGCCATCATCAACAATGTCCCGAGAAGTGGCGAAAACCAATTGATTTACTTGGCCAGCCGGTGCCATTACTCGCCCCCAAGGTTGCCAGTACTGCATGGCAAACCTGAGTGGGTGGAGGGTAATGAGTGTCCCTCGGAGCGACAGATCAACATAAGATAACAACCGCGTGTGTACTGTGTATTTTCTAGCTTGTCGTATATTTTATTCTATTTTATTACCACAGTGGACCGAGGAGTTGCTTTAGACAAAGAGGTTGATATGTCGAGGACTTCAACATTTCATTTTTTGAGACTGCATTTCTTTGTGTCGTAATGCAGCGGTTTGTGTAATGCACGTCATCCTCTGTACAGTGGGCAGACTGCATGGGAGTTATTAGAGATCGGTTCTCGAGATCGTGGGCTTCTGTGCCGAAGCATCATTCTGTTTATACTGTGAGTCTCGCAAGTGTTTTAGGCAAATTCATGTTTGCACATCTTCCTAAAAACGCAAATGTCTCAAAAGCTGCACATAATGTCACGGAAACATAAATGTTAAAACTTTATTATAAAATTATTTTTTTAAAGTAAAAATGATGTTTATTTTTCCGATGTCCAGTACGGGTAGTAAACTGTGACGTTGGAGCACATAAAATATTAATTCATTATTATTATTCATTATTAATTCAATTATTATAAAATAATAATTGATGGCTTGTTAATCAATGTCTTGTTGATTTTAACTAGCTCTGGTACAGAAGAATGGGGAGGCGAGACTGGTATTATACAACGTTTGTTTGAGGGAGAAGCCAGGTATAAAGAAATTATACCTCTTTCGTTTGGACTAGCCCTATATTCCCCTAGACTCAAAATTAGCCATCAACTTTGTGTGTCATCCTTGTTCAAGGACAAAGTCAACAAAAACGCATGTCAATGGGAGTTCATGTTGAGTTCCACACAGGGAACTAGTGATTAATATATTTTTAAAAAATGTTTTTATGACCCAAATTAATGGTTTTACACGCGATATTGTAAACAGGTAAATAAATCTACGCAAGAAAGGGAAAAATGTTATAATTTCATAAGTCTCACAATTTTGTTGGATGAGCGTAGCGAGCGTAGCGAGCGAAGCGAAGATTCCATTTCACTACACTGGAGAAAAAAATCCGGAATGTTTTTTTTTTTTTTCTTTCTTTTTTTTTCTGTATTTTTGTGTGTTTGTCAGCACGATTCCGGCTAAACCGATACTCCAATTGCGATGAAATTTTATGGAGGCCTTCGAAATCTCTGAACTTAGAACTGCCACGTTTTTGAGCGCAATCGGGAAATTTTTTCTCATAAAAAACGCAATATTACGATTTTTTTCGATTTTTAAAAAATTCTTCGACTTATAACACCTACATACTTTATCCGATTGTAATGATTTTTTCACAGAACCTTAATTTTATGAATTAAGATATTTGTGTGAAATTTGAGCGTAATCGAAAAATTATTTCTCGTGAAAATCGAAATTTTACGGGTTTTTTTCTTTTTTAAAATAATTCTTTGATTTATAACACCTACATGCTGTATTCTTTTGTAATGATTTTTTCACAGAACCTTAATTTCATGAATTTATATATTCGTGTTAAATTTGAGCGCAATCGAATAATTATTTCTTATAAAAATTGCAATTTTACGATTTTTTTCTTTTTAAAAATTATGATTAATTAAAAAAATTAAGTAACTTTTTTATTTAATTTATTTTAACTAAAAAAATAAAGTTAATTTTTTATTAAATTTAATTTAATAAAAAAATCTTCGACTAAGTAATGATTTTTTCACAGAACAACAGAAAATCCGCGTAACACATGGCAGCTCAATGCACCATATACGCTCATCCAACAACGCGGCGGGACTTAAGCGTTTTCCTAGTTATATATTTTTTTTTTACAAAAAACATTTGAATTATAGCAAGCAAAGTCAAGTTAGTCAACAGCTTCACAGCCTACTAACGATATAACACTCTCTCATAATGCACCCTCCGCCATGGTGAAAGTTTTTACGAAATTAACTTTGCTCAAATTTGTGAGCGGTGATTGCACCTGTTGAAGAGTCTTGGTCGACAAAGTGAAAAGTCTCACTCTCAATAATCAAGTTACGTCGTTACTCTTGCAATCGGACAGACGGTAAGGAATGTGCACTGATCTGTTCTTTCCGTATAGTTACAAACACTTAATCCAATCTAATAAGACGCACGGGTTCGGGAGTAATAATAGGGAGCGAAGCTATATAATAAATATATTACCAATGAAGGATACAAAACTACAATAATACAAAGTTTTGTTACAGCGTTTGAAGCTCCTTGTTGGTGGAGATGCCGGGTTAATATAATTTAACTTTTGGGTGACGCTCCGAGGTCACAAAAACATTCTGTATCATCCTTGTTGAAAGGCAATCTCAACCAATATCCGCATGTGCATCGTTGGTCATGTTCGTTTCTATCGTGAGAAGTTACAATCGCACGGACTGACATTACTATTAGTAACACAAGTAAGAGATTAATTCCGATTGTCTTGTGTTAACTCTTTCACGATTGTCCCCTTTTCTAAGAAATATTTGATTTTCCTAATTATTTTCATGGCCAAAGGCGTGCACGATACCTGCGTATATTATTGAGTCTGTTTCTGTCAAATTCAATTCTTTGGCGTGGGACTGAAACGCTTTCAACTGCGTCTTTGGTAAATGCTGAAAAATATATTTGTTCACCTCTTTTACATTTCCTCTTCTGTTCGCATATGCGATAACGAACAGATTGAAGAAAGAAATCTTTAGACGAAAATAAATAAGATACACACACCAAGATAACGTTCTTTTAAAAATAATACATTATAGTTCTGCCTAAAAAAACATCGTATTCTGAAGTTATATAGTCGCCTACAATAAAACACAACTTTAACAAAATAAGTAGAGAATCTCCCCCATTTGCATCACAGTTATGTCCATCCGTCCGTCTGTGCGTATGTCACGACTCAGCGGTTTTCTCTGTTGGCATAACCCTTCAACAAGGATGGTCTTGTGTGACTCTAGGGTCAGAGGGGCTGGGCTAGGCCTTTCTAAACTAAGATTGTCATGTGTATGTACTCGGCACCGCCACCAAGGGAGATTTCAACGCAGGAAAATGTTCTTTGACAATCTGTTGATGAAGTAGCTTCGCTCCCTATTTAGGGTATGTACCCGTATACCCGTGCTTGAATGTTATATGTTACAGCAAGCAAGGTACGGGACTAGGAGATGAAGCTTACCGTTATAGTTCCACGCTTGTTCTAGGCTTCACTTATATTGGAGGTGCCGAATACATAAATATTCAAACTTTCTATGGTGTAGCCCGGGCGCGCGACTCTGATTCGGGAGGTTCTGGGTTCAAATCCGGTCGAGACCGGCAATCCTGACTAAAGGTTTTTTCCGAAGTTTTCCTCATACGTTAATGCGACATCCCTTCACAATTGTCATATCCGCAACATATACCTAGTTAGACACCTAAGAAGGGGCGTTAATTATACCCTGAACAGGCTTCCCACAATAATAAAAAAAAAATTAGCATCGCTCCCTAATGACAAGAATTTTAGAATACTGTCGCTGTTTATGATGAATGGCATGCTGCTTGTTGATTGATAGCAATTTTCAAAATCTATAAGATTGAATGAGACAATTTCTTATAAGGAACCCACTATTCTTGCCTGTAGTTGACAGCTGTTTATGTTATGTCCACAGTCAGTGATAGGTGGTCCTAGCGCTACGCGTGAGACTGATTCAGGAGGTCACGGGTTCGAATCCCGAGTCCCGACACCGGCAAAGTTTTTACGAGGTTTCTTCAGTCGTTACGCCGAATGCTCAGATGGGACAACCCTATACTACTCCTGAGAAACTGATATGTATACGCTGTAGCGGGCATCCTAACGTACAAGTAAGTTTTCTTTTTGCGTTAGTAGCCAGCTCTACACATCAATATGTGTTGACTATAAGGTGTTGTTTATAACACCTCACGTCACGTGCAGTAGATCGCTGTTACAACATCCCACGTGACACAAAGCAAATAAGTTTTAATTTTCAGTTACTTTCTAGGAGTAAGATTGCGCGTATATTGACACGTTTTACGGGTACTACGCTTATTTGAGAAGGCGAAACACTTAAAACATTCTCCTTCCTACTATAGATATTTAAAAGTTATAGGTTAAAAAAATCTAGTAACAAACTTGATTATAGTTTCGTTTATTATGTGAGCCGTCCGCGGTGGCACATTAGGGCGCTGGTCCAAAGCGTATGGCTCTACGAGGACGTGGGTTCGAATCCCGAATAAGGCTTGTTTTTTTAAAAAAAAATCGCCCTTTACCCTCATTTATCACCACTCATCGTGCCATCGTGTTTAAGCAAGAATCATTATTTCTCATTTCATTCATTCGGATCATCCGTCATTAGGTGTATTGATTATCATCTTAATATCATCATCATTCAGTCAATCACAACAAATCCATCTCAGCACCCGACTGGCAATTGGGAGACCGATACCCCGCTGAGATAGTTTTTGTGATTTCTGGATTGATTTCCATAGGAATCCGTTATTAGACAACATTTCACTGTTTTATCTGTGTGTTTCGGAAGGAAGGTCTATTTATTATCAAATTGAAAGAAACGGAACAAAGCATATGTAAAAAATAATGTAAAAAATAATAAAAAATATATATATGTATATGTAAAATATGTAGTGGATTTGTGAAATTTAACTCGCATTAATCGGTACAAACTCACTGTTGAGTTCTCCAGATACTAATTTCACAACGATACTAATCGAGGGTATACGCCAAACCACAACCATGCCTTGGTCAGGAATCGAACCTGGTACGCAGGAACCACGGATAACCACACAAACGACGGCAATCACGCTCACGCGACCTCTTACTATTAGATATCGCAAACCTCAGGTATCGATTAGTCGAGCCAAAATTAATTTGAGTTGTGGTTGCGGCTCAAAGACGACTACTTCACTTTGGGTAGAGAGCATTTAAATCAAATTGTTTGAGCCTGTATTATACGTCAAACCATTGAACTCGAATAACAATTAGTTTTTCCTGTTTACTTGCTTGTAAAGTCCACTCCATGTATACATCATAAGGCATAGCGAGCTAATCAAGCAGGCCAAAAATTATTGTTTTGGAAGTTCAAATGCCAAATTGATATAATTTCAAATTCCCAACAACTTTTACTGAAATGGAAACATAGTAAACGAAAATGCAATGTTGCACTTACTAAATCTTATAAGGTTCTTACGCTGTTACATTTCGTACACACTAACCGATTCTAAAAGATTTCGAATTTGTTTGAGGGTAGGCATATCACACGCTTGTATATTTGTTCCGAAGCAACTAAGCAGATGCTGACGTCACTGGCAGGTGGATTGCAGCCAATCAGCGGGCCTTAATTAAAAATACTGCTCACTCATTGGCTCGCCGAAACCACGCGCATTGGCATACTTGCTGCGGAACAACGTAGTAGTGTAGAGTGGGTCAAACAATGCGGGAATTACACTCTAAACTCTAAAGTATACCAATTAAAATTGAATGTAATTAAACTAAACAAATACTATTGATTTGCCTTACATAAATAACTCATGTACGTTATCCAATGTTTCCGCCCCACCTTCCCCCTCCCCCGCCTCTGCCAATCATCAGCAATCAGATGCCAAGGGAAATTATTTCGAAATTCAACAGGCCTGTATTGTATATTTGAGTATAACATTAAATTTATATTGTTCTTATAGTTTGCAATTGCCGAAAAATATTTTTATGAAAAAATATATTTTCAATAATGTAATGAATTACCCGTTTTCATAATCTTGAAGATCAAGACATTTAGAGAACTTTAAGAAAGCAATACAAAAACAAAATTATTTAAAACTAAACAATTAGTCAATCAATAAATGAAGTAGACCTTGAATCCTTGAACTTGCGAGGAAGAAACTTTGTGAATCTGGATGGTTGTTATAGGGCGCCGCAGCCAAGCCGTGACGTCCTAGTACACTCAGGCACCAGTTATGTATGTTTTGGGTGGGTGTTTTCGAGTATCACTCAGCCGTCATGAAACTTAACTTGAAAACCGTCATGATCGGGGAGATTTAGGCACCGGACATCACATGCCAATTTTAGTTCACAAAACATTCAAACCTTCCTTCTGGGTTACAAAAAAATTGTTGATTAATGCTCAAAATCAGTTTCAGGATGTAATTTGTCACTTTCAATTGCACAGCGATTCTGATTAAACTAGGCGGTCTAAAACGATCAAATTTTACATGGGCATTACGATAATAAATATATTATATGACCTCTTGGAAAAAAAGCTGAAAAAGTTGACTAGAAGTCATCAAAATTAAGGATTTTAACAAAAGAAAAATTTTGGTCGATCTTTTACTTTAAACACAATATTATATTACAATTATTGAAAATTCACTTTTATACCAAGTTTTGCAAGGATGTAGTCACTGACTCACTGGCCAAAGTGATTTTATGTATATTTATGTAGTGCCAAGGGTAAATTAAAAACTCTAAAAGTATGAAGTATTTGACTTCAATAATGTTATTTATGTAACTTCATATTTTTATGTAACAAATGCGTATATTTAAGATAAAAATGACACATGGAACGTCGGTGTATAGAAAAAAGAAAGAAAAAGAAAGAAAGAAAATGTATAAAAAATTATTTTATTACCGACATTATGCGTAATTTTTATGTTGCCTTACCTTTGCACATATAAATGTTACATAATTTAGGGCCTACTGAGAAAGTATCATGTTATAAATTGTGTATTATTCAAAAATATTGTTGATTACTTTTAGAGTGCAAATGTAGTAAATCTGGCATAAAATAATTAATCTTGCTCACATTTAACTGACCTCAGTCAAATTGTTTAAACCATCATTTTTTTGGGTCACGCGTTCATTTCCCAGTTTGTTTAGGCCACACAAAGTAGGCCTATATAAACGCTTCATCCTTTGTTGGCATATTGAAATACTCACAATATAAAGTTAAGTTTGGCGTCAAGGGGTGGGGGTGGGGGTGGCGTTGGGGTTGGGGTTGGGGGATGAAAGGTGGTTTTGTACACGGAATCTTCCGAACGTCGTCCCCACCGACCCCCGATCTGTGAGAGCGAAGGAAGCCGACCTTTGCCGAATGTAGCGTATTGATTAGTAAGTGTGGTGTCTCGCACATAGAGTCAACAAATGAAGAAGTACTTGCATTGATGCTGGAGGAGAAAGAGAGATGAAGAAAACCAAGCTGCTAGACAAAGAAGACAAAAGAGAGATTTACTCTGTGTAAGTAAGAGGGCTGATAAAGAGATTTGTGACACTGTCATTGCGAGCGCAACGTATGAACGAGGATGAAGCCTATCCGAGCCGAGGAGGACCCTGAAGTAGGGGAAGAGGGGGCATGCGGGCACGCAGAAGCTGTGGGGAAGTTTGGTCATCCGCATCTGACTACAAAGCACCCAAACTTATTAAGTCAATATCAGTTCCTGTAACTTTCCGCTCGTCCACTTCCGCGTATACAGAAGTTTTGATAACATTTTGTTTGTGAAAATGTTCTTTATCCGGCCGTACCGTGGCGTGTCGACACTTCACGGTACGGGAGGAGAGTGGGGGGGGGGGATGGCACAGTGCCAAGCTGGCTGGATTATCCCCTGCAGAAGGGATAAAAAAGCTGAAATGGAGAGATGAGCGGAAAATGACAGAAATGAGGTGGTTAGGAAGGGGAATGGAAGGGTTGATGATAATTACAAAATGAGTAAGTACTGTTGAGTAGAGACTATGAGAGGTAAGAGAATAGCTGAAGGTGAACGCTAGCAAACATATATTTTGAAGGACGAGGAAAATAATTAGCTGAATTTCCAGACTTTATATCAACCCTCATCAAAGACTATACGGACCACAAAGTCCGAAGTAAATTACACCTGGTGTAACTACCAGCAGCTGAGAATAGATAAGAGGTAGAAAATAAATAATGTCAAAGCTCCACATTCAGCACAACATCTTCTGCATGAAGGATCCTACATTTAAAATTCATATATAAGCTTTATTCATTATTTTAAGATACGAGTAGTATTTTGTATTACTTTTTTTAAACAAGTTAGTAAATAATAAGTATAAAGCTTTTCGCAAATGCTCTGTCAATGTAAACGGTCGTTCAATGAAGACAACACATCTGTTTCATATTAGGTATACTAGGAACGCCAAATCGTTGTTAACGAGTGAGTGAGCATTGTTTGAGTACCGATTACTTACTTTTCTTCCCCTACTTGGCCTACTTATGCTATCATAGGCATAGAGGCGCATTATGACCTTACAGTTGACTGCGCCCTCCCGTATCATACTATACTTTATAAAACTATTATTTATACGATATAATTATCAAACTTAAATGCAAATGTTCCGGGACTCACCACATGACTCGCTCACATTACTTAACTCGACTTTGCGTTTCCCTAGTTCTAGTTGGCTAAGGCGCCTTGTTGCCGAAATGTGAAAGAAAGATTTTGTAATTTCTAGATTGTATTTCAAAAATAATTAAACATGTTTTGAAATGCATATAACGCAGTGAGTCCATCATCTGTGGCAATAGGGCCTACTATGGTAAACATAGCCAGTACGAAATACGTGAAAATATTGCAAGGTTTACTCGATCTACGAGCGGAATTTGGGGGTACCTTGACGTCCAACATTCGACAGACCATGCATGGGCACGGCATTTCACAGCCAGGCGAATAACAAACAAAAAATATCTTTTCAAAATCTAAAACATTGTCGTTAAATAACTTCTAAACATTGGAAGTCTATTTTTCAGTTTATTATTTCTTGTAGGTTTAAATCGCAATGAATCTTGCTGATTTTGTTAGCAGTTCTCAATAAACTCGTACCGGATGTCTGTTTAAAATTTCAGCGCAATCTGTTCAGCGATTCGGCTGATTTTCAACGTACACACACACACACACACACACGCACGCACGCAGAAAAACAATTAGGGCCGTTTAAGTCGAATGGAAATCACTACGTTCGCTACGCTCACTCGTTCAATAATGATAGTAATTATATTTCTTCACAGTTTCGTCTACAATTTGTCTTGTAGATTACTTATTTACTTTATTTATTTATTTATTTATTTATTTATTTTTATTTTTATTTATTTATTTATTTATTTATTTATTTATTTATTTATTTATTTATTTATTTATTTATTTATTTAATTTCTCCGATTAAGTTAAAAACATGCAGGGCAATTACATTAACAAAAGTGGTACTATGAGTGCACATGTGGTGTAGTAGTGGGTCAATATGAGCAAACGTGGTTACGGGATGACCAACAATAGGGAGGGAAGCTTCTCATATCAACAGATTGTCGAAAGATACAAAAATAAAAAAAGTTTCACTTTTGGTGGAGGTGCCGGGTACGAAAAATCCCCTTTACTGAGAGTAAGAATTGATGTAGAGTCCTGCACCTTTGACTTCCAGGTTCACCAGAAACATTATCCTTGTAGGAGGGCATGGTTAAGAACTAAGAGGAGACGCTGAGCTTGGTATATCAATACCAAATTTTGCATGAATGTTAATAAGAGTTCCCTTATTATTGATATCGACATTTGGTTGCCAATAATTAGCATTAGAAAATTATTGCGAGAGATAAGTCCAAACGTGAAAAAGTGGAGAATCCAAAACATAAATTTCAATTCAGGAAACTGAATTTCCCATCAAACCGTTTATATTAACCTAATTAACCTACGCGTACACATGGATTAAAACGTGGATAACATAGTATGAAAATTTGCGTTGAAAAAATCTGTGGTCTTGGAATAAATTCCCAAAGAACACAATAATTCTAAAAAATGGTCGCTTATGCTCACATTGATTGCTGTTGAGTGCTACCGACCGTACATGTATCAATTTTATGTATTTGATTTTCCGTTAATGACATGCTCTGTACTAAATGGAAATATATTATTAGTACCTCATAGGCATACTCCTTCTCATGAAAGTATTAAGATTCTATAGTTTAATTAGTTTGCTCTTTATTGAAGTAAATACAATTTTCTTCGGAAGGTATTTTATGATCTGCGTGTACCTTACACACTTTGAATGTAATGTGAAATGCATTACTATTATATTCTGCAGCTTGAACTTCTGAAATACTTCTAGTTCTCTGTACTCTATAGCTCATACATCCTGGAGGCAGTGAGCAAAGTAAGTAAGCACCGCGACGAGCGGAAGTGCGGCTTGAGGGGAAGGAGGAGGGTGGAGGGGGGGGTGAAGTTAACCCGTAGTTTGACGAGGAAGACATTGCGGTCGCAAGGAAGGGGTTGGAATAGCCGAGCCGAGTAAGTATAAGCTGCTCAAGTCCTAGCATTCTAAACCCAAACCTGCTTGTCAGTTGTCACAACCCTCCGTGGCAGTATTCTACACGCCATTGAAACAAGCATTAGCAGTTGGCGAGTTTGCTTTGAAGTACAGCTTGTCAAACAACTAAGTTTGTGAGACCAAAGTTTAATTGATAGGTAATTTGCATTAGATTTGCCAAGGGTAAAGAGCAAGTAATCACATTAAAATACATACGTTCCATTTCAACTCTTCATCCTATTAGTTACTACGCAAAGCGGAAAAATATACAGGGAAATTGTACTGTCAATATAAGCAAAATTTTCAGATGTGATTAAAAATGAATGTGAATTAAATTATAGTTACTAGGCCGCTTCGCGAACGCTTATTTTAGTCGCGTTAATGGATGAGTTTTTTTGTAAGTTTTTAGTCTGCGTGGGATCTCTTTTTACTTTTTCAAGTTCCATTTCAAAATCATTTTTGTTAAATTATAGGTTAATTTTTATGGTGATACCAATTATTGAACGAGTGAGCGTAGCGAACGTAGTGATTTCCATTCGACTTAAACGGCCCTAATTGTTTTTCTGCGTGCGTGCGTGTGTGTGTGTGTGTGTGTGTACGTTGAAAATCAGCCGAATCGCTGAACAGATTGCGCTGAAATTTTAAACAGACATCCGGTACGAGTTTATTGAGAACTGCTAACAAAATCAGCAAGATTCATTGCGATTTAAACCTACAAGAAATAATAAACTGAAAAATAGACTTCCAATGTTTAGAAGTTATTTTAACGACAATGTTTTAGATTTTGAAAAGATATTTTTTGTTTGTTATTCGCCTGGCTGTGAAATGCCGTGCCCATGCAAGGTCTGTCGAATGTTGGACGTCAAGGTACCCCCAAATTCCGCTCGTAGATCGAGTAAACCTTGCAATATTTTCACGTATTTCGTACTGGCTATGTTTACCATAGTAGGCCCTATTGCCACAGATGATGGACTACACTGCGTTATATGCATTTCAAAAACATGTTTAATTATTTTTGAAATACAATCTAGAAATTACAAAATCTTTCCAACTAGACTAGGGAAACGCCAAAGTCGTAGTTAGACGAGTGAGCGAGTCATGTGGTGAGTACCCGGGAACATTTGCATTTAAGTTTGATAATTATATTCGTATAAATAATAGTTTTTTAAAGTTTAGTTGGTATACGGGGACGGGCGCGTCAACTGTAAGGTCATAATGCGCCTCTCTTGCCTATGATAGGCTAGGTAGGCCTAAGGTAGGGGGAAGAAAAGTATGTAATCGGGTACTCAACACATGGCTCACTCACTCGTTTAATAACGACTTGGCGTTTCCCTAGTAATAGAATGTAAAATATCTGCTGGCCCGAAGACTTGCTTTTTATATGCATTGTAGGTGATTGTTGTCAAGTTTCTATAGTTACTTGTAAATAATTATTATATACCCCTCAAAAAACTTATATTAAAACCTTTATTTCTATGGATTCTGTTGAACGTTTTCAACTTTTCCTTTCTAAGGGTACTACATCACCATTACCTTCCATGAAAAATATGAACGATGCAGCCCCACCCGTTTGGTCAGAATCGGCCTAAATGTCACGAAAGTATCGCATTTAAAAATTGAAAGTAATCGTAAAAGTACGCTATTCATGAGAAATATTTCTTCGATTGTACCCAAAAACGTGGCAGGTCTAACTTAGTTCAGAGATTTCGGAGGTCCCCTCCAATTTTCATCCAGATCGCATATTATGCCGTTTGCCCGGTAGAGCGCGAACAAACAGACAATTTTTTTTTTTTAATAAACAAAATAAACACCCGAGCTAATTTTTTTTTGGGGGGACAGTGTAATTGAGGTCTTCGCTTCGCTCATACAAAAAGGTTTTGCAGAAATATTTTCTCTGATTTTCCGGGTGAACGGTTAATAACGTCGGTAATAACTTTCAGAATTTTCCCAGCTCTACAGATTTTTTGTTCACAAATATTCATACTGAATCTCAACGTTTAAATCAATGTGAACGCGCAGGTCAATTTTCTTGGTCGTTATGTACTAATGGTTAAAAGGAATTACCTGAATTGAAATCCCTGTTTTGAATTTGCAATTTTTCACTTTCTGAACTTGTATCGCGCAAAGACTAACCACCAAGTGGTAACTAGGCCGCTTCGCAAACACTTTTTTAGTCGCGTTGATGGATGAGCTTTTTTAAGTTTTTAGTATGCGTGGGATCTCTTTACTTTTGCAAGTGCTTTTTGACGCATTGTAGGTGATTGTTGTCAATTTTCTATTGTTACTTGTTAATTGTTATTATAAACCTAAAAAAACTTATATTAAAGTCGTTATTTATATAACTTTTTTTAACTTTTTCTTTCATAAGGTACTACATCACCATATCCTCAATGTCCATGTACTAGAAAGCTTCGCAAACGCTTTTTCAGGCTTGTTGTTGGATGAGCGTAATTTTTTTAAACGAAAAAAGCGTAAAATTTAGATTTTCATAAGAAATGGTTTTTCGATTGCGCTCAAATTTCACACCAATATATTAATTCTTAATATTAAGGTTCTGTGATAAAATCATTACAATCGGATTAAGCATGTAGGTGTTATAAGTCGAAGAAAGTTTTAGAAAGAAAAAATCGTAAAATTGCAATTTTCATGAGAAATTAATTTTTCGATTGCGCTCAAATTTCACACGAATATATAAATTCATAAAATTGAGGTTCTGTGAAAAAATTCATAACAATCGGATAAAGCATGTAGGTGTTATAAGTCTAAGACACTTTTTAAAAATCGAAAAAAATCGTAAAATTGCGATTTTCTTGAGAAATAATTTTTCGATTGCGCTTAAAAACGTGGCAGTTCTAGGCTCAGAGATTTCGAAGGCCTCCAGAAAATTTCATCCCAATTGGAGTATCGATTTATCCGAAATCGTGTTAACAGACCACACAAAAATACAAAAAAGGAAGGAAAAAAAAACATTCCGGATTTTTTTCTCCAGTGTAGTGAAATGAAATTTTCGCTTCGCTCGCTACGCTCATCCAAAAATATGAACGTTGTAGCCCCAGCCGTTTGGTCAGAATCGGCCCAAATTTCACGAAAATATCACACTATAAACATAAAAAAAAAAACGTAAAAGTACAATATTGAAGGGAAATATACCCAGAAACGTGGCAGGTCTAAGTTCAGAGATTTCGAAGGTCCCCTCCAATTTTCATCAAGATAGCGAGATCGCATAATTATGCCGTTTGCCCAGTAGAGAGCGAACAGACAGACGAAAATAAATACACCCTAGCTAATTTTTTGGGGGTTCAGTGTAATTGAAGTCTTCGCTTCGCTCATCCAATTAGAATAATATTTACTAGGCCGCTTCGCGAATGCTTTTTTTAGTCGCGTTGATGGATGAGCTATTTTTTTAGTTTTTAGTTTGCGTGGGATCTCTTTACTTTTGCAAGTGCTTTGTTTTGCTGCCTACGCATTGTAGGTGATTGTTGTCAAGTTTCTATTGTTACTTGTTAATTGTTATTATATACCTCAAAAAACGCATATTAAAACCTTTATTTCTATGGATTCTGGCAACTTTTTCAACTTTTTCTTTCAAAAGGTACTACATCACCTTAACCTTAATGTTCATGTAAAATATGAACGTTTAGCCCAACCCGTTTGGTCAGAATCGGCCCAAATGTCACGAAAATATCGCATTAAATTAAATTTTAAAAAAAAAAACGTAAAAGTACGATATTCATGAAAAATATTTTTTCGATTGTACCCAAAAACGTGCAAGGTCTAAGTCTAGAGATTTCGATTTTCATCAAGATCGCATATGCCGTTCGCCTTTAGAGAGAGAACAAACAGACAAGAGAATAATCAAATAAGGAAAAAAACAAAAAAAATACCCGAGCTATTTTTTGGGGGGGTTAAAGAAATTGAAGTCTTCGCTTCGCTCATCCAATTACGGGTGATTATGAGGTTGAAGGATAATTACAAAAAAAACATGCGGGAGCGGGATGCGAGCCTGCGTTCCCCTATTGTCATAAGCTATAAGGACCTGCGCCCCAATAGTATGATCACCGCGTTTTTTTTTTACGTTTAGCTTTGAACGTAGGGATGCTAATCATTTTTTACATTTACTTAATATTTAGATAACTATTTCGGTTTTAACCCTTACACCGTTGCCGACATATTTTTAGAACTGATCAAAGAATGAAAACCAAATATTAATCATAATCTCGAGAAGATAAAATGGCGGCCATCTGGTTTTTTCTTCTTTTCTTAGTAGTGAGTAGTGACAACAGTGCACTAGAAATTGAAAGTTGGAGGAGTTGAATTTTGCCGTGATTCAAAAATTCTCATTTGGTGATATTGTTGAGGAATAAAATTTCCAAGACGATGCAATTCATTTCACATCCAATAATTCAAAATTTTGACTTTATGTTTCAAATTTACCCAAATTTGGATAATTTGCATACCCTACCACAAAAGTAGCGAAAAGTCAAGATGATTTTTTCTACAGACTTTTTTATAAAATAGGTTTTATAATATACCTACTAAACTTAAGTATTTTTTTAATCATCAACATTTTTCCAAAATACTTAAATTTAAAAAAAAAATCACAAAACAATAATAATTAACTAAAAAAATGTTTAAATTACATTTTTGTATTGAACAGAGAATCAACATAGATACATTACTTCAAATAAATCTCAAACTTCAAAATTTTCAAAAAGTAGTGGGCCTAGTTTACGAGTTACGACTTAGTAATAGCCCGACGTACCTAATACGTCCGTAACACACAGCGGGCGGCGCAAGTGGACGTTAGATGCGTCCTTAACAGAGAAAGGGTTAAGGTAATAATGGATTAATTATTTATGTAAAAAATTATGAAAACTTGGTTTAAAAGTAAACTCTATCTAGGGTTTAGATACTATCGTGAAACACTGTTGGCAAACCAGATTAACGCCTAACCGACCATGACTATTACGCCTGGCCTGCATGAAGAAATGAATGTTAGCTATTGTCATGTACATCGTTTAAACCTACACGATAGTAAGTGGAAACAAATTACAGAAATAAACACTGTTTCACGTTGCGCGCCGGACAGTGGCGCTTCAAGCGGCCGACGAAAGAAACATGCATCATGTGTAGTCTCAATTGGCCGTGAATGGAATGCACTTTCTTGCTGCTTGGCAGTGGTACTATGCTTTGCATTCGTTTGCAAGAATATTTTTAGATAATAATTGGTTGCGTAATGAATAGGAATGCTCACGAGGTGCCCAAATAACTAGTACGCAGTGGCGTATGGAGATAATGCGCAGTGGTGTATTTCATAGAAATTAAGCTGAGGGCAAATTACATCGTAACGTTCCTAATATGTGCGGGGACACTCTACTTTATATTAATAAATTAAGGTGCACCTTCTTTTATGCAGCAGGTACAACACTGAAACTTTAACCCTCATTGGAGACGCAGAAAAGCCTAGCATCTAATTATTGTGATTTCAATTGAGTTTCGTTACGAGATTAGACATGAAAAGTGAAAGCCTCTTGAATTGAAATGAATTGATACGTAATTCGAGCATGGTTGTATTTTATTTTCTTAGTGTTGAATTAATCAATTTGAATAAATATGCGGAATATTTTATAGGCATTCTTGTCATTTTCACACTTCAAGTTTTTACTCGTTTTTTTTATTCTCTTAATCGATATCTCTTTACTCCTTACCCAATGTAACATATTATATTTTTTTCGTTGATTTTTTTTTTCTTCTTCTCATTCTATTAGTAGAATTATATATTATGCAGTTATTTCACTATATTTCGTAATCGGTACCAATTCTTGTATTACTCATCCTCGAAAGCAAGCATTGTATTTGTTTGGCTTGCTGTTGAAGTGTGTTTATGTTGGCGCCTTGTATAATAGTAACGTCTTGTAAAATGTAAATGGCATTAGTAATGACTAATGAGTACTGACTTGTGGTGTGTTTAGCTCGCCTATGACGAGCAGCCGCCGAGCGCAACCGAGTCGAGCCGAGAGCAGTCGAAAGGTCTCCATCAACAGGTGACGGCTTGACAGGTAGGATCATCTCACCGCCGACAGCCGCGCTGCCAGCGGGAGACGAATGCAACGACTACTTATTAAAAGCTGTATGCATTGTGCACTAAACTAAACATGATGGGATGAAATTGAGAGCCGTAGGCCTACTTCACATGCGCAGCATTAGCAAACTATTATACGTAACATTTGCATGAGTGACAAAAAGATGGAGTTGTTAGATGAACGATACATCAATATTCACACAAAAGAGTTTGAAGCTATTGTAATCAATTAATGTGTTTGAAGCTATTGTAATCAATTAATGTGTGTAAAAAATATTTGTTCAACTTATGAAAATAATTTGAAGCAATTTTTGTAATGCATTTTATAACATCACATCGGGATGTGGCTTTCCAAATTATAAACGTTTATTAAGAACAAATGTGTACATTTTATGGCACTCGACTAAGCTTGACACAAAACATATGCTCTCCGTCGACTGAATTCTATGTAAAACTGAATCTGAACATGAACCCGACTGAACGGTTATTAATTTATTTTAAACCTAGAAATCATGATAATTTTTATTGTTGGGTGGCCCTAAAACTCTTAAAAGTCTCATAGTATCTCAATAATAATATCCATAAGCAAATTTAAATTTATGTTATGTACTGAGCTAGAAGTTCAAAACAATTTTACTGCGTTATTTTTTTTAAATCTGCATTAGACCTATAGCTACAGTGTGTGTTGCCAACTCTTCCCACAAATTCAATATAATTTATCAAATGTTCACACATATTGTTACTGTACAAGATTTAAACAAATCGCGATGACGGCACATTTGACATCCCGGACATCCCGGTTTGCCCGATAGCCCATGCAGTGAGTAGTGACTGATACTTTTCCTGGAGAAATACGTTTTCATATGGTATCTTCATCGTGTGCTCACCACTCATAGTCTGTCAGGTCAGGTTAATCCCATGATGAATCAACCATCATCTTTCAGTCGAGTCGACGTCAATTCCATGACACCTTCGCATTTGTTTCTAGACGAACAACTGCGTCATGTACCGACTTTTTCTATTTTCGTATCATCAATATTGAATCACGGATTCACTACGCTAAACAACAACAATAACAACGACGACGACGAGGAGGGCTGCTTGCAGTGAAGTGTGCACCCAACTACCCCTTTGGTCACATTTTTCATCGAGCGCAAAAGACTCGCTTGCTTCCGTTTCAGTGCTCGTGTACCGGAAGACATGATTCGCAAGCTGCTCGCAGAGTCCTCGCCATCCCGGGTTCTGCAGGGTTGCCTCGGCGGGAAGAGGGTCAGGATTGAGACGCATCTGGAACAGATAGTTGCTCTATAATGTTTCCGGGCAAACATCCCCAAACCAAACCAAACCGAAGCATAAACATCACCCTTCCAAAGCAGTCAAGCCTTTGCTTTAAATGCCATCCATGTGACGTGCTAACTGCGACAGATCATTTACTACCTCCGGATTTAGTACTATCGTATATATCCTAATAAGACACGGCTCGGCGCTAGTGCACAAAGTTGAACAAAACGAGCTTCATGCAATGACCACCGACTTGTGATCGAGGCACTACATTAAGCGGCACACAATATTTGCCTTTGGCGTATTTTTTTTTAGTTTTGTGCTTCCTTGCGTCAAATGGAACTAATAACCTTAGTGGTGTGACATAATATGATGTGCTCTTAAAACCTAATAACTAACTAGCATGTTTCAATATGTTTTAAATACTGTTAATTCTGAGAAAGGGACTATAGGAAATAGATGCGCAATCAAAAATTAAACTCTCAAAAGAATTCTAAAATATTCTATCACCAACGTATGTTTATGACCAGTGGTCATTGACCGCCCACAATGTGACCGTTAAAAAATAATACATTTACACAAGCTTGCGTCACCGGATACTGTCGTTATGAAAGGAGACAATTTTTCATAAAAACAATGTTAGTTATTTACTGTCTAGAAGGATCTAGAATTTTAAACAATAACTTTATCAATGCACTTCTTGCTTTTGTTAGTGGTATTGGTTGTTCTAAGAACAGCTGTACTCGGGCTCCCAGCGATGTTCAGTTAGTTTATGAATTATACCGTATTTTATGTCCTCCACCTAGCATATGTGACACCTTTTCCATTGTTTTGCTGTCAAGCAAGGAAGTTGACACATTATTCTTGTTTTGATTGTGTCTCACACCATAGCCAGGTGATTCATTTCCTATACATGACGTTCAGTGAATCGTAACTTATGACATAACAAACATAACCTGCATTGCAGATTGAAAATAATTGACACCCCTCTGCATATAGTAGAGAAATAAAACGATATTGATTGAAGTGATTGAAATGTTGAAATATGTGCAGGTCACTGGAGTTGCAAATGGTCGGAGCATGTGTAACACAAACTCATTTTGATTGATTATCTAATCGACAATTACCTAAACTTAAATTGGTATGAATTCGTGATAGTTAACCATCGCTTTCTCCTGTTTAAAAAGTCAGTTGCATGCAGCCAGACCGACCATTTATAATGAATTCTCACCTGAACCGTCACTCAATACGAAATTAATGTGATTAAACTTACACCTCACCACTTAGCCAGCAAGTATTTTACAATATCAAAGTTTACTGCCACAAGAGAATTCGCCTACTCAGCAAGTCATCAAATTTAGATAAACCTATATTGAGGTTTTATTTATTTATTTTGTAGCCACATTGAAACAGGACATTTTGTATCACAAGTGCAATTTGCTACAGAGGATACACAGACACACAATACACATTATATCCAATGCAACATAAAATATAATGAAACATAATATAAATATGGATGTTTATGTGTGCGGTGTTGTAGTGAGTGACTGAGAGAAGTGTGAATTAAATTCTATGTACATGCGTGATGATGGAAAAACAGAATCGAATTCAAGTTATGCTACAACTCTGTACAAGTGCCTTTGAAGACGTACGGCGGTTGTAAGTTGCTACACATTTTGGCAAAAAAAGTACCAGTAGGCCTATTTTGATAGGGCATCAACGTAACTTATTTATTACCTTGTGGGCTATGTGTTAGTTTAAGTACATTATATATACTGCCAAACTCTTTCAGTACGACTGAATTTCATCCGATGTTGTTTTATTATCCAAGAAATCGCCTGGGTTACATATTTTCTTACAATCCTTATGGATTTGTAAGAAATAAGTAAACATTAATAACTAATATTTTTTTAAACAATTGGCAGATGTGACTACTTTTTATGATTTTAGCGAAACTGCAAGCCCTTGACAATCGCAATGTAATTTTTCACAACACTAATAGGACGAATTGTCTCTTCTGCTGTGATACCATTAGTATACTGACCACTTTACTTATAATGTATTGTTATAAATGGTGTCAAGGGGGTGAACTTGTTGGCGTTTGATGAAGCGACCTTTCTCTCCGAGTTGTTAAGTCTGACAGACTGTTGTCAGTATGTCCACACGCAACACGACAGTGCGCATGTATTTTTCACATTATTCGGTTGGTTGACTGACGTATCGAAAAGAAGAAAAACACTGACCACGCAATGTGGCAGCGGTGAAGATATTTTTAGCACGACCACCTCTAATTTCGATGCGTTACAGTGTTTTCGCAGTTGTATAACTAACTATACACATAATTGTCACATCGTGCAATATTTGTTATTCAATTCAGGAAAGACTTCAAAATTAAATTAATATTAGGCTAGGCACCCAATTTAAAATTATGACTAAAATATGTGTTATGTGTATTTTTTAAATCAGAAATAAATTATAAATAAAATAAATAAATAAATCCGAATTTAGAGTCTACCCACTCAGTCACACAACTGATTTTCAGTGTAAACAAAGTACAAAACAGGTATTATGTACGCATATTTAGACATAACAGTTTGAGAACTTTCTTACAAGTGATCTTAGCTTAGCCTTGTACAATTATTACAAATTGCTTACATTTGCCCTGTAAAAATATTTATGAATCAGAACAACGAAAATGATTTGTTCAAATTTCATAATTTTAACAGTGTAGGTCATGAAGACAAAAACATCATGGAATTGTTTAACATCACATATTCACACACTATCTCGACTCCGAACAATTTTTAATTAATTTATTTATTTATTTATTTATTTAACGTCTATCCTATTCAGTTATAAAAACTGATGAACAAAGGAGGACAACTAAATAAATCTAATTACATAGATGCAGACACAACAATGAACTACAATTAAGTAAATATTTGAAATAGTAATAATTACAACAATGCATTAAATTTTTTTTTTTTTTTATTTACTACAATTAAATAAAATAAAAATAAATAAATAAATAAAAATATATAAATAAAAAAATAAATAAATAAATAAAAACAATTTCACCCACGGAGTGTTTCCCGATCAACCAAATCGAGAAATGCATTAAATACTCAACAAATTGATAACAAATAAAAAGTATATTCAATGCAATTTATGATGAATCGAATATATAAAAAATGGGGTGGGTAATGAAAGAAAAGAAAAAAAGAAAAAGGAAAAGAAAAGAAAAAAGAAAAAAGAAAAAAGAAAGGAAAAAAAAAGAAAGAAAGAAAGAAAGAAAGAAAAGAAAAAAAAGAAGAAAAAAACATTAAAAAAGAAAAACGAAAAGAAAAAAACTGATTTATTAGACGATCCCACTCAAACGAATATGAGGTTTGCCAAAAATCAGGAACAGCAAATCAGGGAGTAATCAATCTTTCGCGGAAGAAACCACCGAACGCGAATCTTCATTCTTGTGTTCAACCATCATTCTTGTGTTCAAATCTTGATAACAATTTAGTGCAAAAGATCTTGTAAACATATTACACTTACGTCGCACTGTTAGTGCCTGATGCTCCTTCCAACTCTTTTTTTTAGGTGGCGCCATTAAAAGATAATTTGAATTTACGCTTTAGTTTAGAAAGTGGATGCGTAGAAAAATATTTATTTTTTTACCGTGAAGATTTTCCTGTCTGATTCATCGCATGTGATTCATGAGCATAAAATTAAATTATATAGCTTTACATATTTTTACTTCTTGACAAAACACACATATTTGGGTTATGTTTGTAAATTAAATTAATGTCCCCTGCATTAAATCAAACTTCTGAGTGAGTATAGAGATGGACTTTAAATACGAATTAATTGATTTCTTATTTTATTTATAGTGAGTGAAAACCGAAAATTATTTGATAAATACATATTTTGTGTCTGAGTGGGTGAAACTGAAGCACAAACATATACATTTAAGCTATTGTTGAAACACCACTTATTCAAGATAAGTGCCTTAATTCTCACACCATAAAGATTGTAGATGGATAGCCCAATTAATTACCACGTCTGTCTAGACTATGTGTATGTTAAGCCTAAGCCACGATTAATACTCTATTCTTTATACAAAAAAAAACACGAAGTTTCAGGAAGGCTTTAAGCAGCGCAGTGTCTACTAACTTTGGGAATAATGCAATTTGAACATAGATACGATAGGAGGGCAGAAAGAAATCACATATTTTTCATAGGCCTATACACTGATTTTGAAGTGTGTACGGCGCAAAATGTCAATATATTTATTTAATAGCTAAGGTTCATCCAGTAACATTGAAATACTTTTTTTCCACTCCCCCCACGAGAGGGTAGGACTACTTCTAAAGCGTCGAAAATGGCCAGCTGGCATATAGTCGGCCTTACCTGCTTTTATACAGTGTCCCAGCATTTAATTGTTTTTGAAAAAAAAAACAGAGCTTCAATTTCAAATGTTTTCTTGATAAAACGTTAAAACCAGATATTAGAAAGAATATTAGATTGGTTTGAACTGTCAAACGGTATATGCAACTTTAATGAATCTTCAATAAAATTCCCCCTTTTAAGATGTTTTTATTGGATGGCGCCAACGTAATTTTTGCCCACCAGTCGGCCATGACAGTCGGTGTGATGTCATCTGAAACCACAGATAACAGAGTATTCTCGATTATCTGTGCTGAAACTCTCGTTTGAAGAATTAAAAGCAAAAATAAACAAACACACCTTTTATTTTAGAAATTTGGTTCGTTGGTCTTGTGTTTAGAGGCTCTGCTTCCAATGCAGACGGTCCAGGGTTCACCTCCCGCTTT
This sequence comes from Sweltsa coloradensis, assembly GCA_024449915.1. NCBI lineage: Eukaryota > Metazoa > Arthropoda > Insecta > Plecoptera > Chloroperlidae > Sweltsa > Sweltsa coloradensis. Next base: position 431,569 of record JAMZAV010000300.1, read on the forward strand.
AGGCAGAAGTATTAACTTCTGATGTGGACTTAAGTCCATCAGTTCTTGGCTTATTAATTAAGTGAAAAAACAGTGACTTTGGAGCCGTCCTATAGGCACATAATAAATTTCTAAAGTTGTCCCGAATTAGCATTGTTAATTCTGTCGCTGCCCGCAGATGGAATCGTGTCCAGCTTGATTGATCGGTGTTTCCTACTTAAATATGCCGGTCTCTAGTTGTTTATTGTTCGCTCGTCGATGGTGTCAGCGCCTACATGGTTGGCTTGGTCGACTTTTTTTAAATATTTTCCACTGAAATTCAAATTTGTGAGTGAGTATCATGACAATAATCAATCAAATCAACCAATTGATTTCTAACACAATTGGGGAAACTGCTTGCCTGATAGCAATAGAAGGAGTTGAAATGGAAATGGTATTTAATTTGGAATCTAAGCAGATTTTCAATAAACTGGACAAAAAACTAATTTACTTACAATCAATGATTCCTAACATTTCCAGCTCCTGTTACTGTTATCACTTCTGCTCTTGATGGAGGTTGCTCATATTTTTGCAATATTGCTTTTCGAGACGATGAATGGTGGTAGTAGATGAGGGTGATGGACAATTTCAATTAAAGAACGGGATCTTATTACGACGTTCTCCTAGTATCATAAGCTTTGGACCTGCGCCTTAATCGTATGAACAGCCGCGGGCGGCTATTAGAAATTTGGAAGGTTAGTTTAAAAATTATTCTTCTTTCTCGAGATGGGGTGAGATTTGATGAGCAAATACACATTCCTAACTCAATGCTGCAATTGAGAAAATGGACACAATTGTAATATTATCTGTGGTTAGTGTTGGTCAGGCCCATGTATTTTGATTGAGTCGTTTCAAGGGGGGGGGGCGCCCCCCCCCCCTCTCCCTACTTGTAATGTGTGTTGGTCTGGTAATCGCGTTATACGTGCACCGAGTACGCTGGGGTTAATAGAAGAGTAAGGATAACCACCCGGAGCAGCCACCCTTAGGCCTAGCCAGCTTAGGATAATGGAACATTAACATTAATAAAAGCAGTACTAAACTAATTAGGTCTGCGCTCTATAAGGTCACTAATAGTCATGCTAGATTATGAGCTAGTTACAGAATAATTCTCTAACATGTTTGTCATGGTAATTTAGGACTAAAGCAATAACACGGATCACACAACAAGAATGAAATAACTAAAATGAGAGAAGCGAAGATAAAATAATTATTTCAAATCATATTTCACTGTGAACAAAATGACAAGAAGACGTGAGAAGACAAGTGTCATTAAAACTCGTATAAACAAGCCGATTATGAAGCAGAGACGGCGAATGCGAAGGGGTTGGCCTGACTGCCTGTTGTTTTGCGCTACAAAATATAAAAACTAGAAGAAAACATATTACCTCATAACATGTCCTTTGTATTCAAGCACAGAAGTGTGCAGGGATATTGTATATTAGTGTTCATGTCAATGGAAACTATGGTCGAAAACTTAAATTTAAAGTAATACTCCTCTATACATTTACAAGTTAGACCAGTTTACATGGTATTATGTTGTTTTTGTACCGGATTTGCATTAAGTTGTTTTAATCCAAAATAAGATATGATACAAACACATCAGACCGTGAAAACTCTTGTTTTTTTATGATGCTATGTAGTTGAAAAGTGTTGTTTTGTGATACGGTTCGTGTTCGACGTCTCGGATTTGTTGGTTTCCTCGTACTATCTTCTTACCTGTTACCTTGTTACGATACGGGTTCATTCAAGAAAGAGAAGAAGTGTTAACTAGGCTAAACGTTTATGTAAATACATATTTGACTTTTACTGTAAGAACTAAGGATCTAGGCCCATCCCAAATATCTTTTACTGACGTCGACTGTAATCAACAATGAAAGTAATGTCACAAGCAGACGGCAGATATAGCTGTGAGTACTGGCTGTACTGAGTTGTCAGGCTATAGTCTATATTGGGATAGGCTTCGAATATTTATTTTATAATTATGATTTTATTAGGGCTATAAGAAAGGCTAATTGAGAGTTAGATTCGGGAAACATATGCTATTACGTACATTTAATACATTTGCATGCCAATTCGATTCTACTAATTTTGTTTCAATATTTTTTTGTTTCAAATACAGGCCTATGGTTATGATAGAAATGCAACTATATTTTCAGTGACACTTCCTTCATGGTGGTCACAAGATGTATAAAACAAAAGCTTTGGGGGGAATATTTAAGATTTGTAATGTTTTCTCAATAACTTTTAGGTAGGTACCCAAGCCCAAAATAACATTGGAAACTAGATTTTTTAAATATATATGTGTTTACAGTCACTAAACAGTATGTATGCTGTCAATACATGCACTATTTAAAGTGCATATAATTTTGCGGGCATTTAAAGTTAGCTAAATGCACTCGCTCTTTGATCACCGACGTTGGTCATTTTGCTTGCTCACTCAAAGTTGGATTTAATCTTCTGTCTTGTGTTACAATTACCGTTGCAGTCCTGGTTTTAGTTTTGGTTCGGTAACGGAAAAAGTGAATTGAAAGTGAAACCCTTAATGTGTTTACGGCGCTGAATAAGAGCCGCTTCCAGTTTGCTCTCGTCGCTTGCCATTGTAGTCCGTGGAACAAGCTGCTAAAACTATATGAACATTTCAAATCCGGAAACCAGCACCAAAATTTAGGAGCAGGTAAAAGACATATTTTAGAATGTTATTTTCACGGGGGACACGCATGGTAGCAAATAAGTCACCTGTCATGGCGTCCACAAGATGGCCGCCAAAATTATTCTTAAAATTGCTGTAACTCGAGAAGTAATCATCAGATTTGGATAAACTTGGTTTTGTTTTATTCGGTTTTTAATGCTCTACAAAAAATGTCATTAGAAATTTTACCGTAAATACAATAGTTTTAATTATATTTATATATTATTACAATGATTGCAATTATAGCACTTTTTGGTATACATATAATTATTTATACGTAGAATTCGCTAGATTGTCATAAAATTTTCAGACTATACTAAAATAACGCCAATAAATCCAAAATTTTAGGTCCTGAAACGAAATTCTTGTAACTTTTTGATTAATTAATTAATGAAATTAAGCATTAATTAAAGTCCAATTAAAAGTTTCTTATTCACGTACCAAAGTCACGTAGTGTATCACACAAGAACAATATAACCACAATGAACCAAAAAATATTAGTTCCAAAAATTAATTCCAATCACTTTCCTATTAATTAAATTAATTCAATTAATTAAAAATAATGACAATAATCTCAATTAATTTTGTAAAATTAACACAATGTGGTCGACCTTGGAATCATTTTTAAGCTAGTTTTAAGACGAATAAATGTAATGAAAAAAATAATTAATTAAATTAATTAATCACCGAATTAATTACATTTTAGTTAAATTATCTCACTTTTGACATATGTCTTGTTATGTTTACCTAAAACTCGATCGATCGTCATAAAATTATACCACTTTACTAACATAATGCCAATGAATCCAAAATGTCATGTCACGAAACAAAATTCCTATAACTTACCGATTAATTAAGTAATTAATTGAAGAAATTCTTTAATCTCAATAATTGTTGTTTACAACCACGTAGCACATACAAAATGCCAACAGGAGTATTAAATATAAACAATGCGAGTATAATTTTAGAAATAAATAGTCCCAAAATGAAGTTCATTATACTTTCCCGTTAATTGACTTAGTGCATTAATTAAATTAATTGATTTAATCACCATTTGTTGTGTAAAATTAACACAGCCAAACTCATTTGCAAGGTTATTTTACGGGAAAATAAATTTGTGGTGGATTCAATTAACGGGAAAGTAGCATGAACTTAATTTTGGGACTATTTATTTTCAAAATTATACTTGCATTGTTTATATTTGATACTCCTGTTGGCATTTTGTATGTGCTACATGGTTGTAAACAACAATTATTGAGATATAAGTAATTCTTCACTGAATTACTTAATTGATCGGAAAGTTATAGGAATTTTGATTCGTGACATGACATTTTGGATTCATTGGAATTATGTTAGTAAAGTGGTAAAATTTTATGACGATCGATCGAGTTTCAGGTAAACATAACAAGACATATGTCAAAAGTGAGATAATTTAACTAAAATGTAATTAATTCGGTGATAAATTAATGAAATTAATTAATTTTTTCATTACATTAATTCGTCATAAAACTAGCTTTAAAATGATACCAAGGTCGACCACATTGTGTTAATTTTACAAAATTAATTGAGATTATTGTCATTATTTTTAATTAATTTAATTAATTTAATTAATAGGAAAGTGATTGGAATAAAATTTTTGGAACCAATATTTTTTGGTTCATTGTGGTCATATTGTTCTTGTGTGATACACTACGTGACTTTGGTACGTGAATAAGATACTTTTAATTGGGATTTAATTAATGCTTAATTTCATTAATTAATTAATCAAAAAGTTAGAAGAATTTCGTTTTGGGACTTAAAATTTTGGATTTATTGGCGTTATTTTAGTATAGTCTGAAAATTTTATGACAATCTAACGATTTCTACGTATAAATAATTATATATATACCAAAAAGTGCTATAATTGCAATTCATTGTAATAATATATAAATATAATTAAAACTATTGTATTTACGGTAAAACTTCAAATGACATTTTTTGTAGAGCATTAAAAACTGAATAAAACAATACCTGGTTTATCAAATCTGATGATTACTTCTTGAGTTACAGCAATTTTAAGAATAATTTTGGCGGCCATCTTGTGGACGCCATGACAGGTGACTTATTTGCTACCATGCGTGTCCCCCGTGAAAATAACATTCTAAAATACGTCTTTTACCTGCTCCTAAATTTTGGTGCTGGTTTCCGGATTTGAAATGTTTTTACGCTTGTTCCACGGACTATTGCCACCCTCTCCTCGCTCTTGTAGTGTATGCCACTCCTTTAGCAAATCCATACCAAACATGCTAAACACATTCGACTGTGATTGTGATGTAAAAGAAGTTTTAGTGCTAGTCACCTAAATAATAAGAACATTATTTGAAGCAAAGAAGGTAATGGTGTATTTATGTGGTTTTGATCGCAATGGTACCCTCGAAATCACCACAACTCTGCTTGCTGTATAATGTGCCTGCGTGTGAGTAGCGCACCGCGGCTTGGCTGCGGTGCCCTAACGGGCACCTAGATACAACAGGCTATAATTATACATTATTATTATGGCATTATATTATTTTATGCCAATACTTCAGTAATTAGTCTCATCAAAAGTTACACTATTAATAATTCTCTTTGCATGTGGCTGGTTTGAGCCTCCCCATACCACTGGCTCCTAGCCTCCTAGGGCTCCTATAGAGTGGCGTATACAAACATCACCCTGTAGCGACATAAGCGATCAATTATTTTCAATATTTTAATACATCGATTTCACTTTAATGGATGTAAATAAAACGTTTTCTCGTCATTGCAGGTATAGGTCAGTATAAATCGTTATTAGTGTACAGCGTAAAACGTACAGGCTTCAAACAAAATTAACAGCATGTACCCCATATTTCGACCCACATTGAAATTAATTGTTTGCCTTCTATGGATTTTGTATGACACGGAGAAACGTTATAATCATGCGTCTCTATTCTATTGTCAACATCACTGAAGTCTTGAAAAGCTACGTTCTGATAGATAATTTATATATCATTAAATTGTGGTTTCTTTATTATTTCTCCTTATAAGGGGTACAAACAAGTGTATTGTAAAGACAACGCAATTTGCATACATGGTAGTTTTTCAGGCGAAACGTTGCTCCGGGTCCACAATTTTGAGTGGAAGTACACATTTTCATAATAACCCTGGTTGCCAAGACGGTTTTAAAGTTGTCATAAACAAACAAAACATAAAAAACATACATATAAAACATGTAATAATCTCAATTTGGCATGTGAATTTTGTACAATGTCAATGAATGCAAGGCGTTCAGTGACACTCAGCTCAACTCAAGCCATATCAGTTCTGTTTTCTTGACAGCAGTAAACATAATGCAACAACTGCACTTGCTGAGGTACCTCGTGAGTCAATGTTTGTGACACTGTGGGTACTGTAAAAAGAGAAAAATATATCCCTATACGCGCAAACATAGATATTGTGACAATTCATTACTAATACTATAGGTAGTTATTTTTTCCATCTGAGAAAAACTATGTCGGTAGGCCAATGTATGTATTTGGACAATATAATATTATAATAATAATTATTGTGAAGGGATGTCCGAGGGTGGTTTATGAGGACTCAATCCCTTGCATTCGAATTAACAACTGAGGAAAACCTCGAAAAAAACTTGCCAGGATTGTCGGTCTCGATGGGATTCGAACTCGGGACCTCCTGAATCAGAGCCTCACGCTTTACGCTTGAGCCACCCCTTTCGGTATGTTTCAGAAATAAAACTATGTCTCAATAGGATGGTATGCAAAGGGAATGTTAATTTCATTGGAAACTATCAATAAAGATGGCGGTCTGTTTGCCGACAGTCCCGACTCCCGACGGGCAGTATATTGAGCCCTGCTCTGAGCTCGAATCCCGTACGAACGTCCATGAGTATCGAATACAGTTTCGTGTAGATTAACATTGGAATAAATCATGGAATTTGCATCACGAAAACGATTTGGAATGTGTTTGATTCCAACCCTACCTCACCCATCCCCACGCCAACACATACTCAGCCCACCCCCCTATTAGTGCGACAGAGCGGAATAAAAGCGCATGTATGTCAACATTTGCGTTGCTGTCAGTCTGTTAGGGGACTAATTAAAGGTTGTAAAAAACACCGCCCAGCCAGTGATCCAAAAAACTCCATTGTTTGTCGGTCAGTTTAAACGGAATTCGGGTTTTGATAAAAGTTAATAATCAACCATTTCCGCCTAGAACAATAAGTGACGAATTTAGTTACGTAACTAGCCATTTGGGTTTTTTAGTTTGGTTTTATTTGGTACTTATACTATGTTTTACTATTGTTTACCGTCGGGTGGAACTTCCGGCTGCATTTCTGCAAGTATGTAAGGGTAGTAGGGTTTTAAAAAAAAAAATAAAATAAATTACAATTTAACCTTGACCACGTTTTCACTAATATTTATGTTCCCACTTTTGAAAGAAACGTGTTCGCAACCATAAATATGGTCTTACACACATGTTTTCATTTAAAATCATTAACCCTTTTTTATCGATCGATACACATGGTCTTGTCTGTTTTTTTGGGGGGCATGACTAAAAATCAAAACAATTACGGACATTTAAATGGTGGCTCCAATTTACGGTCAACGGGCGTGATCAAAATTTTATGTTTCCGAAAGTTATTAATTATCATATTCACGCAAGACACGAATGGAATAGATTGTTTGTGTGTAGGAAATATGATATGACACGTTTTGGACAGGATTTTCGGGAAACATGCAATTCTATATTATTTTTAGCATGCATTATCAAACATTATTGAATATTGATTATAGAACATTAATAACATCAAACCAAGTGTAAAACTCGGTGTAAATCTCCAATCTTTCACCATATTTTTCTTATTGACAGTGATAGGCCTATGACTACTATGACTACGTTTATCAAGCGGGCTCAGTCCGGACTAGCCGGTGCGAGCTTCACCCAGTGCGCACTTAATTTCGCTGATAAACACTCTGGCTCGCTCTTATTTCAGTTTGGTTACGATACCGCACTAGCTCGGTCCAAGCGAACTGAAAAGTAGTTGATAAACGGTAGCGGGCTCAGATCGGACTAATTCATTGGCGACGCCCCCTAATCATAAGCCATGTAGTCATTGATATTAAACACCTACAGGTGTTTAATATCTAAGCATGTGTAGTCAATAACCACTGCATCTAAAGCTATATTTTCGTAATATAACCGGCACTGACAAAGTGCGAGCTTATTGGGAGTCCATCTTGGATTTCAAGTGCGAGCTAGAACAGTGTTGATAAACAGTTGGCGGACTCGGAGCGCATTGAAATATATCCGGACTGAGCCCGCTTGATAAACGTAGTCTATGTTATAATATCATTATCATTTCCCAAACCATCATATTTTTCATAATTCTTTGTGGCACAATCATTAACAAAACATAATAAGATACTTCGTGTGATCTTCGGATGCACTCGTGTTTCTCTGGTTATCCGAGTGAACAAGTCACTATATAGTTCTTCCGAACCGAACATCCAGACTGGATTGCCCACTTGATAATAGAAGCGATTGGATCTCATGGTGCTGTATCAACACCTGAATAACAGGTTCTACCGGAGTATTGCCAAAATACAAGCTTCGTTTTTTGCACAAATTACATAATTTTAATCCAATTATAAATCATTTAAAACAATTAGTAGGTGTCATTTTTAACATGACAAAGTTAACTGTCAATTTAAATAAATCCACTTTGCTAATCCGCCGAGCAGTTGGAGCGGGCGGTCGTGTAATGACGGAGAAGCTGGGAGTTGATAAACTGCCGCCCGTTTCACTGTTGTGAAGTCCAACACGTGCGCGGATTAGCCAATCAAAGCGCTGGGATTTGAACGCGCGCTTTTCAAGTTTGAAAGTGACGCGTAGGGGATGCGCTTGGGCCTGGGTGCAAAGTGCAACTCTCTGCAGTTGCAATCGTAGTGGGGAAGTGAGCGATGCGCGTTGCTGTTTTTCGAGTGTGTCATAACTGTTGGGAGTCGCTTTGCGAGTGCGTGCATAGTGTTCTACTTGTAAATTTATTGTGTTTGAAGAACTACGTATCAACTTGATGGTCCCAGCTTATGGTCTGTTGTACTATTCACTAGCTGCATAAGGTAAATACAGAAAATAAGTATTCATTATACTGTGGGAAGCACAATGTCTCCCTGATAAACCATGCATTTCAGTATCACAATCATTGCCGTCGTAATGGCTGTCCTTGCGCCAAACCATTTCCCTTGCGCACCTAGGTTAAATTATGTTATGGCATAGCAGCATGCATAGTTTTTGACTATTATTATGACATCTTCCGTCTTCATATAGCATTCGATCACCACCATTATAAGTAGTTCCAGACTACATTTTACTTGTCAGTAAATAACATGCATCGAATAGAGAACATAAGTATTGTGGAGATATCTAGCTTCTTCTGATTTATGCAAGCGTTTCAAATTATAAACCTCACGTTTGGTTTCTGAGAAACGATAGTCGTACACCTCGCGTCTGCAATTGCCATATTCGCATCTTACCAACATCATTTTGACATGATGTTTGTCTTCAACGTTTTGTCTCAATCGGAAGGCGAACGACCTTATAGTCCAGTGATGACTAAATTGTGTGGTATGCCTGGTATGCCAATAGTGTAAGGATAACTCTTAGAATATCGTTGGTCATGCGCTACGCCTATTTGATAATTTAGGTTGAATACTAAACTGTACAAGTGATTATTTCGGTGCAGTGTGCGCTGAGCGGTGAGTTTGCATAGCCAGTGCGTATCATGTGTGCATTCCTAACAATTTTCAAGATGAGTCAAGCTAGTACTCGTTGGCTGCATTGTCGCTTGACGCGATGCATTCCTTGCAACAAACACGTCGTTGAATTTGGCAGATAATTGATGTAGCAAACTTGAAATTCTGTCTTTCAAGAATCCTGAGACGGTTATTTTCTCCAATACTTCGTATACTCGGGTGGCTGAAAAGCAATTTCCTGAGAATATGATTCCATCATCTTATAATAGAGATGAATGAGAATCTGGTCGAGCTTTTGATGTTGGTGGGAATGAAAACCGAAAATTCTAGAACAATTTTTTTTTTTTTTTTTTTTTGTTTATTTGGATTGGATTGGATTTGATTGGATTGGATTGGAGGGGCCCATGCTGGTCAGATACCAGCCACGGGTAAGGGAAGGGGAGGGGGGGTTTCTCACGTCGCGGTCCTCATCGTCTTTGTCATCGTTCGTTGTGTCATTGTCATCGTCGCCGGGGGGTCGTCAAGGGAAAGGGGGAAGTGTCCCCGACGACGATTGTTATAGCTCGCTTCTAGTTTCGGGGAACAATATTCTCCGTTCTTACTAGCTGATGTTTGCGAGCTGGACTTTTTCTCTTGAATCGCCTTTTACGACTAGCAGAGCCACGCTCTGGGCCAATTCTACCCCGGGCCCAGAACATTATTCAACACGTTCATGACTACTTTTTCGGATAGACCAAGTATGTTTAGGCAATTATAATTAAATAACCTTGGAACACCAACGTAGGTAAAGGTTTTTGAGAACATCTTTAAGAAATACATTGTTCAAATTTGACGAATACGAATTTTGTTCACATTTTCACAAACTAAAATTTCCATGCGAATATCTACAACAACTTTTGGTAATTATGCCGTATAGCGCCTCACGCGAAAATCACCATAATTTTCACTCAAAAAGACATTGAAAAGCATTATTATGTTACCTTTATCCATTTATTACTGTAAATGGTGTAAAAGGTGAGTATCTTCCCATTTTTATGTTATTTCAATTGTGTTTATGTGTTGTTGTATAATACATCAGTTGTCATCACGCCATGTTGGAGCATGGTTGCCAACTGTCATTTTGGTAAAACTACCGTAGGGTGGACCTACCAATCAATCAATCAAGTCAATTGTTATTGTAGGTGCGGCTGCCCACTTATGCAAGACTAGCTGGATTCCAGGGCGAAGCCCCGGTGGGGGTTGGGGGGCTTGCCCCCCATTAAAGACAAGAAAATAATAAATTATTCGGTACAGAAGTACCGTAACGGAAATAATTTCGGGTGTTTTATTGCCTAAAGTGTTCTCAGTTTATGTTTCAACAGTCGGTAGGCCTACATGGCTTGTGTGTGTTTACATTAAAATGGCTGCTCAGTGCAGCTACTGTCACTATACGTAGGCCTAGTCATATTTAAGAGGTTAGTACTTTGTAAATGCTTTGGAAAATAAATTTCGTTTATTGTAAATCGTGATTTCATTATTGATTATGTGATTCACAGTGAACATTGTGTTTTTGGGTGAAAATTATGGTGATTTTCGCGTGAGGCGCTATACGCCTATATTATATTATTATTATTATATTGGCTATATTAGTGGTCGTGTAATGTTGTTAGTACGTGTTATTGTTAATTCCTTCCTGTATACATTATTTCACACAAAACAGTAAAACGTGTTGGTACCGACGGGAACAGGGGGGGGGAGGTCTTCATTGAGTAGGTCAAGTAGCCTACTAGGGGGGCACCGGGGCAGTAAGGGCACTTTGCGCTCAAAATTATTGTTAACCTCTTCTCAGTGGATCGTACTGCAAAGCAAAGCTGCATCGGTTAGTAGAATTGGCCGGGCGATTACTTGTTCGTTTTTAATTTGCGAGGTCGTCGGTAGCGGTAGTCAAAATCTAGAAGAGATTGTAGGCCTAAAACTTGGTATAGCTTCCATCATTTTCACATTTTCAGTTGGCTCACGTTACCTATAAAATCATTGAACGATTTGTTTCAAACAGTCTTACAAATCAGATACTTTTTCAATGTTAGCATTTTTTTTTTAATGTGAGAAAAATTCAGAGTATGATTTCGTATTTTGAATATAATGGACAAACAATTTAATTAGCAATGCCAATTTAAATACGATTCCAAAATTTTTTTTTTTTTTTTTTCTATTTTTTTAATGTGAATCAAAATAAATTTCAAAATAGGTGGTTACAAATCACTCTAAATTTCTAAAATATATATATTTTTTGAATAGCAAGAATTGTTTTAATCTTATTCCAAAATGGATTGGATTATCATTTGCTCAGACTCGGAACATATAGCTTTACCCAAGATAAAGAATTCGCGGAATTCGTTAGGACGAACCTGATAATTTTGCGTGTTAGTTGAGTCAAATTTATGATTTTCATACTAATATGGTTTGAAAGTAAATGCAAGCAAGCTATACGTCAGTTAGTCAATTTTTTATAGTTGGTATGACTGATCTCGTTGTTCCTCAATTTACGTCATTTCCATCCAATGACCTTGGAATTAAAATAATACAACTTGGCCCCGTTACTCCACATCCACAATTCATTGCTATATTAGACTTGCCCTTTACCCTTGCCTCATTTGCAACGGCCCTGTACAATTTATCTTACAAAATAGTGTCGCTTGGTCAAAGGTCTCCACTTATAAACAAGCACTCTGGGTGGCGTTAGGACAGCTAGGGCTTATCCAAGTTTCAAATGTGACTCACGCAACCAAGATGCTGCTTCTTACGCAACGGCGCAGACACGCATCTCTGGAGCACGTGTTCGTTTTCTCTGGAGTCATAACAACCAATGAGCCACTGAAAAGATTGAATTTAGTTCGAGCAGCCATTGAAAGATAGCGTTGGTAGTTAGTAGGCACGTCGATTTTATTAGTGACTTCGGGGATTTTCACACACGCAAAAGCCACAAGTGTGGAAGCCAACATTTTGTTCGTGTCATGTAGATTTGCGTCAGGGCCTGCAGGGTTGGGTTGGTCACTTTGGTTTACTGTCCCCCACTGAAAATCAGTTGTGTGACTGAGTGGGTAGACTCTAAATACGGATGTATTTCTTTTTATTTATTGTATGAACGAAGCGAAGACTTCAATTTCACTGACCCCCCAAAAAATTAGCTCAGGTGTTTTTTTGTTTTTTTTCTGTTTGTTCGCTCTCTACCGGGCAAACGGCGTGATGAAAATTGGAGGGGACCTTCGAAATCTCTGAACTTAGACCTGCCACGTTTTTGGATACAATCGAAGAAATATTTCTCATGAATATCGTACTTTTACGATTTTTTCGATTTTTAATGCGATATTTTCGTGATATCTGGGTCGATTCTGACCAAACGGGTGGGGCTACAACGTTCATATTTCACATGGACATTAAGGTAATTGTGATGTATTGCATTTTGAAAGAAAAGGTTGAAAAAGTTAGCCCGAATCCATAGAAATAAAGGTTTCAACATGGGTTTGTTTAGGTATATAATAACAATTAACAAGTATCAATATAAACTTGACAACAATCACCTACAATGCGTTCAAAAAGCACTTGCAAAAGAAAAGAGATCACACGCAAATGAAAAACTTACAAAAAAGCCCATCGATCAACGCGACTAAAAAAAGCGTCCGCGAAGCAGACTAGTTTGTAATGAATGACTTTGTGATGTTATTCGAAGCATTTTTTAGTGTCCTGAAAGCGACCTACTCCAATGCACGAAGAGCCTTTCGCGTTTTGCAAATGAAAATATCTATGTAACATTGAGGTATAGGTATATTTATATTAAACTTTGTATCGGTTGATTAGGCAAGACAAAAACTCTAGTATACGCTTTTGAATGTTGAACTAAGTTGAAGCCAAATAAGTACAGAATAATAATTCTGTCATTTTATTGTCAAACGCACAGGCCGTCCGCGGTGGCGCATACGATTATGGAGCCGGTCCGAAGCGTATGATACTATGAGACGTGGGTTCGAATCCCGCAGAATGCAAGGTCTTTTGTACTTGTCCTTCACTCTCATCCATCAGCACTCATCTTCTCGAATAGCAATACAACTAGACTGAAACGCAGAGTCCTTATTTTCATCTTCTCTGATAACCGTTCAACTTTTTGGACACATGCTATGTTAGTAGCAGTGCAAAAAGGGAAATTTGTCTTAAAATCGTGTCCGATTTTTTTTAACGGAATAATAATATAATATTAGCGAGCGATACTCCTCTTGTATATCACTTTTATATTCATCCGTCCGTCCGTCTGTGCGTGTGTCACGTCTCACGAGAAAAAGCCTAACACGACCTCTGATTGACATGACATGCGTTTCTTTGTTGACAATGCCTTTCAACTGGGATGATACAGCATTTTTTGGTTACGCTGTGGTTCAGGGCTAGTTTCTTTTAAAAAACTGAGTTGTTATATGGCCTACTTGGCACCTCCATCAAGAGATTTCAATTATGGATGCAGTTGTATATTTGACTTTGACAATCTGGTGATTAAACATATATGCGCTATATTTGGAGACTACCGTCCTCGTGCCCTGTGTACAATATACATACAAACTGTCAAATCTTGAATTTGACAGTTTTAAATTGGTGGCTGCATAGCTCAGTTGGTAAGAGTACAGCTAAGGTCCCGGGTTCGATCCCGTGAAG